>CAHIKZ030004332.1:3497500-3837500 GCA_903632075.3 Acanthosepion pharaonis | reverse complement strand
TTCCTCCCTTCTTCACTCCCTCTTTCTCTATTCTCTCTTTCCCTACCTTTTCTCAGTCCCTCTTCACCCATTACTCTTTCCCCACATCTCTCTCTCCCCCTCCTGTCTTATCCCTTTCTTTCGCTATATCTTTCTTACGTTTTCTCTCGCCTTCTCCTTCACTACATTTCACTTTATCTTTCTCCTCTCCCTCTCTTCATCTATATATATATATATATATATATATATATATATATATATATATATATATATATATATATAACTCGCTCTACCCCGCAGAAGGTGATCACTCATATATTGATTATGAACTAGATACGCCATCATGGCTGCTAACAAACTTACATGACTGACCAACTTATTTTTCTCCCTTTATAGATTACACTTGCTAAACTGGCAGTGAGCTTGTTGACTGCTATTGTTAAATTCATAATCATTGTTTCCGTTGTTAATATTCACTTAAAAATAACACAAACACACACGCGCGTGCGCAAGAAAATGTAACAAAACGAACAATGACATTTTTAAAGGAAATAAATCTCATGCCAATCGATGTTACTGATCAAATAAAAATTGTTTATTATACAATGTTGATTCATTTCTCTCCAATAGTAAAATACATAAGTGATCAATTTATCAGTTTATTTCAAGTCGAAATTCTCAATTTACAAATGGTAACGGTATGGTAATTGTAATGACAAAAGTAAACAGGTGTAGACTTTAAGAAAACTTTATTCAACTGAGAATACAAGGTTCGCGTATAGTGTCCTTTTATAGTCCCAGTAAACAGAAATAGCTCTCTCACAGAGGAGAGTAACAAAACAAGGGAAAGCCACTCTTAATTATTCATAACGGTAATATTAGCCATTTCCCTGTAAGCAAATATTTGGCATTCATTAACCGGGCAATCAGTACTGATTTCAGTTGACATTATTTATAAAATCTTTCTATTAAAACAATTTTTCATGAAAATATGATTTTCAAGTCTAGTAGCCATCGCTCTTTCCATTATTGTTCGGAGTTTCCTTCCTAACCTTTTATTTGAAGTAGTGTGGAATGTCAGCATCTTGATTATGACATTATTTTCTCTTCGAGTTAAATGTGCTATCCATTTTGTTGTTGTTATTCCTCAAGCAATGTGGTTCTGTTATAAAACCCTTCAGTTTTGCATGGTCAAAACCTTTTGTAACCCTTGATTTTAGAAAGCGTTTGAATACAGCTGACAGCTTAGATACGGGTTTGGCGTCATGCATGACATCCACATGGAAGTTTCGATCTGACGAGGCCTTCTAAGAACGTGACTTGAGTTTTCAAGTTCTTTTTTTAAAGCATTTCACCCCAAGCAAGGATGGAAGCTACTAGAACGCAAGGGGTTACAGAGGATTTGGAGCGAGAGCAGATAGGAGTGATAGAAGAAAGGATGAGGAGAGGGATAGTGGATAGATCAGGGTAACTGGAGATGTCGATTGACATTACATTTGAATAGTTGGAGTTTATAGCTATCAGAGAAACAGGAAAAGGAAAGGGAGTTCCACAGGCGAGAGGTGCGAGATATGAAGCTATTGGAGTAGAAGAGACGGCTATATTTAACAGTTTCAACAGTGAAAGGGTGGGAGCGGGATGCCAGCCTCGTAGGGCGCTTGAACTCATGAAGCCTGGGAACCAGCGAAAGCAGCTCATCAGAGCAATTACCATGAAAGTATTTGTAAAAAAAAGATAGAGAAAGGCGACGGTACGTCTGTGAGAGAGCGGCTGCAGACGAGAGGCCAGATCAGGGCCAATTGCATTGCTTATCCGTCTCTGGATCTGGAGGCAAACAGAAGGGACTGATGTTTTGGTTTTATCGCAATTTGCCGTGTTATGCCAGTCTATCGCTCACAGTCTATGTTTAGCTTTGCACAATCGTTTGATATTTTAATCTGAATTGATAATGTAGTACCAGTCATTGTCGTTTCAAAACATTGATTCGCGTCTGTATTTTTTAATCGAATTCACCCCAATCAACGCAGTAAAGCCACTAAGACACAAGGGGTCACTGGGTGAAAAAAATAAAAAAACAGAAACAGTATTAAGGAGCGAGAACAATAGAAAAGTGATCAGGAAAAAAGTAGATAGCGATTGACATTGCATTTAATTTTTTGCTGATTAAAGTTGGCTGGAAAGCATTTAAGCCCGAAGAGTCCTCCACAAGTGAGAAGTGCGAGAAAAGAAACTGTTAGCATAGAGTTTACGGTTACATCTAGCCAGTTCAAATATAAATTGGTGGGACCTCGTCGCCAGTCTAGTACTCCGCTTAAACCCGAAGAATCTAGGCACCATAATGAAGAGTATTTATGACACAGAGAGGCAACACTATTCTATTGTCAACTGAAAATTACGTCAAGTTGACAATATGAATCCAGTAGAGTTTTAGAAATTTTTCTAGTTGCTAAGGACATTTTGTTTGTTGTTAATAGTTACTTTGTTTTCAATAAATTCATTTCGTTTTTGCCTTGAAAAATCCACATTGGACGAAACGCGTAGGCTAATAATACAGTTTTCCTATTGTCTTTTACTTATATATATATATATATATATATATATATATATATATATATATATATAAAAAACAGGGTTCACCCATGCAAGGTCGTAAAGCCACTAAGACACAAGGGTTACAGGGTGTGGAAGAGGAAAAATAATCAGGAAGGAAGTTGATGCCGATTGACATTGCATTAAGATTTTTGCAGATTACAGTTGGCTGCAAAGCCGGAACGGAGTTCCACAAGAGAGAAGCGCGAGAAAAGGAACTGTTATCATAGAATTTACGGTTACATCTAGCCAGCTCAACCGCTTAAATCCGAAGAGTCTAGACACCATAGTGAAGAGACACAGAGAGGCAACCTTACAGCGATGGGAAAATGACTGAAGCGAGAAAAGAAATTGTTAGCATAGAATTTACGGCTACATCTAGCCAGCTCAAATGTAAATTAATGATATCTAGACGCCAGTTGAGTGCTGCGCTTAAATTCAAAAAAAGTACCATCGCGTAGAGCTCATACGAACAATTACCACGAAGGTCTTTATACAAAAGGCACAGGAAAGCGACTTTACGGTGGTGGGAATGTGACTGAAGCTGAGATGACATTTCAGGACTGGTAATGTTGCTGATTTTATCAAGAACCTTAAATATATCGCAGCAATACCGGACCATATATGGCAACAATATTCGAAGGATGGGAAAATGGTAGATTTATGCATGCCAGATAGATTCTAGAGAGAAAAATTGCCGAGCACGATTTGTAACCATCTCAATCAGCGACTTGAGATAGGTTAATGGTTAACGACGCTAGCCTTGTTGGCTGTTGTTAGTGATTTCGGTCCTCACTGGGAGACCCGCACAAAATTCGACCTTAAATAACTGACTAAAGTCAACCAGCGAACGATTGATTAAGTTAAATTCATATGGCTAATTAGAGACGAAACTTGTTATTACAGAAGAGTCTATCGAACATTCATGTTTTAGAAAAAGTAATCCAAAACCTATAATGGCAGCAAACCGTCTGCATATAGATAGAAAATAAATTCAGTAGATATACAAAAATAAAAGGGGTGTAAGACAACGATGTGTCTTCTCACCAGACTTATTGGGTCTATACAATGAGGGGATTCTGAGACAATTACATGTCCTAAAGATTCATTATTGGCGGACACAATCTTAACAACATAAGATAGGCAGATGACACAGTGTTGATAGCAGATAGAGAAATGAAACTACAAGAATTACTACAGAAGGTAATGAAGGAAAATGAGAAAAAGGAATTAAATACAAATTACCAGAAGATGGAGTGTATGGTTGTTAGCAAAAGAAATGGTGCAAAATGCAAATTCGAAATCAGAGATACCAAAAACAAACGAGTAGAAAAATTTTGATATATGGGAAGTGCTTTAACAGAGGACGAAAAAGGGCAACACTGAAAACCGAAGGCGTTTTTCGATTCCAAAAGCTAAGCAAAGTATTAAGAGACAGAAAAATTACGATAGGAACAAAGAAAAGAGAACCGAACTTTTACGTAATTTCAGTCCTCCTATATGGCAGTGAATGCTGGACAATCTCCCCACAGATAAAGAAAAAATTTAAAGCAACAGAAATGTAGTTCTACAGAAGGGTGCTAAGAAGACCGAACATGTGAGCAACAATGAAGTTTTAGAGAAAATGGAAACTGTTGTAGCATATCTACGGACGATAATGGGTATGTCCCCATTCACATAAATACAGTAGTAAATACTGTATGTTGATATGCAGTCGGAGATTCGTCTCCAGCTGTGCTGGTCAAACTCTCTGCCTCCGGGCATAGAGGATCCCAAAACGAAGCTATGTCGAAGGGCAGAGTCCCGTTTTATACTGGGTCTACGGGGAATTTTGGACCGAGCTCACGAGCTCGGATACCCCACATTAAATTTGGCCTTGTGCCACATCTGATAGCATGGGACGGTTGGTAGATATCTTGCCGTTGAAGATTCGTCTCCAGCTGTGCTGGTCAAACTCTCTGCCTCCGGATAGAGAGGATCCTCAGACGAGGCTATGTCGAAGGGCAGATTTTCGTCTCGGGAAACAGCTAACCCGACCTCGTTTTATACGGTGTCTACGGGGATTTTTTTGGCCAAGCCTACGGGCTCAGATACCCCACAATAAATTCGGCCTTGTGCCACATCTAACCAGGGCGGTTAGTAGATACCCTGCAATGGGAGATTCGTTGTGGAATTCACTTGACTCACTTGTAACAGTTGACGACTTCTACGCGCCGTTGGCGAATCTTATATGTGTTGTTCTTGTCCTAAGTATTATCATTTATTACTAACCATCGTGTGATTATTCTATTCAGTAACCTTCTTTAGATTACAAAAGAAACAATAAGGAAACTTATATTTAACATCAGGAAGACACAGTTGAAATTTCTGGGGCACATAATGAGGAAAGAGGGCTTGGAAAATATGATACTCACAGGACAGACTGAAGGCAACAGAGACAGAGGAAAACAACATATAATCTACTTAGTGAGCCTGAGTAAATGGATGACAGAACAAAGTTTAGGAGGGATAACAAAAAGACATAATTTATTAAGGGCTACAAAGGACATGAAATTGTGGAGAGCCATGATCACTTACATCCTGAGGAGATTCTCCAGAATACATTGCCATATAGCAAGACTGTATCACGTAAGAGTTCAGTTATCTTTTAGACCTCATCAATGCATTGCAAAAGTTTCAGCTGCAAGTTGCTTTTTTTTTGCGGGGGGGGGGTTCTAAAATAACAAAAACGCAATGGATTCACTCTGTTCATTCTTTATCAGCCATCGCTAAAATTTACCAAACCTGCTTACAAATGGCTAAAAAAGTCACTGGGAACAAAATAATCAATTCTAAACTACGCTATATTTGAGACTGGTTCAGAATAATTTCGATTCATGATATCTCTCGAATACGATATATAAATATTTCCAAAAAATGAAAAAAAAAGGTGATTGGTGGCGACATGGATATTCCCTGGTATATTATGGTCTTGTCCAAAACTAAGCAGAGATTTAGATTTTATTACTTAAACATTATTTTTAGTGGATACCAATATTTGAGTAGACGCTCTATTTATTTGGTTTGGTTTGGTTTGGTTTGTTTTACAGCATATCAACCTCAATGGGTTATTTAATGCCGAAACAAATTTTTGTTTGGTTTGGTTTGTTTTACGGCATATCAACCTCAATGGGTTATTTAATGCCGATAAAATTTTTATTGCTGGTAATGTTTTTCTTGTAAAATTTATTTCTGGGAATATTTTTCCTTGAATAAATCTGTAGCTGGTCATATTTATTCCAAAGAATATATAGCAGTTTGTATTACTGGTATTTTTTTAAAGTATTGCTGATAATAATTTTTCCTTCAAAAATTATTGCTGGTAATAATTTTTTTTATTAAAAGTATTTATGGTATTAAAACCTATTTTTACACAAGTTTGGGTGTTAACTATTTGCCCATAGATGGGACCCTAACAAGTGCTACCACCCCGGATCAGGAAGGACCTAAGAACACCAGCAATTAAGAGGTGGTTCCACGCTCCTCAAAACCTCCTGATCGGAGGCCTTGCTGCTGGACGTAGTTTATTGTCTTACCCAGGACGCGAATGTAGTTTATCGTCATACCCAAGATGGGCTCCGTTTATTTACTAAACAGTATATTTCTTTATTTTCGTCTACCGGCCTGAATGTTTGAGATTTTTTTTCTTTAATAAGACTTCTCAGTAATCAGACCGGTATCCACTAAAATAATTTTAAGTAATAAAATCATTCGGATTCGAAAATAAAAAATCCATCACTTCTTTAGAAATTGCTTTGTTTATGTTAAGATACGAAACTGAGTCGATATGAATGTTTCTAGACACCGAAAAAGATTTGCATTTATAAGGCTCTAAACACACTTTATCGTGGCCAAGACAGTCTAAAACACGTTAGATATAACAACGGTTTCGCTCTACCCAGAAGAAAGCAGGTCCGAATCCTGCTAGAGAGCACATATTTGTTTTTAATAAGATTTGTCGAATATTCAGAACAGTGGGCGAAAATAAATAAATATTATGTTTAATAAATAAACTGAGCTTTTATTCAAACTCTAGAATATTCAGACTCCTGAAACTGCGAAGATAACATCTACTGGCGTGTTCATATGCCTACTGAGTCATTAACTTTCACATTAATACCCTCGGGGAAGTCAAGAACACATCTCATATCCAGCGTCTTTCCTTGCTAATGGTTTAATAGATTGGATTCTCCAGTTTGGGATAGCTCAGTCTAAAATTCTAAATTCAGACGTCATTTGCAAAATGGCAACCCTTCAGCTGTCAACCTTTAGATTTCATAATGGCTATGCCTCCAAAGGCGTCTGTGGCTTTACCTGAAGAGCTATGATACACTTCTATACAGTTGTTTGAAACAAGTTAAAATAAAAGTGTGGGTAGGTTCAGCAAAATATTAAAAAAATTCAATTCTCTTTGGCTTTCGACAATGCGTTTAATGCCACACCTATAAAAATCCTTATTGATGGCCACTTTTAACTAAATTACTTGTGGGACAGCATATTATAATGGGTGTACATATATGTGCATACGTGCGTGTTAACTGTGTTAAAATGCAGATATCTCTTTCCTTGTGCCGTTTGATCTAGTTCATTCTATCCATATAAATATACAGGGTACGATAGGTAAATTGTCGCTATTTTATATTTTTAATTTTGCGTATGCGCGTTTTTGTTTTTTTGTTTTTGTTTTTTTGTCGACTTTACTGTATAGTAGGGTCAGTTGGGCACCATCTGTGAGAAATAAAGATCAGCATGACGCAATTCACTCCGCCAGAAATTTGGAAATGATATGCTGTACTGCTTAGCATTCGCACCGGAAGCTCCAATACGAACATTTCAGAGTGTTTGTGTGTCAATCATTGAGGATTGAGAAAGAGTTGGATGACTTTGATGGTGAGTATGAAGGTACGGCAGCTCGGAAAACTCACTCTGATCGTTCTGGTAAGAAAAGAACTCCCAAATTTGTTGGAAAGGGACTCAGACTCAACACGGAGGCCTACATCAAGGGCTTTGCCCTGAATTAAGAGGGTGACTGCTGGAAGACACTATATCTGGCAACAGGACACTGCACCATGCCACACAAGCAAGAGAACCCAGTCATGGCTATCAGACAATTTCTGCGACCATATCACCCCTTACATCTAGCCACCTAACTCCCCAGACTGTAACCTCCTTGATTATTATGTGAGGGTGCAGTTGAGCTAGAGACCAACAAAACTCCTTGTAACAGCAAAGATATACTGTAGGCAAGGATTATGGCAGCATTCACCAACTTAAACGAGGAGATCGACCAGTAGAGTTTCGGGAGATTCCTAAGTCGTCTGTAAGCTGTGATTGAAGCCAATGGCGATTTACTTTTTCGTATTTTTGAGCAATTTAGGTAAATATCAGTTTTATTTTTATTTTGCGTAATTTAGACGACAATTTATCTGACGTGTCCTATATATCCGGGATGACGAATTAGATTATGTTACAGATTTTAAAGTTCAGCCCACCTCACAAATTAGAAGACTGGCTCAAGATACCATCGTAAACTCCAGTAATTATATATAGATATGTGTTTCAAAATCAGCAATACAGATGAGACAAAAATCCGTACTTATTTATATAGATCTATACTGCTGAGGAATGACACGATCATATCCGCTGGGGTGAGAGGGGGTTCTCGTTGTGCCCACTAGGTGGCGTTCAATAAAACAATATAAAAGGAAAGGGTACAAACTATCCTCTATACTTTCTCTTTTTAGTCTCAGAATGCTAAAGCTACTAGACGTGTCCTGTTTCCACCCACGAGGGATTTTTTAGTCTCTAGGAAACCGTGTGTTGCATTGCGTACAACACGATGCTTTCCCATTCACCCACAAAAAAAACTCCTCATGCGACAACAATATCTTCACTACAACCTATCACATGAACGCATATGTGCCTACTGTACAAGAGAATATACCTCTTCAACAAACTGTCAACGCCGCTATTAACAGATGAGTCCACGTAACACTGTTATCTGAATATGGATTAACTTGGTGTGTGGTTTAGGGGGAGGAGAAGTTTGAAAGAGAGAAAAAAGGTTTTATATTAATTTATGTGTAAAGCCATATTCAGAAAATTTTGATTTTAATTGCCGTAGGTAAAGATAAATCAACTGCTTTGTTTGTTTATATATATATATATATATATATATATATATATATAATAAAAAATCAATATAAGGCAAATCAACCACTTTGTCTATATATATATATATATATATATATATATATATATATATTTTGTATGTATACATATATATATATATGTTTATATATATATATATATATATATATATATATATATATATATATATATATATATATATATATATTTGTATATATATATATTTTTGTATATATATATATATATTAAATGAATCATTCATAAAAAACAGATTAGTGAAGTTAATGATATAAATGGCGAGAATACATCTTCGCAAACAAATTTATTGAAATTACATTAACCCACGAACCTCTAGATGAATGTTGTGATCCCTGTTTTAATAAATTCAACTTATATAAGGTCTTTTTTTTTAGTACTTTCATCTGTTCATACAGACATCATCAGGCATGCAAATATATGTTTATATATATATATTTGTATATATATATATATATATATATATATATATATATATATATATATATAAAACTAACCTGTTCATTTGCCTTATATTGATTTTGCCGTATATACTAGACTCTCCTGTCGATTTCGATATATGAGGGCCAAGCAACTCAATTTTTAGAAACTGACAACCAGATCACCCGCACATATGATTTGATTCTAGTGGTGAAGGCTTTGTGTAGAACCAACCACACTTTTTGGAAGAGCCGAATACAAAGACCTAGTGCACCGTGAGCCACAAAGTTCCAAAACAACCCTCCGCAGGTTTTGAATTCAGAGTTGTCCTTCTAGACCAGTTGTCATAGGCAAACCTAGTTTGTCCTGCTATTTACACATGGGTGGGGGAGAAGGAGAGGATTCATACGTATTAGCACGTAAAGTGAATGTACTGTATTCGACTGGAATCCGCTATCCATTACACCACCTTGAGTTGTCATATTTTGTTTTATTTCTTGTATATATATATATATAGAAGCCTTATTAATAAAAGCAAAAAAAAAACAACACTCAATAACATCAACAATAAACATGGACACAATATTTTGACCGTGTTTTGAAAAATGAAATCATTTTATAAAACATACATGCAACAAACTAATTCTTATTTAACAGTTAAAATATTTAATTCTTGAAAATGGCTAAATGTATAGCCGAAAGCGCTCGGATAAAAAGAACATTCGGACAATTTCTATATAATTTATCATCTGAAAAGAAAAAATTATTAGATCGCATGAGAAATTGTATAAAAAACTAATAAAAGCATCTTGTCTGTCGTATTCAATGAAATGTGCGTGAAAGAAGGATTGCTGTCTAAATATACAAATATATATATATATATATATATATATATATATATATATATATGAAGAAATATAGTTTTAAGGTATGCTATATTTACGGGATAAAGTGCTCAATATCAGAGATAGAGCGTATGTAAATATAAATATAAAAGTGACCATTGAAATCAACACTCAGAGGTTGTTTCATGCTAGGTGCAATCGTCAGGCCGCTAGACGATTGCGTCCAGCATGAAACAGCCTGTCGCCTCTGAGTGTTGACTTTAATGTTCACTTTTATACATATATATATATATATATATATATATATATATATATATATATATATATATATATCCTGGTGCGATGAGAACGATTAGAGTACACTTCAACGTTCGTAACATTTAATTTAAAAGAGGGTCCAATACATAATAGACCAATATTATTCAGTTTACCTTTTACTTTAACATTCACTTAAACTTTGGGATTTAACAATTTTTTTTCTTAGATTTTAATTGAACTGTGTTGCACCATATATAACTTATCTTTCTATTTGTGTAACTAATTTGGGTTTAATTTCGTTCTGTATTGATCTCCTGGTAGTATTATTAATATCTTATACGGATATATTGGTATTTAGTTAGTATTTTTGACATTTTACATTGATTGGTCGATTTTATTAACATTTTATATAGATGATATTTATTTAACGGTTACATATTATTTACCAAATAATTCTATATATTTAGATTATTTACTAATTTCTTAAAGAGGCAACTTTTTTATCAACTACAAAAAAAATTTAATTTATGAAATCCACAAAGCCTATAATTAGCTGGGCATTCGATTAAATTACTTCTCTACCCCACCCACACTTTTATTTCTTATGAAATTTGACTGTCTGGCATGTGTACATTTATTGTAACCATTTGTACCTGTTAATGTTAAGTCTTGGCCCTGACAAATTTCTAAGATAATAATTTCTTTCTTTTTTTCTTTTTCGCTTAGTTTGAATTTAACCTAGGTAATATTTGATCGATCAGGGTAAAGCCCTCAAGGATTTTTTTTTTTTTTTTTTCAAAAAATGAGTATGTATTTTGCTTTTCAAGTCAAATTAATCGTTCAGTCACCAATAATTACAATCGCCTGAAAAGACGCTCATTAACAATGTTTCTATTTCTAATTTTTCCACACCCAGTAACCCCAAATGCCTTTGTAAATTTATTACTTTGCTTGGGGTGAACTCAATTAAAAAATGTAGGATAGTCAATGTTTTTTTGTGGAGCCATATCTATACTTTTAGCCCACACTCATACATACACATACATACACATTCATACATACACACAAATGTACTTATATAAGAAGACGTGATTCATAATTGTCAGCAAAAGGGCAGCCCAACATGCAAATTTCAAATTGAAGATACTAGACTCAAGCCAGTCAGTTATGTGCCATGCTTGGTACACGGTTAGGCTATCATGTAACTTTCGATACATAACTGACGATGCAGGTTTTTTTTCCCGCTGGTTGCCATTTCTTTCTGGGGTAGACCAGTTTCCATCCAAGGCTATAGAGCACGGTGGAGTAATGGATAGCGGCTCGGATTGAGGAATCGGAGAACCAAGTTCGAATTCCAGTCGAATCCATTACGTGCTAATACACTAGGGAAAGTTATGAATCCTCTTCTTCTCCCCTCAGCTATGGGTAAATAGCAGGACAGACTGAGTTCTATAGCCTTTGATGGCAACCGGTCTACTGCAGAAAGAAATGGCAACCTACTACGGGAAAAATCTGCTTCGTCAGTCATGTATCGAAAGATGACAGCCTAAGCGTGTACCACGTATGGCACATAACTGACTGAAAATCAAGCAAGTACAATTTAAATATCTAGAAAGTGTTTTGATAGAGGACGGCATTGGGATAGCCAATGATGCCTTCCGAAAGCTAAGTAGAGTATTAAGAAACAGAAAAACTTCGTTAGAAACAATGAAACGAGTACTGAACTGTAGCGTGATATCAGTCCTCCTTTCTGTCAATGAATGCTGGACAAGTTCCTTAAAGATGAACGAGTGGCATGAAGCAATAGAAATATTATTCTACAAAAGGATGTTGTGAATACCATAGACTGAACATCTGGTCAAAGAAGAAGTCTTAGAGAAAATTGAAACAAAATGAACACTTACCCTTAACATCAGAAAGAAACAATTGAAATTTCTGGGACACATGGTGAAGAAAGTCGGCTTGGAAAATTTGTCACTGACAGGACATATTGAAGGCAAGAGGAACGGTGGGTACAGGGCATGACCTACCTAACGAGCTTGAGCAAATGGATGGCAGACTAGGGTTTAAGAGAAATAGCAAAAAGATAAAAATTACTGAAAGCTATAAAGGAACGGAAATTGTGGAGAGCCATGATCGCCAACTCCCTGAAGGGCCATGGCACATAGAAGAAGTTTGTACATAAATACACACGCATACTTACGACTACTTTTGTGAAATATAGATATTTTTGTTTATTATCTTAAATCTTTTTTTTTCTGCGAGAAATTGGTTGGTCGGTTGATTTCGTTTAGCGGCATATCAATGTTTATGAGTTATTAAATGCCAAAATTTAAATACTTTGAACACAATTGTATGGCTTCAATATATTTTGAACGCAATTCAATGCCTTCAACTACAACTAAGATATACTGTTGGTCATTTTCTATAAAAAATATTTTTGGTAATTCTACTATAAAATACACTGCTGGACATTTTACCACAAATATGTATTGCTGGTAATTTTACTATAAATATGTATTGTTGGTAAATTTACTATAAATATGAATCGCTGGTAATTTTACTTTAAATATGTATTGTTGGTAATTTTATTATAAATTTCTATTGCTGGTAATTTTACTATAAATATATGTTTCTGGTAATTTTTTAAAAATAAAAATATATTACTGGTATTTTTACTATAATAGTGTATTTTTATACTTTCATAGTGTTTTGTTTTTGTTTGGGGGTCATTATTTTCCCATATTCTAAGGATCCTACCACCGCGAGCCATGATGAAGCTCAGAACAACAGCAATTAAAATGTGGTTCCACGCTTCCGAAAACTACAAATCGCCCGGTCATCTGTTAGAAGTAAAACCGACATTGACGAGGATGAACAGAAAGAAAGCAGCAAGACCAAATGGAATTGTAACAGAAATACTGTCAGTCTTGGATGATTGTGGTATCAACATGACTACAGAAATAATAAATCAAATATACATTGGCGAGGTAAGAACAGATCTTAACTGTGCGATCGTCAAAGCGCAATTAAAACCAGATGTAAATGAATGCGAGCTCCATCGGAAAATCAGCTTAACGAGTCACATTTTCTTCTTCTTCTTCTTCTTCTTCTTCTTCTTCTTCTTCTTCTTCTTCTTCTTCTTCTATGCACCATATCTCTCCGGGATTGACCGATCATGGCTCTCCACAACTTGTTGCTCTTACTAATCCCTGTTCTGCCACTAAGCTTATCATCCAGAAAATATAGAATTTCTTCTTCTTCTTGTACCGTGTCCCCTCAAGACCTAGGCAATCATAGCTCTCCACAACTTCCTGTGCCTTGTAGCTTTTAATAAATTCTCTCTTTCCATAACCCATTTACTCAAATTCACTAAGTATGTCATATGCTGTTTTCCTCTATCTCTCTTGCCTTCAAGCTGTCCTGTGAGTATCAGATTTTCCAAGCCCTCCCTCCTCGTTATGTACCCTAGAAACTTCAACTGTTTCTTCTTGATGTTAAGTAAGCTTTTTTGTTTGTTTCTATTTTCTCTAAAACTTCATCATTGCTCAGGTGTTCTATGGTATCCTCAGCATAAAATGGAAATAAGACAAGAACAGTGTGATTATATTAAAGTCACTGGAACAAGAAATGCAATATTTATTATTTTAATGCTATCAGAACGAACAATGCAAGTGTGGATGGCTATGTTTCATACACTACACAAAGATCTATTTGAACTGCTAGGAAAACTTGATTTCTTTGGGAAAGAATCCAGAATATCCACTGGGAGAAAACCAATAAATTTTTTGAAGGTTGTAGTTAACAGGAAAGTAAGAAGCCGAAAGAAAGTTCCACAAGCGAGAAATGCGAGAGAAGATTATCGTTGACCTAAGAATCAAAAATGGATTAAGTACTCAAAAATAGGATAGGTCGTAAGACAATGTTTCGTCTTCTCACCGGATTTATTAAACCTTTACAGCGAGGCAATCCTAACAGACTTAGATTCCCTACCAGGATTTATTATTGATGGGTATAATCTTAAAAACACCAGACACTGTGTTGATAGCAGACATAGAAAACTACAGAGACTCTTCGACAATGTAGTAAAGCAGTCCAGGGCAAATTGCAGCCCGCGAGCCACATGTGAAGGTAACGTTCTCAGCATTTGGAACCATTGGCGATTTTCTTTAAGGAAAATCATACGTGTAAAAATATTTTGCTTTAGAAACGAGAAACATGCATATTATTTTTTTTTCACTGTTAAATATTTTTTCTTCTAAAAAGATATTTTTGTATTTTCAAATGAATACATAAGAAATAAATGACAAAGTCATCAGTGATAATATTATACGAAATCCTCAGTTTTTAAATTAGAAAAACAAAGTTTTCTTCAAATAAAAAGTATCAACTTTTTCCCCATTTCTAAAGCAGATAATTACTCGTATGATCTTCTGTACGAAAACCGACCGTTTTACTTTCAACGAAAAATTACTTTGAATGTTTTTATTACTGCAGCGCGCTTTATGATGAGCCATATTTCACGCGGCCCACTGGTCAGAGAAGTTTGCCCATGCCTGGAGCAAAGGAAAGCGGATAGAAATGACTGGGCATCGATTTTAAGTCAGTCAGTTATGTGCCATGCGTGATACACGCGTAGGTGATCATGCGTCTTTCGATACATGACTGAAGAGGCAGATTTTTTCCCGCAGTAGGTTGCCATTTCTTTCTGCAATAGACCAGTTTCCATCAAAGGCTATAGAACCCAGTCTGCCCTGCTATTTAACCATAGCTGGGTGGAGAAGAAGAGGATTCATACCTTTCCCAAGAGTATTAGCACGTAATAGATTCAACTGGAATTCGAACTCTGCTTTCCGATTCCTCAGTCCAAGCCGCTATCCATTACTCCACCGTGTCTTCACGATTTTAAGTAGACAGTTGAAATTTCTGAGACACATAATGAGAAAAAGGTCTTGGAGAATTCACCAATCAAGGGATATATTAAAAGTCTGCGGAAATGGAATGTAACAATGAATAACTTCTAGGAGAACAAGGAGTGGAAGATAGTAAAAACACAAACATTTCTCAGAGTTAAAATGGATAGAATGCTGTGGGGAGCCGTGATCGTCTACGTCTTGAAGAGACACGACGCAGGAAGTTCGATAGTTCTCCATAGTTTTACTTACTGAAGCATGAGATATTTTATAAGTACATTCTAGTATTGCTGGTATACTGAACTAGTTATATCAGACATTATTAGTTTTAAAATAAGCGCTGTCACAATTTTGAATGTTGATCTCACGAGTAAAAAAAATAAGGTAGAAAATACAATATTATTCTGTGTTAAAGTAATATACGGAATGAAGCCGAGAAATATGAAACAATAAAGAATTATTCAATGCTATTAGAAAAAAACAAATCTTTAAATGCGATAAACATATTTAGCGTTAAAGAAAATAAACAGGATTTATCTGTTGGGAAATATGTCTGGAAAATAATGAATTCCTCTATTCGATTAAAAATATTCGTCCGTACAATTTGAATATCGCTGATACATCTGGTCTGTTGCTCTCTCTGGATATTTAGAGATTCTCGACAAAATCCAAAGAATGGTCTGTAATGTTATCGGTCCTGAGCTAGAATCTTGGCTTTAGTCACTTTCTCACCGCCGAAACAGAGCTTCCTTTTTTTTGTTTTTTTTGTTTTTTTTTTTTTTTTTTTTTTTATAAATATTTTCAGAGAGAGTGTTCCAATGAGGTTTTACTCCATTGTATTTCGACCGCCTTAATTTAAGCGTACTGCTAGTCTGGAAAATAGGTGTCACTGTTTTACTGTTGAAATAGCAAGATGCAATCGTAAATTCTATTCTAATAGCTTCTTTCCTCGTACTTCTCGCCTGTGGAATTCTCTACTGGTTTCTTGTCTCATAACTACTTACAATCTTCAAAAGTTTAAATGCAACATCAATCGCCATCTTCTTGATATTTTATTGTTCCTTCTCCACATTAACGACTTCTCGTTTCCTTTCACTATCAGTAAACCTTTGCGTCTTAGTTACATTATCGCCAGGCTTAAGTTGAAATGATTACACAAACACACACACACACACACATATATATATATATATATATATATATATATATATATATATGCTCTGAAAATATATTGATATATATTGTCTAAAATAAGAGACAATATGCTCCCGAAAAATTCATTTTGGTTGAGCTCTCTGGGGATGAAGTGCGAGTTTGTAAACAGTGACTATCATGCAAGACTCTTCGGTAAAGCGAATCGAGTTCTCTCAGTCACTATGTGTTTATCTGAAAATAAATACGCTTAAATTACCCTTAATCTCTCCCATGCGCCTACGGTAAGGGGTAGAATCTCCGACTGACGCCAATTCAGCCGGGTTTCGATCCTAGCCACACTGATGAGCTGTGATACAGCGAAATAGTCTGTCTGTGTATGACAACATATATATATATATATATATATATATATATATATATATATATATATATATATATATATATGGTGGTACTCGTTTGGAAAAAACCTCGGATAGCTCAACTTGCAGTAAACCAATCGGTACCCGAGGAAAAATGGGGAATAAAAAAGAAAGAACCAAGAACGTTAAAACAAGGTGAAAACAATCGTCCAGTGTTTAAGCTCCAAGTCCAAAGAAAAAAAACCAAAACGAGTAAAAAGACAACTACGTAAAGTGCTCAATACACTAAGTAGAGCAAAACCTAAGATAATCATGGCTCCTTAGGTTTATCTTATATATATATATATATATATATATATATATATATATATATGCCTCGTGATAAGGTTACGTTTAAATTGCCAAGTGTTGGTATTATAATGAGCTACTGGAACATGTAGATTAAAATATGCTATATGTTATCGGACTGTAGAGCCGAGCCCAGAGCGCGGCACATTTGGAAAAGGCCTAAAAAACATACCAAGGGGTGACCTCAATCCTTAGGTCGACGGAACTATCTACGATCCGTCGATGGTTGTGCCTTGCACGATTTCCATAAAATATTAGATCAAAGAACCAGAATCATTAACCGTGACATTCGAATTGAAATGATGTACAATTCTAGGAAGAGAAGGATCTAAACAAAACAAATAATATAAATTGTAATCATCAGGAGATTTGTTTCGACTGAAAGGCACAATGTAATCTTCAGCAGCTTTGTAACTACCTCTTATCAATCCAGCTTACGGACCACATCACGTTGAAACACCAGTTTCACTACGATCACCGAAGTTAAGCAACATCGAGTCTGGGCACTACCTAGATGCATGATCGCTTGGAAATACCAGGTCCTGTTAAGTTGTATGTGCCGGGAGCGTAATAGATAATGGCTCGAAATTGTTAATCGGAGAGTCGAGTTCGAATACCAGTTGGGTTCGTTATATTCTCTTACACGCTAACGCCCTTGTGAAAGGTACGAATGCACCTCTTCTCCCTCAGCTATGGCTTAATTAATAAAACTTGTATCACTAAAACCATTATTATCTCCGCAAAAGAAAAATTCGGGCAATCTAAAAAATATATTATGGCTTTAAATAACCTGCAAAGGATTGATAAGCCGTAGAAAACAAATCAATCAATCCTCTCCAAACCTTGCTGTCCTATGCTAACACACGAAAATGCTTCAGGACTTCCAATCTCTTCAAATTTTTACGGGGAATAAAAGAATTTTATTGACAGTTCTTTTAATGTCGTTTTTCAGTGTGTATACTATAGTTGTTCACGGCCTTCCTCGTAAATGGGCTACATTACTCTTCTCGAACTAAAGTAGAACTGCTTTATTAAAAGGCGTTTAGTCGCAGCTCTAAATAATTTCCAGCGTAATTGGAGGATGTAAACTGTTATTGGTTACGTTTTGTATAGTTTGTACAAGTACAGGAACAGCTAATCACATCTTTATTATTACTATAAACATTACTTCAGTGGGTGCACGTGTTTGAGTAGACGTTCCTTTCTATTCACAAATAATTAAGTTAACATTTAGCATCCTAGCTTCTGGAAAATCTTACTGGGTTGACTTACCTTCCTCTTCCCCAGATAGTATGCACTGTGCTTGATCGGTTATGCAGCTTAACAGCAAGTAATCGGAGTACCTTCTAGAAATAGGCCACAGTCTTCTGGAAGACGCCGATAAAGCAAGATATGCGCCAGGAAGTAGACACGGCCTTTTCGCAACGTGTCATACCGGACTTGTGTCTAAAGACAATTTTATAAAATACACTAGCTTTCCTTTTCAGCGTCGGAGTGAAGGTGTGCAACACATTTCTACACTTTGCTTTATAGAGAAGAAAATCTAAATAACGTTCTTCCGACTTTTCCCTATCCGACTTCATTTTTTTTTATTATAAATATGTGTAATTATCTGTACTGACTGCAGGTGCTACCGAAGTTTTGTCACATATATTTGATAATGCAATAGTCTTATTAAAATAAAATGGTTTCCCAGTAAAAGAAAAAAGTTTCAATTACTGTCAAGAGGTGCATTTATACTTTAATAAGAATTTCGATGATCTAGGTTGGTAGAAGTTAATTCTACAGTTTACTCAAATACATCTACCCACTAAACAATCGGTTTGTAATAAGAAATACTGTCGGATTAAAAACTAATAAATGCTTATATATATATATATATATATATATATATATATATATATATATATAGTTAGACTCTTTTGAAAAAAAACCTTAGGTATTTTGGCTTGTAATTGAACAAACCAATGCCCAAGGAAAAAATAAGGGATAAAAAAAAGAAAAGAACTAAGAACATGTAATTGAGGCGAAAACAGTCGTCCAGAGTTCAAACTCAGAGTCCAAAGAAAAAAAACCTCCAAAACGTATAAAAGCAAAAAAGTAACTATGTAAAGTGCACAATACACTAAGTAGACCAAGTTTAACTATGAACCCAAAGAGCCAGGTGAAACATAGGTAGGTTTACCTAGCTCTTTAGGCTCATAGTTTTATATATATATATATATATATATATATATATATATATATATATATATAGAGAGAGAGAGAGAGAGAGAGAGAGAGAGAGATAAAGATATTAATTAGAACAAGCATTATTATTCTGAATTCAGAAAATGGAATTACTAAATCAGCAAAATTATTGAGGAAAGTGGTGGGGCCTTTAAAATAATTTTTTAATCATTTCACCCCAAGCAAGGCAATAAAGCAACTAAGATGTAAGGGGTTACTGAGTGTTAGAGAATATGAGAAAATGCTATTAAGGGGAAAGAACAATAAGACACAATGGAATTAAGAAGACAAAAGATATCGATTGACATTGCATTTAAATTTTTGAAGATCAAAGTTCGCTGGGAAGGAAGAAGCCTGAAGAGAATTCCACAAGCAAGAAGTCTGATAGAAGAAACTGTTAGCATAAAAGTTACGGTTACATCTAGCCATTTCAGTTGTAAAATGATGAGACCTTGCCGCCAATCTAGTACTGCGCTTAAATTCATAAAGTCAAGGTAGAATAGAGGAAAGCTTATCAGAACAATTACCATGAAAGTATTTATTACAAAAGGCACAGGAAAGCTACGTTACAGCGGTGGGAAATTGACTGAAGCCGAGATGCCAGGTCATGACCAATAATATTGCCAATTCTTCTTTGGATTTTATCAAGAATCTCTAAATATATAACAGGAGGACCAGATAAGATATGACAGCAATATGCCTTCAAAAGTAAACCGTCACATCCTTTGTGCGTGTACGTGTGGGCCTGATAGTATGGATGTTTATGCAATAGAAAAAAGTTCGTGTGAGTGTACCCGCACCTGCGTGTCTTTACGAAGCAGGTGAGTTAAGTAACATTTGTAACTGACATGGTTTCCGTGATACGAAACAGAAAATCAGAATTTTAAATATCAAGCACTAACAGCAAAATCAAATCTTTTTTTCAGTCCATTTCACCCCAAGAAAGACAATAACGCCACTAAGACGCAAGAGGTTACTAAGTGTTAAAGAATATGAGAAAAAAAAAACACTATTAAGCAGAAAGAACAATAAAAGAAAAGGAATTAAAAAGACAGAAGATAACGATTGTCATTGCATTTAAATTTTTGAAGATCAAAGTTGACTGAAAAGTAAAAGCCGGAAGAGAGTTCCACAAGCAAGAAGTGTGAGAGAAGAAACTGTTAGCATAGAACTTACGGTTACCTCTATCCATTTCACATGTAAAACGATGAGACCTTGCCGCAAATCTAGTACCACGCTTAAATTTATAAAGTCTAGATACCATAGAGGGAAGTTCATCGGAACAATTACCATGAAAATATTTATCGAGAAAACACAGGGAAGTAAGCTACGTTACAGTGGGAAGTGACTGAAGCCGAGATGCCAAGTCAGGGCCAATAACATTGTAGATTTTTCTTTGTATTTTATCAAGAATTTCTAGATACAAAGCAGAAATACTAGACCAGGTGTGGCAGCAATATTCAAAGCAATGACGAATGGTAGAAATTGTCTAGCACGAGACAGATGAGCAGACCTGGAAATTGATTCAATATGATATTTCCAGTTTATGCCAGCGGAAATCTCTAGTCAGAGAAGGTGAAATGAGTCACTTTTCTTAAGGTTAGCATCAGCCATTTTGGTGGTAGGCAAAAAGCGTTCTTTCTGATGATTAAAAGAGAGCGGATTTATATATATATATATATATATATATATATATAAGTTAAGAGAAAAAACAAGAACAACATCTATTCTATACCTGAAGATGTCTGTAGGAACAGACGAAAGCTTGTAGTAAAAATAAGAACTAATACGGCAGAAATTTATGGAAACAAGGATCAATTCATTCATAACGGATTCGGAGGTTTTTGTATATTATTTGAATTGTTTGCGATGATGGATTTCTCGCCAATTAAATCATTAACCTTTTCTTTTGTTTTTTGTGTGAATAATTCATGAATTTGTAAAATTGATTGCACGTTTATCGTAATTTAAATAACTGATCAAGTGCGACTTTTGGATAATAAGTTGCGACATTACTGTAATTATTGAACAATATAGTTCATGCCACTTTGACAGAAAATTTACCAGTAAAAAATTCGTTTATCACCATATTTATACGAACGCACAACCTTTAAAAATTTAAAATCAAACTCAGCGTTGCTACTGCGCGCTCCAAAAATAATAACTCATTTTCAATAGCATTTTCGGATACAACAATACATATATTTTCGTTGTCCTCTTATTACTAAGAGAAAAAACAAGAACAACATCTATTCTATACCTGAAGATGTCTGTAGGAACAGACGAAAGCTTGTAGTAAAAAATAAGAACTAATACGGCAGAAATTTATGGAAACAAGGATCAATTCATTCATAACGGATTCGGAGGTTTTTGTATATTATTTGAATTGTTTGCGATGATGGATTTCTCGCCAATTAAATCATTAACCTTTTCTTTTGTTTTTGTGTGAATAATTCATGAATTTGTAAATATATATATATATGTATGTATGTATATATATATATATATATGTGTGTGTGTGTGTGTGTGTGTGTGTGTGTGTGTGTGTGTGTGTTTAAAATTCTGATATAAATAAAAATATATCTATAATAAAACAATAAGAATAAAGAGAAAAGGAAAATTAGAGATATTTAGCAGGAGCACCAGGCCAGATATGGCAGCAATATTCAATACACAGACGTGTGGTAGATAGACAAATGTGCAAGATGGATTCTAGTGATGAGAATTGTCTGGCACGGCACAGTGAAACAACTTTCCTAGCAGCAGAACTAGCAATTGATTCAATATGATCACTCCACTTCATGTCAGTAGAAAGTGTGGAACCAAAAAGATGAATTGAGTTGTTCTTCTAGAAGTTAGTATAAGCTATGCTGATGGAAGGCAAATATGGTTCTCTATAAGGATTAAAAGATATCAGTTTCATTTTGGCGGTGACTTGCTGTCAATTGATCCTAATGATCTTGTATCATGTTTGAGCAGCGTGCAACTGCGACAGAAATTAAGACAATTATGTAATATAATCTTTTACTTTCGCCACAATATTAACCCTTTAATCACCTGCAATGAACTGGGGGTATTAATAGACTAAGGATCCTAATGCGTAATTAGAGGCATCTGCTATGAGAAACATTTCGATCTGAAGCCATTATTTATCTAATCAGGTTTTATAAAATTGGCGTTAGTCTCCTTTCATAGAATCTGTTGTTGGAGTTACACACATATTAATAGCTTTGAGCAATTCAACAAAATTGAAGAGCATTTCGGAATGTCTGTAATAATTTATGAGTCCGATAAATCGTCAGAATTGGAATAATGATGTTGTACGAGAGAAAATCTAAATCGCTTCTATTTTTGGTAGTAATGGAATGATTCCATCTTGGTCAATTAGGTGACCAAGAAACTGCTGTTCGTATATCCCAAACCGTATATTTATCTTCATTAATCTTTAAACTGTAGCATAAAAGTTTCTGAAAAATTTGTTCCAAGTGAGTCTTATATTCTTCTGCTGGCTACGAGGATGTCGCCAGGGTATATGCACAAGAATGGTTGACTGCAGAACCCGCTGTAGCTTCGAATAGCTCCGGTGTTTATATTTATGTCGGGACTTTTATTATTTGGTAATATTTTCATTACATTATTTACATAAGGGCTATTGTTCTCGTGTTTATTATTATTATTATTATCACAAAGCTTCGGCCGTTGCATTTTACCGTCATCACGTGTTTTGTCAATCCAGGTAATCTTAAGGGAATTTTGAACTGAACACTTTATTTAATCTACGAGGGTAGATTGTTCTCACTCCACTGACCATATCTAGTGATATCTTTTCTAGTACTTTCGTAATATTGCACCGTTATTGTTTGCCTGTTTCGTCGGTGTCCAGGTACACACTATCCGAACCAATGTCTTAACCCGTTCTACAATAGCTTAATGCAGTGTTTCTCACTTCTTCTTTTTTTACTTCAAGGTGCACTAGTACAATAACTAAAACCCTGAGGTGCGCTTTAAATTTTAATAACGAAAAGGTAGTCAGCAATTTTGGCTTATCATCCCCAAAGATTAGCAGTACGGTTTTCATTTAAAGGGATTTATGATGAATCTATTGTTGTTTTTTAGAGAGACTGATAATGACATTTAAAGCCTTTGACAGAGGCAAAACGGAAAGGATTATCAACACCTTCTTAAGGAGTAAGAAATTTAGCATCCACTTTAAAATATCAAATAACAAAAGCATTTATGAAGAATCTGTTGATTTTTTTCTTTATTAGAGATACCGATAATGACTGATTTAAATCCCTTGACAGACAAAACGGAAAGGATTATCAACACCTTCTTAAGGAGTAAGGAATTTAGCATCCACTTTAAAATATCAAATAACAAAGACTTCAACATAGAAGTCATATGCATGATGTATCTAGCTTTTTCAAAGCAAAGATATTTCAAATATAAATATAATTCATAAATTACTCTTCTGTTAACTTGGGATGCATCAAACTACCTTTCAAGGCACATTAGTGTGCCCGGGTGCATTAGTGTACCCGGGCGCGTTAGTGTACCCGAGCGCACCGGTTGAAAAATGCTGGTCTAATGTATTAAAGCGTTTTCTTGAATATTGTGATATACTAATCCTAAGTTCAATCCCTGGTCCGGGCAATATTGTTGTCAGGACTTAATTAATACTAAATATATATAGTATGGAAGTCGGTGTTTCTGGGTTTGCGTTAGTTCTTACTAAGTACCTTGGCTTTTCGAAGTTAATTTGTGCCTGTGTGAAATCAATTTGTTTTTAGTTAAATCTTTCAAGAAAAAATTATTAGTTCTTTATACTTTAGACTAAATTCAAAATTCCTAATACTTCAAATTTTGTTTTTTAGTTTGGGCTCTAACGTAATGTATAGACTCAGTTAATCATGTAATATATTGTAATATTTTTAAAAAATTGTTTGTAAAATTTTGTACTTAAAATTATGTTTCTTAAAACAAAGTTCTTAAATTTTTTAAATTCTTAAAAATTCATAAAAACAAAATTCATAAAACAAAATTCTTAAAAACAAATTTCTTAATACTTTAAAATAAATTCTTAATTTGTCTCTGTGTGAAAGTCATTTCTTTGAGTTAATTCTTTCAAGAAAATTTTATTCTATATTTTATTGATTGGTTCGTTTCGGCTTATCAACCCTTTACAGGTTATTTAAAGCCAGAAAATATTTTTAGATTGTAAGATTTTTTTAGAAAATAATGGTTACTAATTAACTCATACATGGGGGAAAATAGGTGGATTTTCCACAAGTATATTTGCGTGTAAGTCAATATAACGAATACCACGTGAATAGGAAATTTACTCTCCGCTTAATAATTCCCAGCCATTATCCATTACACCATCCGCACATCCGAGCTTACGGCACCTGGCATTCCCAAGCATTCAATCATCTACGTACTAACCAGGCTCGACGTTGCTTAACCTCAGTGATTTTACGGGCATTCGGCTCTCCGGTTAACTATTATCGATGACACTACTCGCACATCCAATCTTACAACACCTGGTTTTCCCAAGCAATCCCTCATCTAGGTACTGACGATGCACGATGTTGCTTAACCTCAGTGATCGTACGGGAACTCGGATATCAGATTAACAATTCCGAGTCATTAACGATTACACCACCCGCACATCCAAGTTTACAGCACCTGGCATTCCCAAGTGATCACCCATTTAAGTACTGACCAGGCTCGACGTTGCTTAATTTCGATGTTCCAACGTAATATGACCGCACGTATCTATATTTTAAGTTGGGTCACCAATTTATAGTAGATTAGACTACGGGAGAACTAGTTTGATGTTAACAAGATCAAATCGGAGCTCCCATTTTCTAATGGACACTTATGAGTTCCAATATATATATATATATATATATATATATATATATATATATATATATATAATCTGATTCAAAAATTTAAAAGAATTAGCTACAATTTAATGTTTTGAAGTTCGCCATTTATAAGGGTGTAAAAATATAGAGTACAGTTTCGTTCAATTAGTATGACGTGACTCTTCTATAATCAAATTAAGCGATAATTGTTTGAGAGCAGACTTGTGCATTTAATGTTATATGACAAGAATCCATCAAATTTCGTCGGCGTACAAATTCTTGGATGTGTTTAGAAAATGTTTGTTTGAACTGCGAAATAGAAAAAAAGGTGTAATTGGAAAACTTAATGACTGCGCATCTTTCAAAGTATATCAAAGAGCTAAATGTTCAAGCATAAAACAGTTTGTTTGTGATAAAAGTTAATATATTGTTAGTAACACGGAGTTATGTTGACGTTCATATGTTGTCTAACAGCATTTACAATTCATTATATATAGTTTTCGAGTGGTTCCATAAGCGATTATTATTACAATCAGGTTTTAAGGAAAAAATTGCATTGGTTGAAAAAGTATTATTTGGTTTGTGCTGATTGGTTAGAAAATTCGATTGTTTGATTGGTGTCACAAATTTTATATTTTTTACTTAAAGGATTTTAACGAGAATATTTTACGATACATGAAATAATGGAGGTGAAAAGGTGTATGCACAAAATAACAACGGCCAATTGATTTGCAAAGCAAGATAACATTTATTAAACAAAACAATAAAAGGAAAGTTTAAGAGTTTCTTTTCCTAGAAGTAAATTGCTTACACAACGAAAATTGTTCATGAATGTATTTGCATATGACTTGCCTGTGTTTATGTGTTTGCGTGTGAAGCGTCCACAGGCCTTTGTGCTTCAGTGTAAAAAGTTTATGGCACCCGCTTCGAAAGGATCAAAAACAGTTAGAGAGATTTAAAGCACTACAAAAGTATACCTTTCATATGCTAGAAACTGTTCGGATAATATTCATTAGGTTACCTCATCATATTGTAATGCTTAACAAGCTATTTTCACAAATCATTACTGGTGTCACTATATGTTCCATACTTGTGGCCATGTAACAAAACTTCATTAAACTTAGTAAAGACTACAATTGGAAAACAATGGCGTAATAAACAAAATATAAAAAGTTTATGCTAATTAGAGATAGACATTGACCAATAAAAAAATAAGTTTTTCATTGGCAGTAATGTCGCTAAAGATACAAAGAGTAACTAACAAAATCCAAAATGTCGGAAACTGATGTGCAAAGTATGTGAAACTTAAACATATGCTAGACCACAAAAGTATCCTGAGCCGACCAAGCGTTGAAATGAATACAATATGGGAACCAGTAATAAGGACTGACAGAGAAAAGCGATAATAACAACGAAAATTGCAATATGAGATCTGGTAAAAACATGCAATGATAATAGCAAAAATTGCAATATGAGCACTAGTAAAAAATACTTGCTGAAGACATTAGGTTTATAATACCCAGAAATTCATACACAGACACATGGACACATCTCACAGTGGATAAAAGCGTTAGTTAGATCCAGTGACCGGACCCAAAGAGTGTGAGTTCAATACCTGGTTAAGGCGGTGGAGAACTTGGAGAGGGGAATTAACAGGAGACAACAGATAACTGACATCCATTAAACATGGCACGAACAGTCTACCCCAGTGAACGAAATAAAGGGTTCAGTTCGACATTCCAACCACCTGAAGAAGGCGAAACGTTGTAATAAATATAACAACAAAGATGAGGACAATAGTCCGAACACTGTAAATATTGTACATAATACCTCATCTCAGAAATATAGACATATACTGTAATTAAATATGACAACAAAGATGAGGACAATAGTCCGAACACTGTAAATAGTGTATATAATACCTCATCTCAGAAATATAAACAGATGTCTTTTTCTCATTGTAACTTTCAGTTCCTTTGTTTTTATTTTCCATAAGACTTCCTTGTTGCATACCTGTTTTAGCCATGGTATTATCATTCACCATTAGAACTATATATCTGTTGCTTCAAGTCTCTTCAAGTCTGCGATTGTTCAACATTTACTGTCATATAGAAGGGGAGATAAGACGTACCAGTTCAGCACGCTTTTTTCTTTGTTTCTGAGGACGCTCACATCTCCACGAAGGTTAATAAAAAAAAAACAAGAATTGAAATCTGTAACAAGAGAAAGAGTGAAAGAGAATTGAAGAATTTGTGTGTGCTTGAGAGAGAGAGAGAGAGAGAGAGAGAGAAGAGGCATTGTGGTCTTGTTTAAAATAGTGGTCCCATCTGAAATGTGATGACGCCACTAAGGACGGTGGTTTCTTCACGGATGAAGTTAATTTGTTTACAACTGTTTCTTATTCTATTTATTTTTTTGTTCAAATAGACAGAAATGAAATAAATAGTTATTTCACTATTATAAAAAAATATAGGTTATCTTTTCTTTTCTTTTTTTTTTTTTTTTTGGTATATGGCTCCTGCTGATAATGATAAGCGTTTATTAAACTGATTATAAAATGACCCAAAATTAGACACGAAATAGGATTTCGATCATCAATGACATACTCCAAGAAAACCTCGAATGGATTAGACGTGTCTCCAGCCTACTCAAAAACTAACAACCCTGGCCACGAGCTGTAGCGGACCCCCGAGCGCCCCCCGTATCACCAAAGGGTGATGAGGTCACGAGAGGCCCGCTAACATTTTAGAGGACGTTAAATCTGACAAGGTGAAACAACATAGACGACAGAACGAGGATATATATGATATATGCTAATTTATTCTAGAAAAAGAAAAAGGTGGTCGGAACGGTAGAGGTGAAGAAGTTCTAGTGCAGGCATTGATGGTCGAGGTTGGTTGTTACAGGTGATCGCTGTTGGCCATGCAGGTGGTCGCTGCAGAAATGATCGCTGTAGTTGAAGTTGGTCGTTGCCGGGATGATGATTGTTGCAGTTGATGTTGGTCTCGGCCGGGATGCCAACCTGACGTGTTGGGAAGGAAAGTAGAGCTGGCGTTGTTCGCGCATGTCAAGCGTCCTGTGCAGGCGTTGCGTGTTTGCCGGTCGAGTCCAATATTAGTAACCTCCCGTAATAATTACTAACATAGTGTACGGGAAAAGTTGAGGGCGACGTGCAGGCAGCCAGTAGGGACAGAATGCCGAGCGTCGAACAGGGCCAAGGAGCCCGGAGTAGTAGGCGAAGGAGAGAGAGAAGGAAAGTTTCCAACTATCGTCAAGTTGGCAGACAAAAAAAAATGGGAGCGTAACTTAATACGCAGCCGGTGATCGACGTCATGGCCGCGAAGGCCAGGAGCCTGCGTATCCGACCGTTTCAGTCGCCGACCGCGAATTTAGTGAGAAGTCACTATCTTGTGGTAAGGGAGACTAGCAAGAGAATTGGGAAGCTAATACAGGAAAGTCTCTATAAAAAAATAAGTCGAGGTTAGCTAAAGGGAACTAAGGCCTAAAAAATGTCTAGAAGAATATTACAACTAGGTTTGTAATATAACTTAACTAAAAAGGAAACTTGCTAGTCTCTACCACAGGTTTACAGCGTATAGGGAGCACAACCGAGAGGTCAAGGTCGAAATGACCTGTTCTCTTAGTTTAAGGATCGTAGGAGGAGGTAACTCCGACAAGCTAAACTGAATAATACGAGAATAATTCAGCTAATACAAGCAGAATATGAACACCATTCAGATATGTGTATAATCGATTTCAAACAGATAAGTATTTGGATTTTGTTCCCTAATGCTTATCCTTTTAACTGCTATGTTGTAGAGTAGCTAGCACACCTTCAGAACTCTACCAGACTGCCTGACTTATAGCCTTAAATAGTCTAAGATTAAGAACTTCAACAGTTGAGTAATAAGTTGATACTAAGCTGATTAATATTCAGACTGATCTTAATTCGTTTGGCTATACAGCATTTGAGCCTCCTCTATTCTAATTGTTTTGTAACTTATTATTTTGTTTTTTTGTATGTATCCGTTAGCACCGGATACTGGTACTGAATAAATATATTAAGCACTCATTCTTCTCTATGTATCATTCACCTTGACAATAGAACACGCTAAAAGAATACGTTTTTAGCAATCCTCTATTCTCTTTCTCGTTATGTAGTGTGTTTCTTGTATAAATTATGTTTTTATAATGTTTTATTGTCGCACTTTGTTCATCAAGCCACGACTGTGTTAGGGGAGTCGTTAAATTTCACACATTTTGCTAAAAACTTATCTCCAAGTAAGCAATTTTACCCAATATATACGCAATTTCGCTAAACAAAGAAAGCATTTGCTATATATATAAATATATATATATATATATATATATATATATATATATATATATATATATATATATATATATATGGGGGGTGCGTGTGTGTGTAGAATTTGCCGAACGCATAAAGCAATTTTGTTGGCATGATGACAGAGAATTTCTTAAAAAATCGAGACAGATTTAAGCATAAAAACGTCGGGAGAGAAAATATCTAATAAACTGCTATAATATATGAGAGAAGATATATCCTAACCTACTGTTTTTATATATGAAAAATATATATATATATATATATATATATATATATATATATATATATGCATTAAAAATATTTTTCTTCACATTTCAGTGAAGCTATTATGGATACGTGGTGTCCAATATATGATTAAATAATTCTGCTCTCTTCACCGGATTCAGTTAAATTATCTGGACACGAGGTCTTCAAAAATATATTTTAAAAATTATAAGTTTGCCTTCACCGTTCAGTCGAGGTTTGTCCAAAATATATTTAAAATAATTTTTACCTTTACCATACAGTGAAATAAATCCGAACATGAGGAGTCAAAAATATAAAGATAATTTTTTTCCACTCACAATTCACTGAGGTCATTAGGGACACGTGTGTTCAAATGTATATAAAAATAATTTTGCTTATCTTCACCGTTCAGTGAAATAATTTCGGACAATTGGAGTCCAAAATACAATTTTAAAAAAATATAATTTTAATTCATTGTCTATTTCAAGATGGATAACTATAAGGAGTTAAAAGAAGCTAAAGCTCTTATTGATTCTAAGAGCATTTTAAAACATAATATTAATTTAAGTTTGGAATTGCTAAAGCAAAGATAAAAATCTTTTAAGAAGGAAGAAGCCGTTATAGAAAATCTTCAGGGATAAACTCGACCTTTAGATAGCAAAATCTAGGCAATTTGTATCAAAGCCAACCTGGATTTGGAAGAAAGTGGTTTTATGACTGAACAAAGGAAAAAATTTGGTTTTCGAGTTAGTTTTAATCGGCTTTCTGATATTGAGAATTCTGTTCGAGAAACGAGTATTTCCCATGGAAGTGAAACAGGTTATATATCGAACAGTCATTCAGTAATCTCAAGTCTCAAATTATAGTGTACTAATTTTAGCAGCATCAATCTTTCCAAATTTGAATTTAAGAACTTTATAGCAGAGTTTAATAATTGTATTAATTCCATCAATTATTTACATTATTCGGACTATTGTCCTCATCTTTGTCGCCATATTTATCACAACGTTTCGGCCGTTGTACGCTCCGGCCTTCTTCAGGTAGTTGGAATGTCGAACTGAACCCTTTATTTCGCTCACTGGGGTAGGCTGTTCTAGTTCCACTTGCTATGTTTTAATGGATGTCACTTATCAGTTATCTCCTGTTAATTCCCCTATGCAAGTTCTCTACTGCCTTAACCAGGTATTGAACTCACACTCTTTGGACCCTGTCATTGAATCTAACCAACGCCTTTATCCACTGTGCCATGTGTCCTTGAGGACAGTGAGCGAAATAAAGGGTTCAGTTCGACATTCCAACCACCTGAAGAAGGCCGGAGCGTACAACGGCCGAAACGTTGTGATAAATATGGTGACAAAGATGAGGACAATAGTCCGAATAATGTAAATAATGTACATAATACCTCATCTCAGAAATATAGACAAATAATTCCATCAATTCTAACAAAGCATAACTGGCCCTCTTGAAGAGTTATTTAGATGGTTATGCTCTCCAGCTAATATCTCATTTTACCTTAGAAGACGACAATTACGAAGTGGCTGTAGGTCTGTTAACAAAAATTTTGGGGTATACCTGTTATAATTTTAAAGATATTCAAACAATTAATAACCAGTTCTTCTAAATACAACCCCGATTTAATCACTGTTAAACATTATCTTGCCGAAGTGAGGGCTGATTTGTCTGAGTTGAGAACCTCATATGGTCGTATGGTAAAGATTTTTAAGAGGAAGACTCTCCTGTATTCAAACTCGTAAGCCACATCATATTTGGAAAGCTACCCCATAATCTAAGACTGAAAATCATTCACAGGGTAGGTAGCAACTACCCTTCCTTAATGGATGTATTTGAGAATTATAATGAAGCCATCCGCACATTGACGAAGAATAAGAGGCCATTCTGTGTACATGAAAAAGATGAAAAATAATGGTGCGACTTTACAGAATTTCGCCATTAGCTTTAATGGGACACCATGTAAATTTTGTGCAACACGTAATCACCCTATGGGGAGTTGTGCGAAATATGATATCTATGAGACGCGTGCTGAGAGATACACATTTAGAATTATGTATTAGATGCGATAGTAATAGGTATTAAAACGGAGATTGCCCTAGACTTCAGAATAAATTATTCCTTTCCTGAAAAGGATATTTATCTAAGGGACATATAACGCCTCTATGTGATAATCGTAAGAAGAGGATATCTCTTTTTACTCATGTAGGCGTCAATTCGAATAAAGAAAACGATTTAACGCTGCCTATTGTAGAAGTCACATTATATTGTGGCGCCAAGAAAGTCCCTATAAACTGCTTATTAGACACAAGTAAACAGCGGTCATCTTTCTTTAAAGGAATATTAGAAAGATTAAAATGTCCTGACTGGAGTCTAAACCTAAAATTATCAAGTAAAAGCTTATACACGTAATTCCAATTAAACAGTTATACCAAGTCGTTTTAGGGGTAAATATAGGCAAAGAGAAACTACTTTTTATTTTCGTTTTGTTGGACGATAAATTTCGATGATTTCAAACAAGTGATAACAAATTTGACCAGATTAAGTCATAAATTAACCTTTTCTCATAAAAGTAATAATAATCAAATAGTCAAGGAATTCTAGAAGTGAACATTTTCCAAGACATGGAAGATACCAAAACTGTTAAATGTATTAATGGCTTGGCGTCGAAATTGCCGAATGGAAATGCCCCTTTCGGGAACAATCTAATTTTTTATATATATAGACATCAAGTTACCTTAGCGGGATCTAAGGGTTCCAACGTTCACCGCAACTACCATACTATAATTTTGGAGCATTATTCGTGTCCCGAATAACAAGAAGAATTTGTATGGGAACCAAACACCAACCACCTTAAAATATTTTCATATACATTCGAATTATGAAACATCGAACGGAAGTTAGGGAAAGTGTTTCCTGTTGATTCATGCGTACCATCTCTCGATGAAGATCAATTTATCATTGACTATGACAAAAATAAAATAAATTCGAAAAAAAATAGAGTTCAAAGATAACTCATAGTTCCTGGAATTACCTTGGCACGTAGCCAGGATCAAATCAGTGCCATCCAATTATTAAGTTTCGTTGAAAGTGATTGATAAAACTATGCATTCTTTTGAAGGAAAGAATTTGGCTACTGCTTACAACGATATTATTCACCAACAAGAGACCGGAGGGATTATAGAAAGAATGGAAGTCTCCTCACAAGACCTTACAAAATATATTTGGATTCCTCACAGACCAGTCTTCAAATCTTATGAATAAGTAACTATAAACTCCAGATTTCTAACGTATCACAGTACGTCTGATAATATTAACGCCGAATGCCTTGTTATATCCTAATGTTAACGGAGAAATTTCTGTGAAAACAGATTCTGGTGTATCTATTGAAATGGAATCTACTTCCAAGTTTCAGTTGTTGGATGCTCCCACTGAAAGGGAGAAATCATTATCTGACTTCAAAGAATTATGGAATGAAGAATATCTCTTGAGTCTCAGAGAAAGTAGCAAGGATCTACATGATATGTATTTTTATAATAAAATATAAGTAGTATAATATAATAAAGTATCAATTAAATATCCTGATCATTCTGGAAACATGATAAAGTGATTGAAACTTTCTGGGGAAATGAGAGAAATGTACGTCAGGTATAACACATAACCAGACGAAATGCATTTTATGTGAATCATGTCATACAATATCTCTTTACAATGGAAATTTCCTTGAAACATTATGAACACTAAAGTCCTTCGTAACACTTTACTGCATTCATCCATTTTATGGATATTTATGATCAGTCTAGTCCTGAGTATAACTTTAAACTGCATCCATCCATCGTCCAGCCATTTTTGTTCATTCCAAGTCATGAGCAACACTTTAAACTGCAGCCATCCATCTGTCCAGCCATATTCGTTCATTCCTAGTCCCGAGCAAGAATTTAACCTACATCCATCCATCCGTCCAGATATTTTGGTTCGCTCCTAGTCCGGAGTAAGACTTTAAACTGCAGCCATCCATCTGTCCAGACATTTAGGTTCATTCCTAGTCCGTAGAAAAGCTTCAAACTGCATCCATCGATCCGTCCAGCCATTTTGGTTCATTCCTAGTCCTGAGTAACATTTTAAACTGCATCTATCCATCCGTCCAGCCATTTTGGTTCATTCCTGGTCCTGAGTAACATTTTAAACTGCATCTATCCATCCGTCCAGCCATTTTGATTCATTCCTAGTCTTGAATAAGACTTTAAACTGCATCATACATCCGGCCAGCCATTTTGGTTCATTCCTAATCCTGAGTAACACTTCAAACTGCATCCATCCATCCATCCGTTCAGCCATTTCGGTTTGTTCCTAGTCTTGAATAAGACTTTAAACTGCATCCATACATGCGGCCAGCCATTTTGGTTCATTCCTTGTCCTGAGTAAGACATCAAACGGCTTCCGTCCAGGTATTGATTCATTTCTCGTCCTGAGTAAGACTTTAAATTGCATCAATCTATCGGTCATTCCAATCTTGAGTAACACTTTAAACTGCATCCATACATCCGTCCAGCCATTTTGGTTCCTTCCTAATCTTGAGTAAGACTTTAAACTGCATCCATCTATCCGTCCAGTCAATTTGCTTCATTCATTGTCCAGAGTAACACTTTAATCTACATCAATCTATCCGTCCAGCCATTTTGATTCATTCCTCGTCCTGAGTAAGACTTAAAATTGCATCGATCAATCATCCAGCCATTTTGGTTCATTCCTAGTCTTGAATAAGATTTTAAACTGCATCCATCTATCCGTCCAAGCATTTTGGTTCATTCCTAGTTTTGAGTAAGACTTTAAACTGCCATCCATCCATCCGTACAGGCATTTTGGTTCATTCCTAGTCCTGAGTAACAGTTTAAACTGCATCCATCTATCCGTCCAGACATTTTGGTTTATTCCTAGTCCTGAGTAACATTTTAAATTGCATCCATCTATACGTCCTGCCATTTTGATTCGTTCTTCGTCCTGAGTAAGACTTTAAACTGCATCTATCCATCCGTCCAGCCATTTTGGTTCATTCCTAGTCTTGAGTAAGACTTTAAACTGCATCATACATCCGGCCAGCCATTTTGGTTCATTCCTAATCCTGAGTAACACTTCAAACTGCATCCATCCATCCATCCGTTCAGCCATTTCGGTTTGTTCCTAGTCTTGAATAAGACTTTAAACTGCATCCATACATGCGGCCAGCCATTTTGGTTCATTCCTTGTCCTGAGTAAGTCTTTAAACTGCATCCAACCATCCGTCCAGCCATTCTGGTTCATTCCTATTTCTGAGTGACAGTTTAAACTGCATGAATCCATCCGTCCATCAATTTTGGTTCATTCCTAGTCCTGAGTAACACTTCAAACTGCATCCATCCATCCAGCCAGCCAGCCACTTTCATTCATTCCTCGTCCTGAGTAAAATTATAAACTACATCTATCCTTCCGTCCAGCCATTTTGGTTCGTTCCTAGTCTTGTGTAAGACTTTAAACTGCATCCATCCATCTGTCCAGCCATTTTGGTTCATTCCTAGTCCTGAGTAAGACTTTAAACTGCATCCGTCTATCCGTCCAGCCATTTTGATTCATTCCTCGTCCTGAGTAACACTTTAATTTGCATCTATCCATCCGTCCAGCCATATTGGTTAATTCCAAGTCCTGAGTAAGACTTTAAACTGCGTACATCTATCCGTCCAGCCATTTTGGTTTATTCCTATTTTTCTGTAAGTCTTGAAACTGCATCCATCCATCCATCCGTCCACCCATTTTGGTTCATTCCTTGTCCTGAGTAAGACTTTAAACTGCATCCATCCATCCGTCCAGCCATTTTGGTTTATTCCTAGTCCCAATCCAGGTTGTGTGTATCGATTTCTTATTTTATCGTTTGATCTGTTGAATTGATGGAAATGCTTTTGTATTAATAAAGAATTGATCTGTTATATAACAAACATTGTATTAATAAAGAAATGATTATTCAAATGATTACTGTATAATAAAGAAGATTTGTATTATGATCATATGAATGGTATTTCTGGCAAGATGCAATGGAGCTCTGAGTTGCATGTTTTCCCGTGTATTGGGGGAGTATAAAAATATAGGTTATCTCCCTTTGGTAGATGGTTCCTGCTGACAATGAGAAGAGTCTATTAAACGGATGATAATGGGTATGACCCAAAATTAGGCGTGAAATAGAATTTCGAGCGCCAACGACATACGCCGAGAAGACCTCGAATGGATGAGACGTGTCTCCAGCCCACTAAAGAACTAGCAACCCTGGCCACGAGCTAAACTGAATAATGCGAGAACAATTCATCTAATACAAGCAGAATATGCACACCATTCAGATGAGTGTATCATGTATTTCAAACAGATAAGTATTTGGATTTTGTACCGATGCTTTGACTTTTAACCGCTAAAATAATACGTTTTTAGTAATCCTCTATTCTCTTTCTCGTTATGCAATGTGTTTCTTGTATAAAGTATGTTTTTACAATGTTCTATTGTCTCAATTTCCACCAATGCCATGACTCAATTTGGTCAGTCGTTAAATTTCCCACACTATAAATGTGTAAGTTTAATGCATACGGAACGAAACAAAACCAGTTTTAATGGCTCGTATTTTTACTAAAAAGACAAATGTGATCCTAACACTTTACCTAAAACAAAATAACTTCATTTTTATAAAAAAATATCTTGCCAATTTGAATCAATCCACAACAAAGAAAATGTCGGAAAAGGTGTTAAAAAATATAATAATGTTTCTTACAACTAAATTTTTCTTAATGTTTATGAGTGTTAAAGTTCTTACAGTCCTTGTTTGTTAATATTAAAAGAAATATGATTTCTCGCGTGTATGTGTGAGGAAGAAGAGGCAAGGGAGAAAGTGAGGAGGAAAGTGTAAGTGTCACGTAGCTTGGTGAGGAAGACGTGTGAATCAATAAGGAAATTTCTTATAAGCCGATACATCGTGATACTGTTGACGTTCTTTCTTCTTACTGGCTTGTCTGGTTAAGAAATATTGCTTAAATAGCCTTCAAAGGGATCACGAAGCATGCCTGTTTTTATTGTTGGCGGAAACGCGACCCGTTGGTTTAAAAGATTTTAATATTTGTTATCCGGAAGGAAGTGCCTATCCTCCGACTCGGAAAACTTGTTTTTTTTCTTTTTTTTTTTTTTTTTTTTTTTGTCAATTGGTGTTTGCCTGCCTTGGTGTTTATTTCCGTTTTCGCTCCACAAATAAACTAAAACTTGTTGAAGCTGAACTACAAACGAATGGTAACGAAAATGTTCACATCTAAAGGATGGGTTGTCATTATTTGTAGAGGTAAAAAGAAATGGAATGATTTCAGAACGGAGATGAATTTCTTGTATTTTTATAAAATCTAATAAAGAATTAACAAAAAAAGAGAAAATAGTGTGTACACAGCTGAAAAGGAAGAAAATACATTAAATTTAGTTGCTAGGAAATGTGTGATACGTATGTGATTGTGTGCAAAAGTTCAGTCAAAGAGAAATCTTTAGAGTTTTAAATTTAATTAATTTTTAAATGTGAATACATTTCAACAAATATTACTGTTTTTAAATAATATCAATACAAATTTCAAGTAGTAAAAATTTTACACTTTTAAAAATTATACAAAGTAGTTTCGTCCAATAAGTGATTAGTTAAACTGTACGACGCCTACACATTACTTGGAACTTAAATCACTTTTCTTGGAAAAGGGTCTAGGCTCATGTGACCCAAGTAACATTTAAAATAAGTAGCGCGAATCTTGAGTTAGTGAGATAAGAAGCTTACCACCCGCCACTTTTTGAGCGTTGGACCGGTCCTACTAACATCAGTTATATTTATTTTACTTTGTTTTGATATTTAGTTTGTTTTTTGGATCCACGCCCTCCCCTCTTATTGTAAATAATCCATAAAATTTTATATATAAATTTTTATTATCATCCAATTTTTTATATCACGGGGTGTGTTGTGTAGGTCCCCCTGGGTGGGGGAGAGATGCGGTATTAAGGTATATGGAGGATTGATTGGTGACGGATGAGTTGTTTTTTGTTTTGTTTTGTTTTTTTTGTTTTTTGGGGGTTTTTTGGGTTTTTTTTATTTATTATGGTGAATGGGTCGTGAATCGGATTAGCTAGGTATAAGATAGTCAGTGAAGAAGACTAGCCTCAATACATTGCCCCTTTTCGCCCTTGTGCCATAATTGTATATTTTATACAATCAATATCACTATCAGAAGATTGCACAAGTTAGACCAGAAGCTTCCAACAGTGAAACCAAAACTGTTCATGAGAATTGTAGCCAAATACAAGTGCCGTTGAATAAACCTTTCTTGAATACTGAATCAGAAAATTCAATATCCACAACAAAAAGAAGCTGCATCAACTATTGTGAAAAGTAAAACCTTCATAATAATTAATGTAAAACATAACCTTTTTCTCACTCAAATTCAGATAACAACCTTTCCAACAAAATACTGACACGTTTCACAAGGAAAAATATATTCCATTACAATAACAAATTTATAATATTACAAGTTCTTATACAAACTTTAACCACTGTTAAATTCACTCTTTCTTGAAATTATTAATTTTTAATCCTATTTCTTGTCTGCGAACAATCACATTTAAAAGCTGATAACTTCGTTCATTATATAAGAACATTAAGAACAGTTGTAGTGACTACTCCGATTTGCCACGCCCACAAAATACTCAGTTATAATTGGATAAAAAATATATACTATTTACTACAGGACAATTTACCTATCGCAGTAACCACACAAAATTTTCTGTCATGACTTTGCCTAACTTGGTTTTATAAAAAAAAATCAGTGATTGGTCAGTTTTTATCCAATCGTGTATTTTAGATATTCCTTTCGATATTTTTCCCGCTTCTCTCTGGAGCCTACCCAAAAAGTATTTAAACAGTTCGTACTCGAGAAATAAGTCAGTAGAACAATAAATCAGCAGAACTCAGCAACGCACGCGTATCTACATTCTTCTACTCACACACACAGACACAGAACTACCATTACACTACACTGTTAACTGTCTGTCACAAGCCAAGTCATAAAGCAAATTCCATTATCCTTTTTGTACAAACTTTTCATTCTTGAATTCAAATCTTATTCACTGAACTCTGAACATTTCAACAAGAAAGTTCTTAAGTACATTATTCCTAAATTGCATCAGATATCAGTACAAGGGAAGCTATTCTTCTCTCCCTAAATATTAATACATAAGCACAATTGTTGTACTCGTTGATTTTCAATATATTTTATTGTTGAATGCAATTTGATCTCTTGTTCTTCTTTCCTTGTGTTCTTTGCAAATTTAAATGTATGTGCTCTCACTAAAAACACAGCCTCACTAACAACCTCATTAACAATTTTAAAACAAATCTGAGCAGCACACCACACAGTAATTGAATTCAAAACTGACTTACAAAAAAAAAAAGAACCAATCAGAAACATCGAAACTTATGTTACTGATATATTTCAAACCAGAAGACTGTTCCTGAAATTATAGTGGGTTATCAGTTATAGTGAAGTGTATGAGTGTTGAAACAGGTTAGTTTGATTTGGCCTTGTTAGTTAGATAGCCCACCATAAGAGGGGTATAAAACGAGAAAATCAAATTGTAAAGTGAACAAATTTATACACATATAAATCAATTACAATTTACAAATAAAATTAATGTATTTTGGTTGATACAAAGTCGTCAAAATATTTGTAGTAGTCCTTGCAAGTATGAGTTTATGTGTACGTAGGCAGGAACTTATGTGTGGATGTATGTATGTATAAGCGTTATCGAAGGGTAGGAATGTCTTTGAAGTAAGCGCTCAATCTTAACTGTTCCTTTAGTTTATCAAGTATAAAAGAGGTGAGGGTGAAAAGTAGAGATAATAATAACGATTGCTTGACGTTGTCAAGGGACGTGTTAATACGCTTGTCTCCTTTACTCTGGTGACAAGCGAACATGCCCGTCTTTTATTTTTGCTTTTGGGGCTTGTAAAGGTCATTTGGGAATTCACTCCCGGATATGATTCAGGCCTTTTCATTGGACGATGAACAAATTTTTGCGTTGGCTCACAAAAAGGTCCGTGAAAGAATTTGTTTCTGAGAATTGAAGTTTATTTGAATTTTGTTTTTAAATGTTTCTTAGTTTTCTATTGGCCGAAAAACATTTCGCATCAAGGTGTGAAATTTTACGAGTTTTGTTTTGGGTTCGCTTTTGTTTGTGTGTTAAGCAAAGTTTGTAAATTCGAGTCTTTTCAAATTTCTAACAAAATCAATGAGTCAGTGCTTAGCATTTGAATTTTAAATCTAGATCTTGTTTTGTTCACTACAAAATATTTCACTTTCGTAAAAACGACATTTTTGAACGATATCGTTTAAATAACAAAAGTAGTGAACATTTTTTCTGTCAGCAAACAGCAAAAAGAGAAATAACACAAAAGCTTCTCAAAAGATACTATAGTAACTATAGTGAGTTAACCAATCTGTATTGGTCATAAATACAAATAAAACTAACTCTCTACTATTTTTACTATATCAAATGTAACAAAGACAACAACAAAAAGGGAGATAATCAAGTAGAAGAATTTGTTCAATAATAAATATTTTTTAAAAAACACAACAAATACAAAGTATATGATGCTAAAGTTGTTAAAACACTTTAGAGTTCTTCATTGTGTGTCATCTTGAAAGAACTTAAGTTGTTGATCTGTAAGTATAAAAGGGAAAAGGTGTATATTTGTCGTTGTAGGAAAATTAAACAGTTGTTTTTTGTATTAAATTTTTTAAAAAAAGTTTTTTTGTCATTTTTATCAAATATTGTTATTGACCTTGTGCCAGACGGAAAGCAAATTAAAAAGTTTGTAGTGTTTTTCTTCACGCAAATTGATCAACTATTATTAACTATAATATTGTAGCATCCCACTACCACTTTCTTCTAATTTTGTACATTTTTGTGCAAAAAAGTAGATCAGTGAGCCTACAAAAATATTTTTCAAGTGCGTGACCAAGTCAAGTTTCCCGCCAATTTGCTGCGATCCTGTCATATGATTACAATAATTATAAATAGCAGACACAATCTCTCTCTCTCTCTCTTTCTCTCTCTCTTTCTCTCTCTCTCTCTCTCTCTTTCTCTCTCTCTCTCTCTCTCTCTCTCTCTCTCTCTCTCTCTCTCTCTCTCTCTCTCTCTCTCTCTCTTCATTCGCCTAAGAAGATGTGATCTTAAGGATTCTCGTCTGGGCGGTCAGACGTTAAAAGCATGTTCACGCATGCGCGAACTTTTACAAACTACATTACAAACATACAGAACATTTCCAAACAAACAACAAAAACTTTTCTCTTTGAAACATTCTTCTAAAACGACAGTTTATTCATTATTTCTCAGCTTTGTATTTAATTCAACTCTTGTGAGTTCAGATAAAAATATTTACGGTCCAAGGGACATAACTCCAACAGATCTTTGTACATCAATATACACAAATAAATACAAATGTTATGTTTTAAAACCATTTTGTTCCTTCTTGTATTTCATGTTTTATGTGGTATTTTACGTTTAATTGTAATGTCATGTTATTCACGCAGCCGTAAACAAACATCTATCCTTATCAATAAACAAAGAGACATCTATAATTGTCCATTATTCCCAGACCACTACAATAATAAAATAATTAAGACCTGGTAATAATTTTTTGAATTATTACCTATAACTCTGCAACAAGTCCTTCCCAGTGAAGATGAAGGCCAAAGTGCCAACACTGCTACATTTTGGAGAAAAAGAAAAAGAAAAACACAAAGTTCCTATTCCTACTTTTATAGTCCTTAAATAGCGGCACCTAATGGCATCTTGGTAAACCAAGTGGAGGCAACCCCTCTAGAAACATTTTTTTACTACATAATATCATGAACAAGAATATAAAAAAAATAAAGAGAATTAAACCGTGTGTTTGCGCTTCTTTTGGCGACGATATTTTTGTTCACTTCTTCCAAAGTGCCGAAGAGACACAGTAAGAATTATTATTATTATTATTTGGTGTAGCGGTTATCGATATAGAACGTGGAACTGACAATCTGAGTTCAAATTCCATCCTAATACACTTTCTCGCTGATGCCCTTGGGGAAAGGCATGAATTAAAACTCCAGCCACCCAATATAAGTTACAACGGTAGGGTAGACAGAAGACTCTCTCTCTCTACTCATGGATAGCAGTTGGTCTGAGAAGGACGACAATGAATTCAAAACTGTGTAGAAGTCAACGGGAAAACTAAAACACTTCACTAGGTGCCTGTAAAAATCATGCCAATTCGCAAAGAGTAAAGAATCTGTGAAGAAGAAATATATCACCTATGGCTAGGGGGGTCACGGCATTTTTAATTAATTTCTTCTGCTCTTTTGAGTGAATGACGACTCCGTGAATGAAGTGAAGCACATGGTTTTATTTACTTTTAAATTTTCTAACTAAAAAAATTGCTAAAAACAATTCGAAAGGATGAACAATCATAACAGCAGTGTAAATAAAAGATCTAAACCAAAGTGTGCATATTTTAGTAAGGATTTTTTTTTTTTTTTTAAGATAAGAAAATGATATTACTACCGTTAAGGTACATGATGACGATCTTTCCGAGTGATTTCTTTGTAGCAGAAGTTAAAAAAAAATATAAAACGAAACAAAGCAACAATTATTCCCCAAGTCTAAATAATCTTAAAGTACATTTTTTTTAAACTTTTAAGAGAAAGATGAGAAATAACAGTAAAAAAAAAAAACACTAAAAAATAAATGAACTACAATTATTGTTTGTATGTAATTAGGTTTTTGTACTTTTTTAGAATTTTTTTTTTGTATTTTAAAAGTAAACAGAGAGCTAACAAGAATTATTGTATATTTAGATATTAATAATAATATTAAAAACGAAGAATACGAATAAAGCTGGAATCAGAAAATAAAGGTTTAATAAATTTGTAACATTTTTAAAATTGGAAAAAAAAGTAGCTTCGCCCAACGTGGGGCTCGAACCCACGACCCCGAGATTAAGAGTCTCGTGCTCTACCGACTGAGCTAGCCGGGCTGCTGATAAACGATCAAGTATTAAACTATTTATTCTATTGGAAAAGAACAGCGACATTATTTTTCTGCTTTAATAATCTATGGAAGTTTATAAGCGATAAAATACATTTTTTATCAACAAAACAATTACGTCGCAGCTATTTTTAATTAAATAAACTCCAGATTTCACAAAAATATTTATAATAATCAATCGAAAATAATAATTTCTATTTAATAGTATTTAATTCTATCCTTATCTTTCAATAGAATTATGAAGTTCGACAAACTTTTTAAAATTGAACACCATAAATTTTTCAGTTGAATTAAAAAGGAAATTTCAAATTAAAATAATATCGAAATTACGTGCGTTGCTTTTTTGTTTTATTTTTTTTTGCCTTTTTATAATGGAAATTAATTTCGTTTTTGATGATTCAAAATAAAATATTCGGCATCACCTCAGCGAAATAATATCACAAATTGACTAATTTTCTTTATTTATTTTCTTCCTTTCTTTTTCTTCAAATTTTATTTTATTTTTCTTCAAATTTTTTTTCTTTCTTTTTCTAAATCTTTTCTTTTTTTCTTTTTCTAAATATTTTCTTTCTTTCTTTTTCTAAATCTTTTCTTTCATTTTTTTTACAAATTTTCTTCCATTTTTATACAAATTTTCTTTCATTTTCTATTAATTTTCTTTGTTTCTTTTTCTAAATATTTTCTTTGTTTCTTTTTCTAAATATTTTCTTTCTTTCTTTTTCTAAATATTTTCTTTGTTTCTTTTTCTAAATATTTTCTTTCTTTCTTTTTCTGCAAATTTTATTTCTTTCATTTTTTTACAAATTTTCTTTCATTTTTTTACAAATTTTCTTTCATTTTTTTACAAATTTTCTTCCATTTTCTAAATATTTTCTTTCATTTTTGGCAAATTTTATTTCTTTCATTTTTTTACAAATTTTCTTTCATTTTTTAAAAATATTCTTTCATTTTTTACAAATTTTCTTTTTCTGAATATTTTCTTTCTTTTTTTGCAAATTTTCTTTTTCATTTTTTTACAAATTTTCTTTCATTTTTTAAAAATATTCTTTCATTTTTTACAAATTTTCTTTTTCTGAATATTTTCTTTCTTTTTTTTGCAAATTTTCTTTCTTTCATTTTTTTACAAATTTTCTTTCATTTTTTACAAATGTTCTTTCTCTCTTTTTCTAAATATTTTCTTTGCTTCATTTTTTATAAATTTTCTTTCTTTTTCGATGTTTTTTCTTTCTTTTTCTACAAATTTTCTTTTTCTACAATTTTTTCTTACTTTTCCTAGAGATTTTCTGTCCTTCTTTTTCTGTAAATTTCCTTTTTTTTCTACAAATTTTCTTTCTTTCTTTTCCTACAAATTTTCTTTCTTCAATAAGAAGAGGCATGTTTTTTTGTATGAAAATATTTTGTAAAAATTACTTTTTGCTACTGTTTTTAAATAAATATACATTTCTTCAGAGTTTTCATTTTATTTTAAGAAAAATAGTTTTTAAAGTTGGAGCAAATGGGATAATTTTAAAAATAGGAGTTCAGTTTTTACTTATAACTAACTTAGTAACTAAGTAGTATAACAATTTACAATCAATACCAAACTGGACCCTGATTCTGTGCCCTTATGTTCAATTGTCAACATTATTAAAAACAGTAAAAAGTGAATTTAAAAAAAAAAAAAAAAACAACACCCAGCTGGAATAAAATGAATTTCTATATATTTATTTAAAATTTAAAAAAAAAATTCTTTTTTTTTAACACTGTAAAATTAAAATAACTTTTTGGAGCTATTTTTGCATCCGATTTATTTACAGTACACAAGTTAAACATCTACGATTATTAATTTTCTCAAAAATGAAAATTTCTTCAAGTAATAGTTAAAGAAAAGTAATATTTAGCCATTTCCTTATAAGAAAAAAAACAACATTCAATGACTAAAAAAGCCATTACTGCTTTCAGTTGGTTGAAATTCATAAAAACTTTCTCTTAAAACAATTTTCAGGAAAATAGGTTTCTCTAGTCAGGTAGCTGTTACCACTCTTCCCAGTATTGATAGAGGGGGGGGGTGTTGCCATTCCTAACCTTTTATTTGAAATAGTATGGAATGTCAACATCATGTTATTATTTTCTCTTCAAGTTATATAAAATCCATTTTAGATTGTAGAATCTCCCACAACACAACCAGCCTTACCTCTTTGTAGGAAATACACTCTTCCTATCTAGTAAGTCAAATTCTACCTTCAGACAATATAACAAGTATTCATTGATCAATCACCTCCAATCTGGTTTACTGATTGGTCAGTTCCGACCAATCAAACCGCCTGCACGCGACCAAGCTGTTTTCCCGCTCTTATGCTGGGAGCCACTCAGTGATTATATAAACAGAAAACGTGTGAACCTTCCGAGCAGTAATTACCAAGTTTCAAGATGTAACATTCATCGACTCCGCCTTAGTCATTGCTGACCAGACGTTAAAGACAATTACCAACTTTATGCAGTCAGTAACACGCATTCACAGAGAACCTTCCAAAATACTCCACGTCACTACAAATCACGATTTTGCCGCGCAAAAAGATACATCGCTGACTCATACTCGATCAAGATTCAATCAACTCTGTGTACATCATTTCTCAACTTTGCTTATCTAAAGTGAATCAAATTCACTACTTATTAAGTAAACTCTACAAACGAATGACCTTAGAAAAATATTACAGTTAAAGGTAGATCACTCTTAAAAAACTCTTTCTATAAGACACTTAATATCAACAATCGCAAATATCGACACAAACAAAAAATACTCCAAATGAACGAACAATTGCGAAGAGAAACATTCTGAAATCTGAAGAAACCGCATACACATTTCGCCTACACAACATACATCAATTATCCTGTCTGTATATTGTTTGATTTGTATATAAATGTTGTATTGATTTCTAATTGAATATGTCTCATTTTTCCATTGCATTTTAAATTTCGTTTATCTATTTGTTTGGGATGCAGAAAGTCACTCAAATTCCTTCTGATTCTTTCTAACATAATTAACAAACTCTGCACGTCCCCAACAAGATGTTGCTGCTGTTGGTAGTGATCAAGTGATGTGGTTTCTGTTAATTGGTAGAGTTCTTTGTGATTCTCTATTGCCAGTTCACAATATTCAAAGAAGGATGATCTTTGTCAAGATGCTCAACTGACAGTTTAGATATTTTTGAATGGGTTTGGTGCTATGCATGACACTCATATGAAAGTCTCGATCTGATGAAGCTATTTAAGAACATTAGTTTTCTGGTTGATGTTTTGGTTTTGTAGCAATTTGCTGTATTGTGTGAAACTACCTCTGGCACAGTCTATTCTATGTTTGATTTCCTTTTCTCATACACTAAATTTTGGTTGTAACTGATTCATACAGTAAAAGGTATTTAAAGTGTTTAGTATTTACTGATTCCATCTTTTGAATTTTTATGATGGATTCTGGGTATGGGCTTTCATCACCACTTTCATTCCAATTCCAAATCATAGTTTCTATTTTGGAAAGTTTATCTTGACTCCTATTTCTTGGAACACTTGCTAGAGGATGTTTTCATTTTTATGATTGATCTAGGGTAGGTGCCATCAGTGCTTTCATTTCAATACCAGATCATAGTTTCTCTTTTAGAAAGGTTTATAGTGGATGTTATTCCTCAAAACACTTGGTAGAGGATGTTGATTTTCTGTCCAAGATCATTCTCATCTCAACCTTGATATCATGAGTATAGTTCCCTCATCATCGGTACATTGACCTTGGTGGGGAAAGTAGGATTCTTGTCTATTAGTAGATATGTTTGGGATGTGATATGGAATACTAAATAATCAGTGCCCATCTTTTCACATCTGTGTTTGTAAATGCACAGGACATAAACTCATATTCAAACAAAACAAATTACATAGGGAAAATGCATTTTCATACAAAAACTTGTTATTTCAGCTAACCAAATAACTTAGGCCTTTTAAAAAAAATATTTTTTTTTTATAGTTTAAATCAGATAGGGAAAATGCATTTTCATACAAAAATTTGTTATTACATCTAACCTAATAACTTAGGCCTTTTAAAAAAAAATATTTTTTATAGTTTAAATCACATAAAAATGCATTTTCATACAAAAAACTTGTTATTACATCTAACCTAATAACTTAGGCCTTTTAAAAAAAATATTTTTTTATAGTTTAAATCACATAGGGAAAATGCATTTTCATACAAAAACTTGTTATTACATCTAACCTAATAACTTAGGCCTTTTAAAAAAAATATTTTTTTATAGTTTAAATCACATAGGGAAAATGCATTTTCATACAAAAACTTGTTATTACATCTAACCTAATAACTTAGGCCTTTTTAAAAAAATATTTTTTATAGTTTAAATCACATAGGAAAATGCATTTTCATACAAAATTTGTTATTTCAGCTAACCAAATAACTTAGGCCTTTTAAAAAAAATATTTTTTTTTTATAGTTTAAATCACATAGGGAAAATGCATTTTCATACAAAAATTTGTTATTTCAGCTAACCAAATAACTTAGGCCTTTTAAAAAAAATATTTTTTTTATAGTTTAAATCACATAGGGAAAATGCATTTTCATACAAAAATTTATTTCAGCTAACCTAATAACTTAGGCCTTTTAAAAAAAATATTTTTTTTATAGTTTAAATCACATAGGGAAAATGCATTTTCATACAAAAATTTGTTATTTCAGCTAACCAAATAACTTAGGCCTTTTAAAAAAAATATTTTTTTTTTTATAGTTTAAGTTTTGACTTGTTTTGTTCTTTATTATTCAGTTATAGGAGACATAACTGTATTATATTTCTCCTCGGAAAATGGTTATTTTAAGAAGAAAGTAAAAACTTTTACCATTGATTATAAGAATAGCCAGCCAGATATAATACTTAAAATAGAATTATTTTTTTTTTTTACTCATTACTCAAAGATATCAATTTAGGACTTCATTTTATAAATTATTTATGTGGAAATAATAAGACAAAGTGGAATAATTTTACAGACATGTTTTACCTCTGTGTAGTAGATGTCTACAGGTTGGAATGAAAGACAAACCTGTATGTAAGGAAAATGTTTTGGAATTTTGGGGCAAGGAATAATAAATAACCTTATCATATATGTCATGGGTCCTTACCTATAACTACAGAATGAACTCTTCCTAGCACTATGTATACTACACCTCTCAAGAGAGAGAGTCGAATCGAGTCGAGCCGATAGTAGTTCACTCCAAACCAGACTGACAGTCATATTAACACCTTCCACATCTTGTATTATTATTTTGTGTAATATACATTCATTATTTCTACTCTTGTGATCGTGTTGTTCTTCCTTGGTCCTAACCTAGACCATAACAATATACTATGGTCAAAAAGTGCTTTTGTTTTGGGGGTTTTTCTTCTTTTTTTTTTTTGTTTTTGTTTTTCCATATTGAAGGCATTAACATCTCCTAGATTTTAAATTATCTCAGAATTTATTAATGGAATAATTATTTCATCAACTTCTTAAGTTAATGTCATTAAAAACGGCAAATTCAATTCACTTTTTTTTTTCTATTAAAATAAAAATTTTTGTTCTGTGATTTGTGTCAGCAAATACCATAGGTTTGAAACAAATTTAATGTCAATAAGGAACCTTTGTTCTAAAAGGTGCTGACCTGTGGTGACAGCACATACTGGGCTTATTCAAAGAGATATCAAAGTAGAATTTTGTACTTTGTTTCACATAAGAGCATCAGAGAAGTCAGGTGCATCAGAGGGAGGAACTGGAAGATGACCTCATAGTCACCAGGTGTATAATCAGTGATTGAGACAAGCAGTCAATCCATCAGAGCTGAGCATGTACACACATGAGACAACCAGCTGATAGAAAGTTATAAAAGTCAACAACAGGATTGTTGTCAGTTGATCTTTTAATGTATCAAATGATTGCTTATACTTCCTCGACCACTACAAACCTTGAAATAAATGATATAGTGATAAATAAAAATAAAAATTGAGAGGAAACTAATTTAATAACTTGGTTCCCTGTGTCATGCTAAACAATTGTCTATATTTCTGAGATGAGGTATTATGTACACTATTTACATTATTCGGACTATTGTCCTCATCTTTGTCACCATGGCACAGTGGATAAAGCCGTTAGTTAGATCCAGTGACAGGACTCAAAGATTGTGAGTTTAATACTCAGTTAAGGCAGTGGAGAGGAGAATTAACAGGAGATAACTGATAACTGACATCCATTAAACATGGCACGTGAAACTAGAACAGTCTACCCCAGTGAGCGAAATAAAGGGTTCAGTTCAACATTCCATACAATAATGCATACATGTAATAAATATGGCAACAAAGATTAGGACAATAGTCTGAATAATGTAAATAGTGCTAAACAATTGTTGTAACCTAGGAAAAGGTTACTGAATAAGAATACCCAAAATAAAGGTTGGAAATAATATTTATAAGAGAAACAACATACAAGATTCACCAGTGGCATGTAGTAAGTAATCAACAGCTAGTAGTGAGCTAGAAATGAATCAAGGTGAATCCCACAGTGAAGATATTCACTAAGCTCGCCAAATAGTCAAATGTGGCACAAGGCCAAATTTAATGTGAGGTGAACCGAGCATGTAAGCTTGGTCAAAAATTCCCCATAGACCCCGTAAAAACTGTAGCTGTCTACCTCCCCAGATGAGACTCTGCCCTTCAACATAGCCTCGTCTGGGTTCCTCTCTGCCCGGAGGCAGCGAGTTTGACAGGTACACCAGGAAGTGAATTCCACAGTGAAGATATTCACTAACAGCCCCATATGGTCGGATGTGGCACAAGGCCAAGTTTATTGTTGGGTATCCGAGACCATAGGCTTGCCCAAACATTCCCCGTAGACCCCATAGAAACAGAGTCAGGTAACTGTCTACCACCCCAGAAAAGATTCTGTCCAGAGGCATAGCCTCATCTAGGGATCCTCTCTGCCCAGAGGCAGAGAGCTTGACAAGCACACCAGGATGTGAATATATTCAACTACCACCCCACATGGTCAGATGCAGCACAAGGCTAAGTTTATTGTGGGGTATCCGAGCCCATAGACCCGGTTAAAAATTCCCCATAGACCTTGTACAAATGGGGTAGGATAGCTGTCTACCACCCCAGACGAGACTCTACCCTTCAGCATAGCCTCGTCTGGGGATCCTCTCTGCTCAGAGGCAGAGAATTTGACAAGCACACCGGGAAGTGAATTCCACTGTGAAGATATTCACTAACCACCCCACATGGTCAAATGTAGCACAAGGCTGAGTTTATTGTGGGGTATCTGAGCTCGTAGGCTCAGCCAAAAATTCCCCGTAGACCCTGTAGAAACAGGGTCGGGTAGCTGTCTACCACCCCAGACAAGACTCTGCCCAGAAGCATAGCCTCATGTGGGGATCCTCTCTGCCCAGAGGCAGAGAGTTTGACAGGTACACCGGGAAGTGAATCCAACATACAGTGTATTCCACTTTATTTATAAGGATTGGGATATACCCATTATAATCCATAGGTAGAGTATAACAAAAATTTTTCTCAAAAGAATCTATCTTAAATATCTATAAGTCTACCTTTCATCCGATGCCTTGAATATTACTGGCACATATTGTTTGGTGCTTCTGCTATATATTTAAATATTCTTGATAAAATCCAAAGAAGAATCTATAATGCTATTGTTCATAACCCGGCAGTCACTTTCCCATCGCTGTAATAAAGGTTCTCTGTGCCTTTTCTATAAATACTTTCATCGTAATTGTTCTGATGAACTTTCCTCTATGGTACTGAGATTTTATAAATTTAAGCGCAGTACTAGTTTGGCAGCTAGGTCCCATCATTTTACAGTTGAAGTAACCTTAATTGCTATGCTAATAGTTCCTTTAATCGCAGTTCTCACTTCTCGAGCTCTCAACAGGTTCCTTGCATCTCATTCAAATTTGATCTTCAAAAACTAAAATGCAATGTCAATCACTATCTACTATCATCTTAATTATTGTCCTTTTAATGTTTGCTATCTTTAATAGTGTTTTTCTATATTATCTAACACTCAGTAACACCATGCGTCTTGGTGGCTTTATTGCTTTGCATGGGGTGAAACGATTAAAAAAAATGAAAGACTAGCTGCACGTCTAACATTGACAATTCTCAACAAAAGAGGACATCATGCCTTCACTCACCACGTAGCTAAGTGTTCTCTCGACATTTTTTGTTTTGTTTTTTATATTCTCTCAGTTTCTTTATGCATCATATTTATTGCTTCATTCATATGTAAATCTGTGTTTTGTCAGCCACTCTACTTTCTGGCTTATTAAATATCAGTTGTTTGTTGGTAAGTATCTCAAATTACTAAGAATACTTAATGTCATTTTTTTATAGGATATGTCATGTACTAGATTCCGAGGTTCTGAATGACGTAAAATTATATTTCTAACATATATCATAATTTGATATTGTGCTGTACTAGAGAGTCTTTCTTGATAGAATCTATCTTACATATTTATAAGTCTACCTTTTGTCCCATGCCTCAAATATTATTGGCACATATTGTTTGATGCTTCTGCTGTATATCTAAAGATTCTGGATAAGAATCCAAAGAAGAATCTATAATGTTATTGTTCCTAACCTGGCAGTCACTTCCCCACTATTGTACTGTATGTTCCCTGTGCTGTCCACTTAAACCAAGCATTTTTTTTGTGAGTGTTATAAGGGGTGTAGCTATTTTGAAAATGTTGGTATAATTCTTTGGTAGTATCCGATGGTTCCTATTTAAAAACTGTTGATTTGTCTAACAGTTTTTGGTTCAGGCATCAACCAAATTACCTAAACTTTATCAGGTTTGATCCTATTCTTGTTCATGACAAACCCTAAGTATTTGGTTTCCTCCATTATGAAATGACGCTTTGACAATTTTATCTTTAACCCATGCTTTCTCGATTGATTAAATTCAGCCTGCAGGTATTACCGATGCCCACTCATGCTGCCAGATAATACCAGTATGTCATCTAAATAATTTATGGAAAACTGTTCCATTTCTCTTAGCACTATGGACATAAGTTGTTGAAAAATACCTGACACATTAGACAATCCAAATGGTATCACCTGGAATTGGAAAAGTCCTGAATGGCATGCAAATGCTGCCTTTTCTTAACCAGCCTGATTGAGTGCTACTTGCCAGTATACCTACCACAAATCCAGGGTCAAAAAACAGATGACTTTACCTAGAAGACCCAGTATGTAGTCTATTAATGGTAGGGAGTTTAGTGATGTTATTAAAGGCCCTAAAGTCTACACAGAAGTGATGCCCTCCATCTTTTTTATCTAAAAAATGTTTTGTAGATCCATTCTTTCTTTGTTAATGCTGCTAGCCAGGGTTTCATGCCCATCAGTTTTTCCAGCAAATATTGAGTTCTTTGATGACAAGAGGAAAAAGCAGGAGTCTTTTTCACATCCTCATGAGGAGAAGAAAGTTTCAAAATCGACGCACATGGCACAGTGGATGAAGGCGTTAGTTAGATCCAGTGACAGGACTCAAAGAGTGTGAGTTCAATACCTGGCTAAGGCAGTGGACAACCTTCAGAGGGAAATTAACAGGAGATAACTAATAACTGACATCTATTAAACATAGCACATGGAACTAGAACAGTCTACCCCAGTGAGCGAAATAAAAGGGTTCAGTTCGACATTCCAACCACCTGAAGAAGGCCAGAGCATACAACAGCCAAAACGTTGTAATAAATATGGCAACAAAGATGAGGACAATAGTCCGAATAATGTAAATAATGTTTCAAAAATTAATAAACAATAATTTTATGTATGAAAGATTATATTTTGATGAGTGTGTACAACGATAATGTTACAGCTCAGTTTATCACTAATTTTTAAATACTTCAATTGAATTTGAAAACTTTTTATTAACATTTTATTTTCATTCAATTAGATTTTATTAAAATAATCACATATGTAGGCTTTTCTTAGTCTGGTTTTCAACCAAGACAACAGGCCATTCTATTCTACTATTTATCTATAGCTGGAGAGGAGTTACTAGCTTCATACGCAACCAGTTTCTTTTAATTCAGAGTTGTCTTTCTATTAAACTGGCTGCCAACCAAGGAAGGAGATCCCATTTTCCACTGCTATTTAACCCATAGTTGGTGGGAGGAAGAAAAGAGATGGATTCATATCATTCTCACAGATATTTGCCACAAACTTGACTAGAATTCAAACTTGGCATGTTGATTCCACTTCCTTTGGCCCAAACCCCTACACTATGCAACACCTGGTGAGGTGAGTCTGTGGCTCTCTTCTTCACAGAAAAGTCTAATTAGAATAAGCTAAAGGAGGGGGAAAATAATCAAACCAGAATTACACTGTAGGAATGCAGACAGTGATTATCTCCCTTTGGCTAAGATGAATTCACAAGGATCAGAAGACAACCGGTGAGTGACGCCAGCTTGTGGGGTGATGAAACCCAATTGTTATGCAGACTGTGAAGAAGATAGACATCATTATAAGCCTGCAACATGTGTAGAGAAAACTACATGGTCTCACCAAAGAACACAGAGGACTCTACCAGCCTGTTTTTTTTTCCTTTTGGGAAATATTACAAGTAAAACCCTTTTGCTTTTTATCCATTCATACTGCTTGTTGCATTCATAGGTGTTATAGTTTCTCTATGTGGGACAAACAGTGACAGGTATTTAGCTATTTGTAAATAATATTTTGTATGACATAGCTGTATATAAAATTTATTTGAGAACAATGCATGTTTGTCATTCCTTTCAGCTATTCTGGTTCTTCTTTCTGTTGTGTTAAGGTGTTAATATATCATGGATATATTAACACCTATCATGCGTTAACTAGAAATATTATCTCTTTTCTTTACACTCCCATTAGCATTTTTTTAAACTGGTTATTTGAAATTAAAATTCATGTAATTTTGCTTCATTTGTTTAAATTGTTATATGGAAAGAAAATATCTGAAATAAAAATAGCAATATTATGTTTGACTTTTGCTGAAATTAAATTTACTTTAAATATTTCAACAATTTAATTTATATTTTCTAATTCCATCAAATATTATTGTATTATAATTTTTATCGTTTCTTTAACTGTCATTGCTTCTTGCTTTAATGCTGAATTTTCAAAAGGTTATCATTATTCTAATGAATAATTATACAATCAAAATATTTTTAAAATAATTTTCAATGAAGAAGATGTGCGATATTTGTACATTAAAATATAAAGATTTTATATTTTCTAGGATTTTGTTATGCAAAGATTTTTCATTTTTTAGCTAAACATATGGTGTAAGTTAAAAATATAAATTAGCTTCAGTTCTTTAAAAACTATTTGCAGTGTTTAAAAAAGACCTGTTTTATCCCACTGCGTTTTATATATATATATATATATATATATATATATATATATATATATATATAAATCAAATGGTTAGCTATAAGCAAGGGTATACACATGCACTGGTGTACATACCCCACTCTAGCCAGTTTACGTTATTATACTAATCTATATTCTCATATATTATAATTACCAATCTATATTATATCAATTACAAATCGATTTTACTTATCTATATTCCCATATATTATAATTACTTTAATTATATTCCCATTTATTAATTATTATTATAATTACTTTAATTATATTCCCATATATATTATTATAATTACTTTAATTATTTGTCTATATTTCTGAGATGAGGTATTATGTACATTATTTACATTATTTGGACCAATGTTCTCATCTTTGTCATCATAGTTATCTCCTCGTTAATTTCCCTCTGAAAGTTCTCCACTGCCTTAACTGGGTATTGAACTCACATTCTCTGGGTCCTGTCACTGGATCTAACTATGCGTTTATCCTTGAGGCAGTGGAGAACTTGGAGAAGGGGATTAACAGCTTATCTATTGTGTTGTTATTTGCTTTTCTGTATGGTTTGTATGTTCATTGTTTTAAGTTGAAGGTTATATCTAGGAAATTTATTATTTTTTGGTTGGATTTTTTATTGATTGTAAATCCTAGGTTTTTGAAGGGTTTTATTATTTCTTTTCTGACCCTGTCTATTGTTATGCTGTTACAATTTCCTAATAGTAGTCATATCTCACCTTAGTATAAGCACACATCATTTTTGTTAATTATAGTTGCTAATTTGTTGATGATATATGTATACCTACAAGCTTGCAATACAGCACCTTCATAACTACCCATTGTTACATCAAAGTTATCATTTTGGCTTTTTGGTCAGTAATTTTTTTCTTGTAGTATATTATAGATTTTCTACAGTATTTTATCATTTCTCTTTTATCACGGAAAACATAAAAGCTTTTTTGTAGCAATATAAATTGTTTTTATTATAATCTCGTATAATAAATAAATATATATATATATATATATATATATATTAGTACATATACAGTGATAGATATAGTCAGTTAATTAATAAAAGTTTGGTCGACTTATCTCTTGACCAACTACAAAGTTTTGCATAACACCACTCTTCAGGGTCAGAGGATTTGCTAATTCTGAGCAGTGTTACTCAAAACTCTGGAGTCAGTCAAGAGATAAGTTGACTGAACATTTATTGATTGACTATTGTTGCTCTAGTTATCTATTGAGAAATAGTCTACTACCCTTAAAATACAGTGCTGTTCAATACAAGTGACTCACGTTATCCTTTGAATTTAGCTCAACTTTCGTTTCATCAGAGAAGAGAACATTCTTCCAGTCTTCTACGGTGAAATTTTTGTAATAGTGATCCCATTCAAGCCTCTTGGCTTTGTTGGCTTTGCTTATTAGTGGCTTAAACCTTCGTGTACAAGATTTGTAGCCTTGTTCTAACAAGATTTGTAACCTTGTTCTGACAGGCTGTTGAAGAGGCAAGACTAACACATTGCTCTTCGCTTAGACTGGCTGCAATTTCTTGGCTAGTTATAGTCCTATTCTTTGCAACTTCTCTCTTGATTACCCTGCCAGTTCTATCATCAATCTTTTTCTTTCATCCCCTTGTTTCCTTCCTTGCAGCAGGAGTGGCATCATTATGTACCCTAAGCACTCGAGAGACAGTTGATTGTGAGGTTATAGCAATTTCTGCAATTTCTCTTATAGACTTGCCTGCTTTTGAGAGGGCAATAATAGATGCCTTAAGTGGTTCTGATGCATGTTTGTACCCTTTCATCTGGTTAATGACTTGAGTGGCTATTTCAAGCTATTTTTATGCTGTATGTGGCTTTCTGGAATATTCTGGAATACTCTAGATTTAATTTAAGCTGTTCTAGAATTCTCTAGAATATTGTTCTGAGTGTATTGTAAAATAGTTTTCAATATTTTGTCAAAAGCTCTTTAAATTTACCAGTTTAATCATTAGATATCTGAGTCACTTTTTTTGCATAGAGTTTTTTCCTGAATCTCATTTATATCCAAATTTATAATTATTAATAGAATACCTTAGGGTGAATAAACTTTTTTCCTAGGTGGTCGGGAAGGGGTCTTTATATTAGTAAGATTAAAAATTATTTTAACCCCAAAAATAATAGACAAAAAATATTTTTAGTAAAAAAAATTAGGTGAGGTACTTTTATCGAACAGCACTGTACATTAAATTCTAGTTACTTTTGCATATCTTGATAGGTGTTATTGATTTGTTATTTGATTTGTTATTGATTTGTTATTTGCATATCATGATAGGTGTTATTGATTTGTTATTCATTTGTATTATAATGTATTTCATACTAAATTTTATCTTCCCTAGTCAAAATAAAATTTATTAAACCATTTCACTAAAACCTCAAAATAAACAACAACTTAAGCAACAATTTAATTTATGATGGGTTATAAAGAATTATTAGTCTATTTCTAAAATTAAAAATTAAAAAAGACCATATTTACAAAGATGATGTCATTTTGTATAGAAACTTTTTTATATGCTTTTTTACTTTTAGAACTATCTCCCCAGACAGGTGTTCTAAATAATTCTTATTCAACAGGTGAATGCTTCCAAGTTTTCCTTTTAAAAGTACAAAGGAAGCATAGCTGACTATATTCATGAAATGTAAAATAACTCAGATTAACTTGTGATAAGAAACTGATGTTGTTATAAATTTGCCATAGTTTAGAGTTAGATTTACAAATTGACTGAGTGTAAAGGCCAAACACATCATGACATTTGCTCTTACCCAGCAGTGAGTATAAGGAAGAAATATTAACTACCAACAGAGAAAGATACCAAAGTGTTTTTTTTTAACTGCATACTCTTGATCTTCTGTACCAAATATAAGTATTGTTTGAAATATAATGGCCAGAAGTAATTCATCAGCCATGACAGAGTTCAAAAGAGTTTCTGTGGCCTTGTGGACAATGAATGATTTTCAACTCTATAAACCTTTTTCCAGAAATGAAATATCACAAATCTGTTACTATGTTATTGCTATTTCTATGGTGAATGTTCAGATGAACAATATTTTTCAGGTTTGTAGCAGACAGTGAGTTTGTATGCATTGTACAGGAACACGTGTATCTTCTGAAATACAGCCCCCTATAAATATGGCAGGCTCAAGACGAAAAAAAAATGTAAAAGAAAACAACCAAGACCTATTTTTAGGCATTTAAAACAACATGCCTGGCCACATACACAATTCCGGAAAATCCTTGTTGAAAACACAACTATACTTAAACATGAAAACAATAAACAAAAACTAAAAATTCTTGAAGCTATATACATAAAACAGTTGAAAGCTAACCTGAACAAAATAAACTACGAAATCTCCACAAATATTATTAAATGCCTATAACTGATAACAGAAGACATTGGTTTATACCAACAGCATCCCATACTTAATACTTCTCGTTTTCACTCTCGCATGGTCTTGTGTGACGTCACGAGCTGCGATGCGATTTTCACTTCCACGTCTCGTATACACAAGTTTGTCGTTGCTTTGAAATTTTTCATGCAACAAAAACAGACTATCATTATTGTTTCGTCCATGTATTGGTTGATATATTGAAAAGTAATAGCTTAGATTGGATTTAAACATGTATCAATATGGTGATTTACTTTCATCTTTCAATGATAATGTTATTGAGCTTATCAAACAATATGAAAGGAACTTACTTAAAATAGACAAAACTTGTCTATATTATTTAATGAAACATGCATCAATATATATATATATATATATATATATATATATATATATATAATATATATGTAATCGTTTGTATATATATATATATATATATATATATATACAAACAATTACATGTGTATTAACAAACAAATGGATACAAACTACAAAATCAATGTGTATGTGTAACAAATAATTGCGTAAAGTTTGTGTTCCAAGAAATGCGTGAGTGAATGTTCATATGTATGTGTGTGTGTATATATGTTTCATGATGTTTCCCCATGAAAATGCATAGTGCCCTTCCCCAACAAAGGGGAAAATGTAATCTTCATGAGAAATTACATTGCTGTAAATTCCACTGAAAGTGAAATGTGAAAAAAGAGCAAGGGAAGAAATCGCCAAGTATTTATAGTGTTGGGAGAGCGCCCCCTAGGAACAATTTGGACAATCAGGAAATTAAGGAGGAGTTAACTCTGACATGTTCACCAGTCTGGACCTTCAAGGCTAGGACACATCATGTCATGTAAACAAAACTGACTCATTTTCATTCCCTTTGTATACCATTGGTAATGAGGAAGTTCCATATAGACAGCTTCTTCCCTAAAACCACTACTTCATGGAACAGAATTCTGAGATGATGCATCACTGATCATTACAATCTTAACTTCTTCAAGTCTAGGGTCAATCGTTATCTATCCTATATATGTTAATAATCTGCACTTACTTACTCCCTGTCCTGGGTATGATGCTAAACTGCATCTGAGTCCTGGGTAAGACGATAAACTACATCCAACAGCAAGGCCTCTGAGCAGGAGATTTTGAGGAGCGTGGAACAACCTCTTAATTGCTGGTGTCCCAGGTCCTGGGGTGGTAGTACCTGTTAGGGTCCCAGCTATTGGCAAATAGTTAACTCCCAGACTACATCCACGTCCTGGGTATGACGATAAACTACATCCATGTCTTGGGTATGATGATAAACTACATCCATGTCCTGGGTATGATGATAAACTACGTCCAGCAGAAAGGTCGTTTTTGGAAAAATAATGTTGCCAGCTGTGAGTTTTTGAAAAAATAATATTACCAGCTATATGTTTTTAAAAAAAAGAAAGGAAAAACAAAAGAAAAAAAAAAAAAAAAAGGAAAAAAACAGAAATATTACCAGCTATACGTTTTTGGAAAATAAGCAATAAATTTTTGAAAAAAAAAAAGAAAAATATATATTACCAGCAATACATTTTTTTTGAAAAAAAAGAAAAATATTACTAGTGATACATAATTGAAAGAAAATTATTACCAGACATAGATTTTTTGAAGGAAAAATATTACCAGAAATAGATTTAAAAAAAAATTATTACCAACAATAAAAATTTTGTCGGCATTAAATGACCCATTGAGGTTGATATGCCATAAAACCAAAACAAACCAAACTAAAACAAACTTACTTCCTCCATTTACATCCATACAAAAATCTCATTTAATAACACTTTATCTTGAGACTTCTATTGAATAAACATTTATAAAAAATAAACTTGCAAGTTTGAATAAAATTTCCACCTCTTTAATAGATGTGGAACAAAATAACTGTGCTGCAAAGAAAATTATTTCTAATATAATGAACACGCTGTATGAAATACGAACCATATTCAGGGTAAAATTGAAGTATACCAGTGTAACAGCTCTGAATATACCCAAAATTATTCTTGGCATGGTTGTTTTTTTATACTCATTGTGGCAGAAAAACTGTAGAAAAATGCTATGGATTTTAGTGATATCACTAAAAAGTGAAATTCTGTACTAACACAGGCTCATAGAATATTTCACTCATTTTTTTACATTTTGTAGGCTCCAAATTTGAATTTCTATATTCATATTTATTAACCAATCAGCAATGTCATATAAAACACTGTGTAGCCTTTGAATTTTCAGACAATTTGCTGTCTGCAATGAATCTATTAAAGTTTAAAACCTTAATCAGTAATGTCGAACTGAACCCTTTATTTCCACGTGTCATGTCTAATGGATGTCAGTTATCAGTTATTTCCCATTAATTCCCCACTGCCTTAACCAGGTATTGAACTCACACTCTTTGGGTCCTGTCACTGGATCTAACCAACAAGTTCAATACCTGGTTAAGGCAGTGGAGAACTTGGAGAGGGGAATTAACAGGAGATAACTGATAACTGACATACATTAGACATGGCACGTGGAACTAGAACAGTCTACCCCAATGAGCAAAATAAAGGGTTCACTTCAACATTCCAACCACCTGCAGAAGGCCGGAGCATACAATGGCTGAAACGTTGTAATAAATATGGCGACAAAGATGAGGACAACAGTCCAAATAATTTAAATAGTGTACATAATAGAAATATAGACAGATACTTAATTAGTAAATATATTTTTAATTATTTTAATAAAGTAAATTTTAAAGAAATTTATTTTTAATAAAGTAAAAATATTCACTAATTAAGGTTTTAATCTCTATCTATAAAAGGCAGAATGTGTGTGTGTAACGAATGCACAGCTGCAATTTTCGACAGATTTGCACCAAAATTTACATGCACATGCTCCAAGTTAGCGGGAAGGCCAAGACCAACTTTGCATTTCCCAACTCCCATCAATAGTGGAAATAATTGATTTTTTCATGCTTCTACGGTAGTTTTTATGTAGTTTGTGGCCATTTTCTACTGGCCAGAGTGAGAGCCTATAGCTGGCTGCCACGATGGCAGTAAGATTCTATTGGTCAGCGTGAGAGCCAACAGCTGACTGACATGAATGTTAACTAGCACACTATCATGCAAAAAAAATCGATAGCTGCATTCGTCACAAGTGGGAAAAATTTAAATCTGCATGGCACTTTACTCCAATTGGCTCATTCGCTTGCTTAAACTCAACGTTGATTCTGATTCCGCAGAACTGGGTTGGGTGTGAAAAAAGTTTGTTGTTAACATTCTTTTTTCATTCAGTTTTTCCAGTTACAAGTTCTTTTTTAAAGCTGACCATTTTGTGTTCATTTTGTTTAGTTCTTTTTTTGTAACAGATTTAATGTTTAGTATAGAGCTTAGAAAAAATTTGCAGTGTGAGATAGGCAAGAAGTAAGGCATGTAGCAACATCAGCACGGCAAAGGGCACTCCTTTAAAGGCAAGGAAGGGCAAAAATATTTTAAGTCAAATGATAGCGATTGCTGTATGAGTCATACAATTTTTGAATCAAGCACGGGCAATGCCGGATTATGCTGCTAGTTCTTAATAAATTACTTTTATTCAATTCTGAAAGAATTATGTTTTTCTGGTGCTGAATTTTCCCATTTCTGAGTTACCTGGACACTTAGTCAGTGATGTTCAGTTGGCAGTGTTGAGTTGTCGTACATCCATCTTTTTACTCTTACTTAACTGAAACCTCTCAAATAGATTGCCTCTTTGTTGCTTTTAGTTATTCTATTAATTAATATTCTACTGCTGCTATAGCAGAACATGATTTTTTTAAAACCATGCCCCTTCAGGAAATAAGCAATCATGACTCTCCACAAATTCTTTTTTTTTATTATATTTTCTATAAATATTTTCATGGTAATTTTTCTGATATGCTTTCTTCTTTAGTACCTCAACTTTACAAATTTAAGCTCATTACTAGATTGGCAGTTAGGTCTCATCATTCTACTTTTGAAATGGCTAGATGTTACTGTAATTTCTATACTAACTGTTTCTTCTATAACACTTCTTGCTTGTAGAACTCTTTTCCAGCCTCTTGCTTTCCTATCAACTTTGATCTTCAAAAATTTAAAAGCAATGTCAATCATTTATCTTTCTTAATTCTTGTTCTTTTATTGTTCTCTTTCATTGTTTTTCCTTTTCTCATATTCTTTTACACTTGGTAACCCCTTTCATTTTAGTGGATTTATTGCCTTGCTTCGGGTGAAATGAATAAAAATAATATGAGAATCATCATGACATGTTGGGAAAGATACTGGAGTGGTGTTTTCTCCACATTTTTTCATTCTTTTAGACTGGTTGGCACCTAAGGTTAGACAGCCCAATCTAATCTGCTATTTAATCCATAGCTGGAGTAGAGAAAAAAAATATAGATTAATGCCTTTCTAAGGGGCATTCATGTAAAGTAAATGTAAAAGAAGAATGGAAATTTAAGTTGGCGTGCATATGGCTTATATCTGGCCTAACTCCGTTATCTCTATTAAGCAAGAACTGTTAATTTGCATATATACCTCTTAAAAAAAAAAAAAAGAAAAGAAAAAAATCAAATTTTTAAATAACTTTTGTTATTCATTTCCAATCTGGTCTTTGTGATTTTTATGGTTTTTTTATGGCTTTTAAAATTAAATTAATAAATTAAATTTAAAATTAAATTGCTTAATAATTCAACATTATTTTCTGCACTGGAATTGTAACCAACTGAAAATTTAGATCACGGCATTAGTATAAAAAGAAGTACCTTGTTACTTTTATAGCTAATCTTGAAAATCTAAAAATTATTATAAATTATACTATAACCCAGTGGTTCTCAAACTTTTTGAAGTCAAGGCAAACTTGAAATCCTACCAATAATTGTAGATGCAGTATATACAAATTTCAGAAAAATGTTATAATGAAGTCAAATATTGTTGAAAAGAAATAATGGAATAAAAAATTTTAATATGAAACATACCTTAATTTTATTCATTCTTGCACACCTGGACATCTTCCAGGTGTGCACCAGTAAGAACTACTGTTATAACCTATTGTATATAAAATAAACATCTACCAAAATGTTTAAACCTATTAAACTGCACATTACCACTTCATTGGTACCATTTTTACAGAATACACAAATCTCCCAAATAAAAGACTGTGTAGCATAGTAAAGAAACTTGTACTTCCTGACGCATTGCAAGCGTTTAATAACTTCCAATAACCGATATGTGTTCAACCGTTATTACACACCAGTTATAGCACTTTACACAACAGTAGCCATTATATTATTTATATCTATACACTAATTGTACATCCAGAAGAAATGAACTTTCCTAATTATGAAATAATTAAAATAATAATTGAAACAGATTTTTTCTTCAGCTTTCAACTGTTTATTTTCCTCCATCACATTATCAGGATTTAACCATATAAACCACTCAAACAAAAGATAGCACAAATTTGAAGTGGAAGTCCCACATATATACGCGGGATTTCAGTACAAAAATAAACTCCCACATTTGGGGATAATTTAGGCAATAGGGATTAACATTAGTACTTCTCTTAAGGTGAAGGGCTATCTAGAGCAGTGGTTCTCAACTGATTTTGGGCCATGACCCCCCCACTTTGGTATTTGTAAAATTCTGTTGCCCCCCTGTAATATTTAATTCTTACATATTCAAAATTTTACTGCAATTCATGTGAAGGAAGCAAACTGAATGCTCACATTTGCTGATTGTCCAACAAAACATGGGTTCTTCCAACGACATGCATCATGCCCTCTTCTTTGTTGACCAAGACACACAAGTGTGGGGAGACGGGAAAATACCTTATATGCCAGTTACACATATACATACATACACACAAAATATTTTTATGTATGCATACTGTATATGTATCATGTGTATTAACACGCATTAACATTAACACTTTCACTCAGACTCACTAGAAAATCATTCACTGTTAATAACTCATTCTTGAATTGGCCCCTTATTTTGTTGGTATAGTAAGCCAAAAGGTACACATCCTATGCATGCCCCACCAAAATATTACCATGCCCCACCAGTGGGGCATGTGTCCCACGTTGGGAATCATTGATCTAGAGGGATGAATCCCCTACAGCTGAGTATTATAATAATTGTAAGCCCACATAAAATGCAGGGTTTTTTTTTTTATCTATTGCATTATTCGCATGTCTATTTTATGTATACTTTATTTATATTTATATTTTTATTTAAATTATTTGCATGTCTATTTAATTTTATTTTATTTATTTTATTCATATTATTTTATTTTATATTATTTTTATTTATATAATTTGAATATCTATTTTATTTATATTATTTGCATGTCTATTTAATTTTATTTTATTCATATTATTTTATTTTATATTATTTTTATTTATATAATTTGAATATCTATTTTATTTATATTTATATTATTTGCATGTCTATTTTTATATTTTATTTATTTAATTTTTTATTTTATTTATTGCATTATTTGCATGTCTATTTTATTTATATTTTCTTTTCTTAAATACAAACAGCCTAATTCTTTAAAATTCTACAGTATTTTTTCAGATCCAATTTTGTACACAGTTGAAACTTCAATTCTTTAACTGAAACAGAGATGCTCACTCTGAAATTACCTGGCTCACATAACAAAAACAGACCTTAATTTCTGGAATATTGCCCAAAAATATAAAGCAGCTTTTCTGACCAATCAGAACAGGCCCATGCAACCACTCACTATAAGACCAACACTGATTCCACCCATGGAAGCAGATATGACATGGCTGGCATTAGCGACAGACCCTATGTCAGGCAAGATTAACCAGACCATCAGTAGCGACAACAAGGAGTTCCCATCGACAGTGATGAAATCAACAGCAACAGCAGAGGCTAACTCTTGACTACTACACTGCATTAATTCATCGACTATTTCTAACACGAGCCTATCTCTCTCAGTTACATATGCATGTTGATTTATTCCCATGTTTCTATCTTAACAATCACCTTGCATTATACCCCAAATGAACTCTCAGTCTCCTATGAATGCTATACTATATCCCAGAATGCTATACTATAACCCAGAACAGACAAACAATCAAACTTTGTAAATCACTGGAAATTAAAACTTTTTTTAATTATCCAAACCATGTCTTACCACCATTTGTTGTTTTATCACTTCCAATGTTAATGGTAAGGTCAATGTTACACACATACAATCCAAAATATGATTTTATTGTCACAAAAATGCAAGGTGTATATATATATATATATATATATATATAAACCGTTTTTTCATATGAATGTGTAGGGGCATTTTTAAAACTTAAAAAAGGAAGGATTGTTTCTGTTAAATGTTATTAAAAACTGCAGTTAAAAATGGGTTATTTTTTTTATCTAATATATAAAGCTCAATGTTTGTGTCCACTAGAAACTCGGAAAGTAAATTAAATACATTAAGTTGGCAGTCTGTTAATTTATGAATGAAAGCAAATATTACATAAAACTATAATGCTCCAATAAAAAAAACAATTGGACACTTTTTATATAATTTATCATCCAAAAAGAAAAAAATTATTAGATCACATGAGAATTATATAAAAAACTAAATCAAAGCACTTTGTCTGTTGTATTCAATGAAATATATACATATAAATTTACTAATTTAAAAATATAGTTCTATCACTACACAGGTATTACCATGTTTCAAAAGAAACTAAAAACTTCAAATGTCAGCAAAGAATAGCTATTTCATTTTGTTGATTAAATAAATTTTTATTTTTTATAAAGCTAGTAATGTATAATTTCTCATGTATGCACAAAGGACATGGTTCTTTTAATGACCTACATATTCTAGCTATTCTTTGCCAACATTGTCAAAGATTTTCCTTAAATAATGTGTATAAAAAAAGAAACTGAAGAATGCAACATACATATTTATATTTGATATTTTAATAATTATTTTTAAATAATAAAGTAATTCTAATATATTTATTAGCTTTAAAAGAAGTATAGTCTATTAGTAATTAGAAGTAGGAATAATATTTTAAAATTGTATTTTAATGCAATGTACTCATATTCAAACAACCCTTTTGGAAAAAATCTTTACAATCACAAGCGTGCCGAAAATTTTTTTATCATTGAAAAAAACAGACATGTGAAAAACGGATGTCACCGTTTGTTGAACAGGCACTCCTCCCCTACCTTAATTTAACCTCTTTTCAAAAGTAACTCATATTTTGATACAATAGTTATCAGTGAAAATGGATAAATACCCTACCACCCCTTGTCAAAATGATTGAATTTTCCCCATATCCTTAGAAACTAATATTAACAATATATGTGCTTATAAAACTCAGTAAATTTCAAAATAAGTTATTCAAAAATTCACTTGAAAATCAAACAGGGATTTTAATTTAATTCTATAATTAAATTTGAAGTTTTTAGTTTCCGTTTTTGAAACATGGTAATTACTGTGTAGCGATGGAACCATATTTTTAAATTAGTAAATTTATAATATTTATGCTCTGCAGAATTGTATTGAGCAGTTTTTTAAAAATAAAAATAATTAATAAGAACACTGGATTATAAATCTTACTGTGCTTTTTCTTTATCATTATACATATATATTTATACATATATATATGTGTGTGTGTGTGAAGAAATATAATTTTAAGGCATGCTATATTTATGATATTTATGGGATAAAGTGCTCAATATCAGAGATAGAGCATATGTAAATATAAATATAAAAGTGAAGTGAACATTCAAGTCAACACTCAGAGGCGACAGGCTGTTTCCTGCTAGATGCAATCGTCTAGCATAAAACAGCCCGCTAGAAATAACTGGAGATATTTGTGCCAGAGTGGTATAAAATATTTTGAAATCATTCATATTAACAGGCTGTGACAAAAGAAAATGGTGAAAAGTGTCAGTAAATATTCCTGTTGCTACATCCCAAGATCATTGATGTTGCAAAATAAGAGGACTTGTAAGCAGAACTGAAGTGTCACATATCACACAAAAAAATACTTAATGAGGTTGTCGGATCCTTATATGTTGAAATTGATGGGAAAGTCCATCATTATATATATATATTCACTTTCATTTTTATTTCTGAATGTGTAATAACGAATGATGCAATAAAAAAAATAGAACTTACAAGTTTGTAAGAACTGTAGAAAAAAATGTAGAACTGTAGAAAAAAATGAACTTACAAGTTTGAGATGTAACAAAACAGTCACAAATTCAAGGTATAGCAAAGTGAAGTCACATATCTGAGTAGCCCCTTCCCAACTGTCACTACCAGCCAACACACCTAATGACATGTAGAAACGTGTTTTGTATATGTATAGTCACAGGCTCAAATCAGCATTGATTGATTGTTGATGAAGTGTCACCATTCTCACGCAAATTAGCAGACCGACATATGCAATAACACCATTTATGTTGAGAGCCTGTGTTCTCTAAAAAGCCAGTTATTCAAGAGACCACAATTTTTATGTACACCAGACATGTCCAAGCCAAGGTGTGGGTTTGATTCCCTTCAACATGTAGACTGGTGAATCAAAAACTTTTTTTTTTCTTTTTTTCACAGGTGATTAGGTTACAATATATAACTAACAATAAGATTAAAACTTCTGAGATAGTCATTAAAACCTTGACATGCACTGAATAATTCAACAATGATGAAAAAAAGTTATTTTGTTTACTGTGCATCTAAAAATCTGTTTACAGAACTTATTATCATCAATGAAATTCTTTTTTACTCAAAACTTTATAAATGACATTTTACAAAAATCAACTTGGTTCAATAAATTACTGTCACACTGATGAGGTCAAGCATAGACTGACCACAAGAGAGAGGGGGTGAATAGGAAATATGAACTTCAGACAGTCTCTGATCAGTAAAAAGACAGAACCTTCAAGAAAGATGAAACGAGGTACTTCACACTGATCAGAGTGCATATTTAATTTGACAAAAAGACATTTTTAATATATTCACAAATGCTGACAGTCACAGCTAAATGCACATATGTTACTCAAATCCAGGTGCAGAGCATTAAGTCGTCAGACAGGTGCGGTGAGACGAGGGAAAGGATAGCAAAATGTTGCTAACCTCACACAACTATTGTTCAGACAAGCTACATTTGTTACTTACACTAGACCTGCCATGCAGCATACACAGTGTCAACTCATTATTCCTTTCATATTCCATTTTTAAAGAACTTCCAATCAATTTCTCTTCTTGAACTTGCTTTGTGGAACTGATGTATCCTAGAAAAGTTTACTGAATAAGGAATAACCAAAATGGAGGTTAGAAATGAAATAGTAATCTTTATGACATCAACAAAATACAATACTTGCCAGCAGCATGAAGTAGGTAAACCATTGCTAGTATTGGACTACTTACATAGCATATTACCTCCACTTACAATAGTGTCCAATATATTTATAAGGATTGGGACATACCCATTAGAGTCCATAGGTAGGTATATAACAGGAACAGACTCCCAAGTGTATGCTTCCGTAATCATAACAATCTTATACACTAAGTCTAGGAATAACCGTTATCTATCCTACATATCCTCATAATTTTCACTACTTACTTCTTCCCTTTACAAAAACCTCATTCAGTACCATTCTACCTTGAGTACCTTGTATTGGGTGACCAATATTAAAAAAAAAAAATGTTTAACTACATGGTTTATAACAGACCTTACGGATCAGGTTGGAAAAAAGAGAGAAGAAAAATGCTCAAAGTTCAGTTTTGTTATTTCACAAATTTAAGGAGTTCCAAAATTTCTCTCTTATTTACTGTAGCCTATGTCAGCCCATCTTTTTCTTGATACACAAGATTTTTTCTGAAAATGTTTCTCATCAAAACTTGCAGCTTGTCAGTCATGACCGTCCCTAGTGACACCAACAACAAGCTATATAAGTGGTTTGGAGGTCATCAAAGAATATATCAATATAAGGGGGTATCCCATAATGTTTTGCTTTTGAACCCAATAAAAAAAATGGGCATATCAAATAGCAAGTTACCCTGAAATAAAACCTAAAAGTTCAGATTTTGTTTTCTTTTAACACTAACCCAGCAATTGATCAGTAATCCTCAAAGGTCAAGAATATAATTTTGCCAAAAAAGAAAAATTCATGTTTATGCTACATGACCGACATAGATATTCTCACAATGACAAATTACAGGGTAAAGTGAAAGTGTGTTTTGAGATACACTGGGCAAATGATCTCTATATTGTTTACACACAAAAAAAAAATTAATTAACCTCATGATGACACACAAAAACAGCAAGTGTGGCATACTAACATGTTGAGTCCATAAACTGGTGTTGTGTCAGCACATATCAAACAACCCATATATATGTATCCACTGACTAATGTACGTATCAACTAGCACATATATCAAAAGCAATATCTAGACTGGTGTTAAACCACAGAAATAGTATAAATATATGCAGAAATTTTTCATTTAGGACTTAGGAAGAGTTTAACAGAAGACCAGAGACAGTAATTAATATAAACACATTCTTTTACTTAATCTTAAAATAATCAACCAATCCTGTTCTTCTCAAACTTCTGTCATGAACATTGGCTAAAAAATCTCTAAAAAGTCAAGGTTCTTGAACTTTTCATGTTCATTGTTCTACTAGTGAGACTTAGCTTAAGACATTTTTTTTTATATCAGACAAGCATTAATTTTTAGTGTAAGCATATATTTTATTTTAGTCATTTCTTTGTATATTATTAATAAAATAATCAAAATTAATGCTAGTCTGGTATAAAAAAAGATATGTATTAAAATATGTTCAACAAGCACTAAAATCTTAAAATTAACAAGAGGCATTCAATTAATTCTTTGTCATTAATAAATGTATTTCTTGTTGAACTGCAGTTTTTGTCATTTAAAAGAGGTCATCATTCCTTGTGTTTATATACAGGATTCCTGTGTTACACTGAAGCCTTTGTGACTCCTGTGTTACACTGAAGCCATGTTGATTTTCAAATTACAATGTAGGCATAGAGATCAGGAACAAAGCAGAAATGACTGAACAACTTTGTTGAGTCTTATGTTACATCACATTTATGGTTTGAAAAGAAAAAGTAAGAATATGTTGTATTTTTTGTCAGTTGTATATTCAACTTGTTTTGTCAATGGGGAGAATTTTGATTCACAAACTTTATTCCATATTTTCAGTTTCTTTCAATATATTGCATGTTGTACCACATTACTATATATTCTTTCATATCTTCCAATATATTGCATTTTAAAAAGTACATTTTTAATTTCGTAATTTGGTACAAATTAAAAATTTACATTTTTGTTTGTGAAAAAATTCTAAACAGAAAAACACACAGCCTGAAGTGGGACAGCATATAATATATTGGAATACATTTAAAATGCAATATATTGGAAGACGTTTAAAATGCAATATATTGGAAGGCATTTAAAATGCAATATATTGGAAGATATGAAAGAACATATTGAAATGTGGTATAACGTGCAATATATTGAAAGAAACATATTCTTACTTTTTCTTTTCAAACCATAAAACAATTATTATTAAAATATTTACACATATTATTTTTCCCCATATTTTTAAAATCATTTTTCCTTTAAATCTGATAGCATTATCTGCAGATTGTTTTTAAAATCCAATTTGTATTATTCATAAATCTTGTAGGTCTTAGGGAGGACTATCCTTCTTCTACAGAATTGCAAAGAACTGTACCAAATAACAGAAACTATATCACTCAAGAACTATCACAAGCAACAACAATTAAAATGGATGGTACACATAAATCAGAGAAAATAATGACCTAATCAAGATGTTGACATTCCACACTAATTCAAACAACAACTTAGAAGAGAAACTCCCGTCAATACGAGAAAGAACGATAACAATAGACCTGAGAAACCTATTTCCTTGAAAATTTGTTTTATCAAAATTATTCTATAAATTTCAACTGAATGTAGCACTGGCTGCTCAGTCAATAAATGCCAAATGTTTCCTTATAAGGAAATGGATAATATTAACATTCTGCAAATTATATGTAACTGTGATTCCTCTTCCAATGCATTCATTTCTATTGGACACAGGTAAGAACTCAGGTGATCAAAGAAAAGAAAATCATAGAAATATGTTGTTTTTCTTTCATTTGTATAAAATTTATGTTTCTTTCTGAATATTATTTTGTAAAGGCAACGGCACAGAAAGAAACAAATTTAAGTTATGGACATTTTTTTAAAGTTATTTTCATGAAAAAAACAAAAATGGCAGCCATATTCTGCTAAAGAAAAATAATAACAAAAAAAAAACAAACATTAAAAAACACTTAGAATATGAATTCAATTTTTACTAGAAATCTTCAGCATAAAATCAACCATGATCTTATTTCTTTCAGTGCATAAATTGAAAATCAATCAAGTAAACAAATTTATATAGGCATTTTAATTTGTTATTGACAATGTCCAAGCTTTTTCTCTTTATCAGATAGCAATGGATACCCATCCAAAAATCAACAGCGCCCCACCATAAGGAGTTATCCATCGAATACTTTTGTCTCCAGTAATTGCATGATAATAGCAACTGCCACAAAAAAGCAACATGCCAACACTCATAAGAAATCCAGCCTGAAAAAAAAGAAAAGAAAAAAATAACAGCCATAAAAATAAACATAAATTAAAATTAGCATCGCAAAGAGATAGATAATCAAAAAATTTACAAATAAATATACTCAAAAGAAATAAGATTTTTAAGCCCGAAATAGTATTCTCTCTATCTCACAATAAACCTGGAATATTGAAAATCTAGAAAAATATTTTAGATCAAGGGAATTAACTCATAAGTTTAGAAAAGAATCATCTCCCCTTTTCGTACCTGGAATCCTATGTAAATTAAAATGTTTTTGTCTTGCCGAAGAATAATAAATTACAAATTACCCACGTAGAGTATAAACAAAGTAGTGACTATAGTCCTCATTGGGTACACTTCACTTCTGGCTTCATGCTGTACTTAGCGAAGCTTAGTAAATATCAATAGAGAACAACTTCTGCTTAAAACAACTCCAAGAAGAATAAATTCAAGTACAAAGGCAAAAATTATGTACTTCATAGCAAAAAGGTAAGAAAGAATCAGACAGACACGAAAAAAACGTTGACTTGAGTATGTCTGATGTTGGGAAGAGTTTTGTTCTATTGAAGAATTGACTGTTTAAAGAAGTCAATCTATCAATATAGATAGCATCACTGCTAAATAAATTTGCATATGGCAATTGTCCTAATTTGCATATGAATGATGATGCATAGTCAGCAACGAATTATAGCCAATCTATGGTTGTGGCACAGATACATACGAATGACATCATTCAGAATCCAGGAGCTTTTCTGCTTTGACAGCTGGGCAACTACTATTTCCATTTGTGACTTTTCTTTTTCTACAGAAACACAAATATGTTTTTTACTTTTGATAGAAACTACTCCATGATCTCTAGTGACCATAAATAACCTTGAGATCAATCTCACAATATATGTTAGGACCAAATGTCTTGTGAGTTAAATTATATTAATGTGACTTGTCATCTCGGACTGGTCTCTTGAATATAGGTTTATCCAGTGACATGCAGAGGTTTGGTGATGCCTGGGGCCAATTCCTTGATTGTATGCCCTCAAGACTCAAGTATGCAGGCCTACTCCAGTCTCACTTATCAAAACATGGATCTACATTCACACCGGTTTGTGGCACTGTACAACAAACAGAGACAATTTTAATTTTCAAATTTTAAAACCTAAATTTTTATTTCACCCTTTGATCGGATGCCTTCCCTCCCAATATGAATGCCTGAGGCCATCACACACACTTCCTCCCCTACTCACTTCTGCATTCTACTGGGTTTATCACTTGTTTCCTGTTTATTTTTTTTTAAATGCTGAAACACATTTTGGAATGTAAGAGTAATTCTTTTTTTGCAACTGAATTTTTGAGAATAACAATGATTTTTCCAGATACAAGTCTTACTATTTAACCGATAGTTGGGAGGAGGAGATGGATTCATACCTTGCCCAAAGGTACTTGTGCGTAAGTAAATGTAACAAACCTGACTGGGATTCAAACTAAGATCCTCAATCTCTCACTCCAAGCCATCTATAAACTAGTCTCACTTTTCAAAAACATGGATCTACATTCACACCAGTTTGTGGCACTGTACAACAATATTTGTGTGTAACAAACCTGACTGGGATTCAAACTCAGATATCCAATCTCTCACTCCAAGCCATCTATAAACTAGAGAAATCTTCAAATGTTATATATATATATATATATATATATATATATATATATGATTTTTCTTATCTACTTACCATCACTGGTCGATGCGTCATTGGAACAGCAAGGAGAGCAGCAGAATGAATAAGATGCATCTTATTGCCAATCTCAAATACCTTATATAAAAAGAAAATAATACAAATTATAGCTGCAAAACTTAATGGATATTTTTGTAGAGTAATTGACCATGTTTAAACGTAATTGGAAGAAATGTCCAACAGAATTGACAAAAATTACAATTAACAATAACAAGAGAAAAAAAAATTGATACAATTTACAGTTTTAATCTTTTCCTTATATTTTCTTTACTGATGCATTTTAAAACTGTATAAAGCACTTACTGCATTTTTCCCAAACTGTCACACTCGTTAGGTTACCTCTTCCTAATTTTTGAAACCGTTACTAAGGGACACTCTCTGGACTATCATCATCTTGCGGCCTCAGCCGAAATTGAACTCACCAATACTTTGACTGGTGTAGTTCATAATCTTGTCAAATAGCTGAATTCTTGATGCTTCGCTAGGGCTATCAAGGGTGTACTCTGTGATATTTTTTTCCACTCTATTCTTACCTTATCTGCTTATTCATCAACATGTAAATCTTTCACAGAGAACACATTTCCTTTGGAAAACACATGAACAATACATATATACACATAGCCACATTCACATACATTGAACCAAAACAGTTTTCAGATTCATTTGATACACACATCTTTGTCATGGTCACTTATATACCATTGTTGTTAATACATTATCATTTGTTTGTACATATATATTGGTTCTTGTCGTTTCTTTGCATGTCTTTATGATATTGAGTCACACCCCCCACGAGGGTGTCATGTGGCACAAGGCCTTTTTAACTTGGACATTCCGAGCCTGGGGGCTCGACCAAAAATATTCCCATTGAACCCGTATAAACAGGTTCAGGGCCGGTTTACCTCCCCGAAGGAGACTCTGTCCTTCGGCAGAGCCTCCTTCGGGTTCCTCCCATCTGTAGGAAGAGAGTTCAACCGAGCAGTCGGTTCAAAAGTGAACATGGACTCGTATCTAGAGTTCACCATTTTTTGTTGTGGTATATTTCAGGAGACACATTATTTTTCACCTAAAAAACTGAGTTAATGATGCCCACAACAATTTGGGAAATGCATAAACTTACCTGCAACATGCTCGAATCACTTTCACCTTGGCTGTCATTATGCATTTTCTTAAAAAAAATATTAAACTGAATTCATATTAGAAAAAAAAAACAAAAAAAAAACTAGATTGTAGAGTAGAGAGGCCCATAGGGAAGGCAGAATGAACTAGGTGTGGTCACAAGTGGAAAACCAGTAAGTATGGGATAATATAAATACTGTGCAACTTGGGCAGACAAGGATGCTTGACTTTAGATGGACTAAGTTGCATGGCGCCGCAAACAGTATTTACCTACCAACAAATGTGCTCTTACACTGAAAACATCTTCAGAACAGGACACTGTAAATCTAAAATTGTTCAGCAACAAGTGAAACTGCAGAAGGAGAACAAAGAACTTTGCCATGGAAATGCTCAAAAGTCAGTCAGTGTTGGAAAACCCAGAAAGACCCACTATTGAACAGGGTTCTGCTGACAGTGATTGGGCACTGCTCATCAATTTGTGGAATTGATAAAAAGAAAAGTGGGCTAACAAACCCATCAGCAATCCAAAATGAGCTAAGAACTGCATGTTCCACCAAAGTGAATAGGTTATTGTTCGACTTGGTCAGGGTAGAAACCCTCACCACAACCACAGAACAACAGCTCCTTTGTCAGATACGAATCTTTGCCATTAAAGGTCTGCACAAGGAGGTACATAGGCAGACATTCTACAACATGAGACAACAAGAGGGGGAAGGTGTCAGACATTTCTTAGTGAGGTTACAGTTGCAGGCAAAGTTCTATGAATTTACGATCCAGTGTCCGAATAAAAGTTGTAACCAGTGAGTCAATTATTCGAAGGATATGGTGGCTGGTCACCTTATACTCAGTAACACCAAACACCAAGGTAAGGTACTAGCTGAAGCTAATACTTTCACTATGATAGAAAAGAAATTTAACAGGTTGACAAGCCTTGAAATGATAGGCAACTTCCCACTTACAAATCAGTCTAGCCCTGCTTACGGCATTTAACACCATGTGGTCAGAGCAGAGGAGGTGGTCCAAGGGTGATAATACTCAAGGTTCACAAGGGATGGTATGCAAAAGGTGTAGAAAGATATCACATCCCAATGGACTGAGAGCACAGAAGAAATGTTCAGCAGTTAATCTAGGGTGCTTCAATTGGGGAATAATAGGCCACTTAGTAAAAAAAGTATTGAAAATCAAAGAAAGGACACACCATGGAATTGGCAAGTAGTATGACGAAGGAGCAGTCAACAATATTTGGCAATGGGGAAAATAGGTACAGTAAAACATCCTGTGGATGGAGATGAACAGTACCACACCTCACTTAGGATAAAGACCGGTTCCAAGAGGACTCTCTGGAACTACCGCAATCCCTGAAAATAGAGGTTTCTCCAATAGCCAAATCCCATGCCAAATTTGGAGATACCCTGAATGACACTGTGTTGCATGCCTGTTCCAGTGGAACGAAGATACTGGAGATGCACCAATGTATACCTGGTACCAACTAATCATAGGATATGCAGTACAATAAACGATCAGCTGCATATTAAAGGCATACTCTTCATGTGCATCAATGTCAACCATAGAGAAACAAAGTTGTTTATGCCTCAGAGAACACATCAAGTTTCTACCTTTTAGAGTCGGCCCTAAAACACCTGGATTTAATACATTATAATTTCCCAAACTAGATGTCCAAAATTAACACGTCCGCCATCATCAACAAAAAGCCATTGTGTGTGTGTCCCCAAAGAATAACGGTCCCAGGTGAACTAGCCAACATCCTATCTCCTCCTATCAAAAATAATAGGAACTTTTTAGAGCGATGGCTACAGGACCAACTTAGAGTGAACACATTTAACACATGCCCACGCCAACCATTACAGGTGGTGATGGGGAGGCCATTGGTCATAAATTTTGTCCAAAGAGTAACACTGTCAGCAGTACACACACCTACTCTGGTCCCTCACCACCTTAAAAAGAGGGTAAAAGAAGACCCCAACTGAGATGCTGCACCTAATATCATCAAACCGGTACCAGCAGGTACCTCGACAAATTGGTGCCCGAGAATGGTAGTTGCACCAAAAAAGGATGGGTCACCCAAAAGAACAGCAGATCTTCAAAATCTAAATGCTGTTACAATGACGGAGACCCACCACACTCCATCCCCATTCAATCAAGTGTCTACTGTACCAGACTAAACCAAGAAAACAGTTCTGAATGCATGGAATTGGTACCACAGCCTACCACTCTCCCCAGCTGCACAAGACATAAGAACATCCATAATGCAATGGGGCTAGTACTGGTACCTTAGAGCACCCCAAGGGTTCTGTGCATTGAGGGATGGGTACACCCACTGATTTGATGATATTACAGTAGATACACCCCAAAAAACCTGTTGCATTGACAATACACTTTTTTGGGATGTGTCCATAGAAACTGTGTTCTGGCACTTGTTGGAATACATTACCCACTGTGGCAGGAATGGAATAGTTTTCAATCCCAACAAGTCTCAATTTGCAGAAGATGAAGATTTTTTTTAGCTTCTTAATAAAGGCCGATGGTATAAAGCCAACCAAAAGAATAACAGAAGCCATTCTCAACTTCCTGACTCCCACAAATATCACAACTATCAATTCCTGGTTTGAATTAGTGAATAAGGTATCATACACATTCTTGCAGACTGAGGCAATTGCCCTCTTCCAGGAATTATTATATAGAAAAAAACGGGAAATTTTACTAGGACGCAACACAGTACCAATATTTTGAAAAGTCGAAATGAAACATCGTACAGAAGTTCAAGAGAAGGGTCAAAACATTTGAGATGGATAGGGTGCCATGTCTCTCCAAGGACATTAGTAAGACCAACATTGATTACTTTCTTTTTTCAAAAATACTACCGATGCCCAACAGAATCTAGTCCTAACTGTGGTGAGAACTACTGGAAAATAATCCTAGCTGGATCCCGATTTACAACAGACACAGAATCCCTCTATTCCCCCACAGAAGGGGAAGCCCTAGCCCTCGTGTATGGTCTGGAGTCCTGTAGAATGTTCATATTAAGATGTCCAGACTACCTTGTCACTGTGGATCAACAACCACTGGTGAAAATATTTTCAGAACAGGTCCTAGAGAATATTAAAAAAAACTGCCTGTTTGCTTTCAAAGAATGGTTTCTGATGTACATATTCTGCATTAAGCATGTTCCAGGGAAGCTGAACGCCGCACTGGATTCCAGCTCCAGATATCCGGCATCATCAAAACACATCAGGGCAACGACCAATAACAGAACCCAGCATATTGACCGGCATGAAAGCATCAGTTGTATCTACATATGCACATGATCCTAAACTGAGAGCTACATCCTGGGACAGGGTTGTGACTGCTGCAGTCACCAATGAGGAATGCTGTATATCAGCAGAGTACATTCAAAAGATTCCCTGAGTCACACCATAAATTACCACCAAAAATTCGACAATTTTGGCCAGTGTGAGTCCAAATGTATTGCCTGTGGGGTATGCCTTTAAAGGAGAATAAAATCCTTACACCAAAGCAGCTTCATGCCAAGGTACTTGAGGGTCTCCACTCTGCACACCAGAGCGTCAATGAAATGATGCCGAACATACAACAATGGATGTTTTGGCCTGGCTTGAACGCCAGTATCTGACAAACCAAAGCCCAGTATGTAACACAATTGCCCCACATCATCCCAGAGAACCCCTGATGCCACCACCAAACCCAGAATTTTCATTCCAAAAGAGGGTCACAGAAATTTTTGACTTGCATGGGAAGGGTTATATGGTGTATGCAGACCAGTACACTGGCTGGGTAGAAGTAGCTTCACTACTATCAGGGAAGGCTAAAGTGATATGCAAGACCATGCGAGATTGGTTTTACACATATGGCACACCAGAAGAGATATCTTCAGATGGTGGACCACCATTTGACTTCCAGGAGTACAATTCATTCCTTAAGGACTGGGTTACAAGGAAATGCAGATCTTCAGCAATTTACCCTAGAGTAACAGACAAGTAGAACTGGCTGTAAAAACAGCCAAATGAACACTAATGGATTGTGCTGACAAATACGGTTGCCTGCACCTTCATTGTATGGCAGGGGCCATGCTGACCCATCAGAAGACATCCAAACAGGACATTGGTACGTCACCAGCTGAAATGCTATACAGCTGCATAATAAGAGATCACCCCACCCCATATTTCACAAGATGTACCAAATGCACAGATGTTGGAGGGAGATCAAGGAATTGAGAGAAACGGCAATGGTAAAAAGACACCTACTAAACCAGAAACAGTACAACATGCACACTCACCCACTGCGAGAGCTCCAGGTTGGTGCAAGTGCAAAACCACGATGGACCATATCTACAGCAATGGACAAAGACAGGGAGGGTAGTAGAAACATTGGGCAACAAATAATACCAGGATCAACCAAACACAACCAAATTACACTGCACAATTGTCGATTACTTCAAAAATAGTACCAGTCATGGACACACCAGACTACCCAACACCACAAGCAGCCCCACTTACCAATATGGAACCTCCATACAGCACACCGAAAAATATATATTTAATCTTCTGTTCAAAGGATGGTGAACTACACACTGAGAAGCAGTTTTCTTCTAAGGAGGAGAATCAGGCAGATGAAGACCCCAAATTTCTTGCAACGTATGAAAAGGGTTGCTGATACAGTTAAAAACTGCATAAGGAATGTAATAAACATCACAGTGTTATATGCTTTACACGATAAACATTTGTTTGAAGGATTGACCAATGATTTATTTCAGGAAAAAAATTTCAAAGTTTTACATTTGGAAAATTAACTAATTACATTTAAAGTTTTTATGAACCAATATCCAAAGTTTTAAGTTTTGTAGTCATTACTGTCCTTTTTTTGACAAGTCAAAAATTGCTTAATTTTACAAGTTTCCAAAATTAGATGGCAAAATCTAGTCACAGAACAGAGAAATGACCAGTTTCATTGAAACTATCATCCAAAGTTTCAAGCCTGTACCTAAAATGGATACTTTTTTATAGCATGGTATAGTTTTGACCTGTTTTGCCTTACTGTCAAAGTGTGCTTCTGATTGTTTTACATGGTGTAAATATGACTTTTTTTTATTGATGTACTACTGAAAAAAAAAATTAGCTTCATCTCTGCAGTGCTATGAATCATAGCAAAAAGTTGCAAGGCGTTAATTGCTGAAATGAAACTTATATGAGCAACCAGATTGCCTTTACATGTCATTTGTTTTTACTGCTTTGATTTTGAGAACATTGTTTTTCCCAATGTTTAGACAAATTTAATAATTATTGATTCTTTTGGTATTATATTTCTTTTACTTCAAGACTACTTATATGACAATACATTTATAATGATTTTTCTATTGTTTGAATCATGCATCTTCAGTTATGTAGTTTGGGTCAAACCAACTGGAGCCTGCTGCATGACAAAATGGACAAGAGGAACGGTTACCTGGGTGCAGTTGTGCAACAATGTAGAGGTGGATGGTATGTCAAGACATGTTCTTGACCTTAGAGTGATTCAGGAGGATTCAGAGAATGATGGGGACAATGGGAGAAGTTCTCATAAGGCTCAGCCCCAAACACTGCGGAGATCGCAAAGAGAGCAACACCCACCCAGATTGATGGATGACTATGTAATATGAGATGTGATCATGAGATCAGGCAGGCGTGTAGTTTGGAAAAAAAAACTCACCTCATGGATGTCCGTACATAAAAAGAATCTTGTGGGGAAGTCATATTGTTTTTTTGCTGACAAATTAACGCAAAATCACAGTGGCCACGAGATTTGAGAAAATATAAATATGCAGTGTATGAAAAATGGAGGGAAAAAAGGAAGTTAGTCTACAAATGATCAGACAATACGACAAATACAATATCTACACTGGTAAAATGAGCTTCAGGAAAGTTTTCAATGTTCAGAAGTTTTTAAATATACTGAAAATAAAATTTTAGTCCGAGATGCCTAAAACTAACCAGTGCTATTTCCAAACCAGTCTAAATATATACATGCATATTATAATATCTATATCTGTCTATATTTCCAAGATAAGGTATTATATACATTATTTATATTATTCGGACTATTGTCCTCATCTTTGTCGCCATATTTATTACGTTTTGGCTGCTTGTACACTCTGGCCTTCTTCTCAAGGACACATGGCACAGTGGATAAAAGCATTAGTTAGATCCAGTGACAGGATCCAAAGATTGTGAGTTCAATACCCAGTTAAGGCAGTGGAGAACTTTCAGAGGGAAATTAACAGGGGATAACTGATAACTGATATCCATTAAACATGGCACGTGGAACTAGAACAGTCTACATCAGTGAGCGAAATAAAGGGTTCAGTTCGACATTTCAACCACCTGAAGAAGGCTGGAGCATTGTTGTAATAAATATGGCGACAAAGATGAGGACAATAGTCAGAATAATGTAAATAATGTATATAATATCTGTTTTGTGACATATTTTTATTGTCTCTTTCTGATATAAATTTTTTTTTAGTTTTCATTTACCTTCATTTCCTCATTATAAGTCTCAAAAATTGCACCATTCTTATCAAGTATCCTTATCGTTCTTATTCAATTATCAACCCCCCCATCCCCACCCCATCTGTCTACCCATAAACCTTGGCTATCACCAAACACTTTTTTATAAGACTCGGGGAAAATATTTAAAAATTGATCACGTCTTCCATGTGAATTCATAGAAACAAATATCAGTCAATATTTAAAAACTTGCCTTTCTCTTGAAATCATGACATCTATCAGAAAGATGAAATTTAAATTTTCATTATTGTGTTATTCCAAAATCTGCCACATACTATCCACTGCAACATTGTTGCACGACTTCACCCTGTTAACCAGTTGGTTTGACTGAAAGCTTCCTCTCCAATCCGTATAGATTCAGGCCCATCAGAGTGTGTTAAACATGATCTAACTCTATGATCTCTCCATTGGTATGTGTAAATTGCTCTGTGAGGCACAGTGTCTTCACATTGACCAGATTTAGGTGCCATATTATACCAAAATACTGCTTCGGCAGGCAATATCCCTCCTATCTCGGCAATTACTTTTATAGTTCGGTGGTTTCGTTCTACAATACCATTTCCACTAGACCTGTACGCTGCTCTATAATATTGGCTAGTGTTCCACTTGTCCAACATCTCCCAAAACACTTCCTAACGGAACACTGCCCCATTGTCCATGAGTACCTCTTCAACTGGTCCATGTTCAAAAAAAGTTTCTTCCAGCTCCTTTGCAATGATGTCTGCCGTTTCTGCTCAAATCTCCCTCCAAATGGTAAACTGGCAAGCGCCACAATCAACTATAGTCAGGTATGGGTCAATCGATTAACAACAATCACAGCTTCTAACCACCTTCTGTAAAGTATCTCTTGACACCTACAGGTAGACTTTCCATACTAGATATAGTGTTCTATCCACTCCTACATGATGCAGTCTGTGCAACTCCTTGACCTCATCTCGGCCTGCACGGCACGTTGCTGTAATAGCTTTCTCTGCTTTCAGCCAACTCTTTTTCACTCTGGTTAGAGCATCGGCCTTATTTATGTCAGAGGGCACAAACGTTACACTTAATTTTAAGTTAAATTCATCAATCTTTTCATTATGGTACTATTCCAAAATTTTAACACATCAGCAGATAGGTATTAATGTCAATAACTGAGCATAAATAGTTATTAATTAAAAAAATTAGGAATTAGTATACTATCCATAACTACACATACAAGAATGTTGTTTTTGATAAAAGTTAAAAAATAACTATAAATAAATAAAAAATGTGTATATTGTCAAAAATTCCTTTTTCCATAATATAGCTATTTGTATTATGTTATAATACTTATTAAACTAAATAATAATGAATAATTTATTTTAAACATTAAAGTATATTTAATCACATCTCCCTAATAGCTGTTGCAATCTGTAAACACAGAAATAGTCATTTTTAAATAAGATAGTCACTAGCAATGACAAATTCTGGAGGCCTAAAAAATGCTGTTATTTCAGAACAGGCTGTGCTGGTGCCAACACGGTAAATTACTACAGAACCAAAACCTTCAGTTATGTTCTCTGCAGCTGTCTTCACATATCAAATTTTCAGATTTGAGGAAATAAAGCACATTTTTTGAATAAATAATTAAAATACATACTTTTTTGTGTTCATTATTTGGATAGTCTACTTCAGCGCTTCTTAAACTTTTTTTTTCATTCATGACGCCATTTTCCCCTCACAAGATTTTTCGTGACCTCAGGTATTAACCAACTACACTGAAAATATATGTTGTCACTGCACTAGTCGCAATAATACTGAACATGCATTTTATTACTGCAGCGCTTGTGTGGTGCACCACATTAAATATTGTGCATTTGTGAAATATCATATAAACTGAAATTCAAGTGTTTGAATTTAATTTGTGCAACCCCAGCATTTCGCTTCACAAATGCAAATGATCTTGTGACCCATAGTTTAAAAAGCGCTGGCCTACTTTATAAATTAGTGTTTGTATATACCTTTAATAAGCTTATTTTAATCTTTTTCACAATAATAGTGACCATATCTGAGGATGGTGGGATAGGGGCACAAGCTTTCAAACAGCACTTTACATAATAACATTCACATGACATTAGGGAGATCTTGGGGGGGGGTATCATCTCCCCACCAGCTAACACTTTTACTGAAACTGAGAACTAAACATCAGTCTAAATTTGACTTTTGACCTTCAATCTATGACAATGTTATTAAGCTGAGATGAGATGTATCATTTATTTAAAATCATTACTGCCATTAATTTTCCTAATTAGACAGAAAAATTAATTTTACAAATATTTCTTTTTAAATTAACTTCTAAAACCTATATATGAAAATCTTATATGCAGATCAAAAATGTATTATTTAAAATAAAAAAAAGTTTATAATAGTAGCTTTTATATGCAATGTCTCTTGAAGACATTAGCAATCATGGCTCTCTACAACTTCCTATTCTTTGCAGCTCTATGTTTGCCTTCTTACTATCCCTCTCACCCCCAGTTCTTCTATCCATTTAAACAAATGCTCTTTAGGTAGGTTACTCACTGTTTCTGTCTCACATGATTTCAATATGCCTTGTAAATGGCAAATTCTCCCCTTTTCCTTATGCATTCCAGAAATTTCTGCTTTTTCTGATTCTGAGCGTAAGTCTCATTTTTTGCTTCCATTTTCCTTAAAACTTCCTCATTGCTCACATTCTCCATCCATGGTATTCCCACTATTCTTCTACAGAAACACATCACTGTGACAAGTCTTCTCTTCATCTGGATGTAAATTGTTCAGCAGTCAGTGTTATATAGGATAACAGTTCTAAAAAATATTAATTTATGACAGGATCAGATAAAAAATATAGAATCAGGAATCTTTAAAACTTGATGTCTGATTTGGGCCCCACCCGCTACTCTCAATGTCCAAATTGGGCTCCCCCCACTTTTAATGTCCAAATTGGGTCCTGCACCCCCCAGACACACTTTTAATGATAACTTGCCCCCTAACATTTTATTTTGTGGGTCTATGCCTGGGTGGGTGATCCTTTGAAGAAGATTGATGCCCATCAAAAAGAAATTGGTGTCTAAAGGAGTCAACTATAGTTGGGATCAATGAGTAAATATGAATGATACTTTCCTTAGTAGCATATTATGTGCTTTGCCAAGCTACAGTGTTAAATTCAGTCTTCCTTCTCCTAGACTGGTTGCCATCCAAGGCTTTAGAATCCAGTTTTTCTTACTACTTACTCCTAGCTGACAGGTGAAGAGATGGATTCACACTTTGCCCAAGAAGACGTAATGAATTCGACTAGAATTCAAACTTGGCTTCTAAACAAACCAAACTGAAGTTTAAATCTTAAATTTTTCAAAAATGAAGCAGAGAATGAGATTTAATTGCCAACACAGGTTACTAAATGCTTTTCTTCTTGATTTGTATAAAGTACAGAATTACGAGAGGAAAATACGAACTTGTTTCAGTTCTTCGTCTCCTTTGCTTGGATGAAACACTGCAACAAAAAATAAATGAATAAATTGCATTAATTATTTACAGATAAAACCAGTTTACTAAGTTGTTCAAAAATAAACTGAACAGACGAATGAAGTTCTATGGTAAGATGACTAATGTAATTACTATGTCAAGCCAAACATGATTTTCGAACCAATCATAATATATCGCCAAACAAGTTTTATTAAATAACACGAACAACGTCTGTATATTCAACATTCTATATAGTTTTTTCAATTTCCAACTGAGGTATTTTAGATCAGGATTATAATTGTTAATCAGCTCTTCAAATTTCTTCTCTTTTTTTTAATTTTTGAGTATTTCAACAGATATTGTCAAGAATTGGGAGAGATCAAAATGTGAAGCATTTGAATAATTTCTGGAATTTTTACATTAATGGAATTGAAATTTAAGTCAGTTAAAGGAAGACGTCATCTGCAATGGTCAACTGGAAAGTATGCACTAAGTATTTATACAGGCTCTTATTTTTTTTTTTTTAATTATGATACAAAATTCAATATACTATTTCCCATGGAGAAAGATATTTTATTTAATGTTGGTCATTTCTTTTGCATTATAATTCTTGACAATGACCATGACAGTCAAATAAATAAAAAAAAAATCTCATGTTAAGAAAAAAAAAAATTGGACAATTTATTAAAAATTTTAATCCCAATATAAAACACCTCAGTCAGAAATTTGAAGGACAATATAAAAAATTGAATAGATGAACTTTGTTATTTAATAAAATTTGGGCGGGGGGTAATTCTTTCTGCTTAAATATACCTTATATATGATAAAATATAGTTTTAATGTATGCTATATTTATGGGTTAAAGTGCTCAATATCAGGGATAGAGCGTATATAAATATAAAAGCGGACATTGAAGTCAACACCCATCTGTGAGAGTCTGTTTCATACTTATATGCTATCATCAGGCTATGAAACAGAATGTCACTGCTGGGTGTTGATTTCAATTTTATCTTCATTGTTGTTATCACAACATTTGGAACATTTCAGCCATTGTGCACTTCAGCCTTCCTCAGGTGTATATTGATCAGAGAATTCTGAAACTTAACCCTTTATTTCCATGGGTGTACTGTTCTTGTACCACTGCTCATGTTTAGTGGTATCACCAAGTTTTTATTTTATTTAGTATTGTTCAGTTAATGCTCGCCCGTTTCCACAGAGTACAAGTAAACACTGCCCAATTGAAGGATTGAACTCTCAACCACGATGTCACCAAAATTCACAAACCAACGTTTTTTATCCACAAGGTCATTGTCTTCCTGAAAACCCCAAGCTAGAGGAGAGGCTCAGGTGCAGTCGTTTTGAAGACACTAAGAAAATGAAAGAGGTTGTGACAAGGGTCCTGGACAACTTCATTTTGGATAACTTCCATGGGGTCTTCACGAAATGACTACAGAACTACAAGTGCATTGAAATTTGAAGGAGATTTGCATTTGTTTTAGAATAAACTGGAAAGCAATTAATGGATCAATCAAATTTCAGAACAAGCAATCAGTTCCTCATGGATGAACAGAAAGTGAATTTGGCATGCTAAGTTCAATTCCCACTAGGGTCTGTTTCATTCACTTCACACTAATGACCTTAGGAAAGTCATGAATCTATTTTTTGTTTATGCTGTGGATGGAATAGCAGGAGAGACTCTGCTTTTTTGTCTTGACCTTGCTGTGCTTTTTTAAAACCAGCAGGTATAGAAACTAATTTGTTTTATTTACCGTCTTCATCTGTGTTTACATGTTCTGTGAGATGGAGTCAGTATAATATCAATACCAGCATGATAGTGATCACAGGGACTTGACAACTTTTGTCCTTGGACCATATATCTGCAATCTCCACTTAAGGCATTTTGTCCTATCATACCTGAGTGGGAAGGTTAGATAAATAAAATCTCTTTGCACTTTGCCCAATTTCCTTCTCTACTCTCATCTCCTAGGCTTGACTACACATATGCAAGAATAACAACAAATGTCTAAAGAAAAAAAAAATGACCCCTACTTCCTGTGTTGGGTTCTTTTATAATCACCACCCTTAGCCACAAACCCCCTCCATACCCTCTGCTTACGGTTGCTACTGCTAGGTATTTAGTCCCTACCCTCATCTCCTCAGTTCCCAATAAATATATTTTTTTCTTTCTTTCTTCAAATTACAGTGGCAAACACTCTAGAAGAAGGAAAGCTCTAAATTCAAACTAGCTTGGTATATGGGCCAAAGTTCACTTTAGTTTTTTAATAGTTTCATCTATGCTAATTTAAGCTTTTCTCTCTGTTTTTTGTTCCATGTTTCACCATTTAAGCTTTTTGATTTTGCAAACTGAAGATTGGTCTAATTAATTTATTACAAAATTTTAAAAAAAACAGAAAAAAATTCTAAGGCTAATTTCAAATAGAAATCTATCACTGAACAAGTTGTTATTTAAAAAACTAAACGGAAATAAAAAGATTTATGTTTTCAATTTTTTTCAAGCAAATAAAAAAAGAAGACTGCACTAAATTTATGTACATTTTCTAAAATAAATAATTTTAAAAATTCAATTTATTTTATACTAAATTTTTTTTTTAAAGTTTTAAAAAATCTTAAAACTTTTGTTTGACTGAGTAAGCATGGTTAAAATTATACGAAAACTAAAATTATTTTTCAGAAGTCTTTTTGTTTTTTTAAATGAAATTGTCTTTTGGTAATGATCATAAATACAATTTGTTTTTTTTTTTACTTTTAATTTTTTTTAAGTCTCTTCATTAAAAAAAATTGGAAAGTTGCAGCTTCTGAATCGGTAATTTGCTAAGAAAAAAAAAAAAACTTTACCTTTTTTTAATTTAAAATTAAGTGCGATTCAAATAACAACGTTTTTTAATGTTATTGTTATGTAACAATTTCTAACTAATTTCATGTATTGACGTGGAACAATTTCCAGATACCAAACACTGATTTATCTCCCTTACATCGCAGGTAAATTTCTTGAATGACACTCATATTCTGAGCCCTTATGAAAAATTATTATGTATTCAAAATAACAGGTTTGGTTTGTTTTGTTTTTTACGGCATATCAACCACAATGGGTTATTTAATACCAACAAGATTTTTATTTCTGGTAATACATTTTCTTCAGAAATGTATTGCTGGTAATTTTTTTTTCCCAATGTATTGCTAGTAATAATTTTTCTTCAAAAATTTATTGCTGGTATTTAAAACCTTCTTTTTTTTTTTTTTTTTTTTTTAACTACACTTAAGTGTTTTGATCACAGTTTTGGGGTTAACCATTTCCCTATAGCTGGGGCCATCCTGGGGCAGGGTGTACCTGGGAACACCAGCAATTAAGAGGTGGTTCCATGCTCTTCAAAACCTCCTGATTGGAGAGGCCTTGCCTTACTGTTGAATGTAGTTTATCATCTTACCCAGGGACGGCAAAATAACAGGGAAAATACCATATGTACAATAATTTATTTCATATGTTGGCAACCGAATTAATCTTTCGTCTCATATTGGGAGAAATAATAACTATTGTTAAGAATCCATCTCCCAAAATTAGGTGTCTTGGACAAAAATTAGCAAGAATTTAGATTAAGGCAACCAAAAAAAAAAAAACTTGAAACTTTGTTAAGTTTTTTTTTTCTTCCAAATTCTAACATTTATTTATCAATTACGAACGTTAGATTAAATGGTAAATTTTCATTTTAACACCCAAGCGCTAATATCCCTTCAAATTTTTCCAAAATAGTCTTATTTCCGTGCAAATGTATATGCTGAACTCAAATCAACAATTAGATATTAAAGAAACCTACCTTTTTGAATGTTAACGACCTGAAAAAAATTGGACTTTTTCCTGGTCTTTCGTCAGCCATTACCGGCTTATTGATAAGTAATTAAGTGATGAATTTTCTTGGTGGACGTATACAATTTGGGCCTATTTACTCCCTTCACAGTAATTCATGGTAGTTAACTTTCAAATTAGGGTTAGGTGTATTTTTTTGGTTATTTTTTTATTTTTTAAAAAAGAAAGTTAAATTTCGAATTAGGGTAAGGAGTTTTTTTTTTTTTTTTGGTTATTCTTTTATTTTTTTTTTAAGAAGAAAAGTTAACTTTCAAATTAGAGTTAGGTGTTTTTTTTCTTTTGTTATTCTTTTATTTATATTTGTTTACATATAATTGAAAGTTAACTTTATTCTTAAATTAAGTACAAAAAAATCGCTTTACGGAAGCGCGTACTAATTTCTGAGAGAAAATAGTTCAGCAGTAAATGACGCTCGGGTGTTAAAATGAAAATTTACCGTTTTTTTTTTTTTTTGGTTAATTTCAAATGTATGATCTTCCACATTCAAAGAGCGGCTCGGAATAACTTGTCCAAGAGACTTACGTGCAATTTAAGGGAGATAAATCATTGTTATTGCTTGGTAGGGTTGAAACGTTAAAATGATGAACTGTACCTCATTCCAAAGCATGGCAAACACAAACAACTTGTTTCTCTTCTCGTCAGACGAAGTACTAACTAAATAATAACATAACAAATTTTAGAGAGGATTTATTTTTATGACACATTAAATTTGGAAAATTTTGCAAAAATAAAAATAATTGTTGGATATTAATGAAATTTTCAGAAACTATTCACAAATGATGTAACTTATAAATGTTTTTTTTTTTGAAAGTCATGATAAAAATATTGTTTTTATTTATTACCGCCCACCATAACTATTTTTTTAAAATATGTTTCAATTGTTTATCTTTCTTTCTTTTTAGAAACTTTTGACAGCAGAAACACATAAGCTTTTTAAAAAATCAGTATTTGTAAATTAAATTTAATTGCAACAGTCTAAACTGTTGTTACTTTAAAAATTAATTTTATGAAGTTAAACTTTTAAAAAAGTTTTATTATTTATCTGATGGTGTTTTTAGTTTTACTTTTTAGTGGGGTGCGAAATTGTAATAACGACTCTAAATCGAACCAAACCTACCTAAAAATCGGCACTGAATTGTAACATACAAAAAAAAAAAAAAACTCAATAAAACAGATATTATTAAAGAAACAGAAATAAGTAAATTAAAAGAAAGGTCTTGTCACTTACCATGTGCCCCGTAGGCCCCCATACTGACAGCAAGTGCTCCAGAAAGTCCAGCGACCCTAACAAAATTGCTACCGACTCGACTCCACATCATAACAATGTCTTTACGTCTGACATCAAACTGAGGGTTGCTACCACATCCCCGGGGATCACTTGTTACAGAAGATGGGTTTGAACCGTACCAGAGGCTGTTTATCCATCCATTACTACTAATATTAGTGGTATTACTTCCAGAACTGGATCGACCAAAGATTTGTTCCGAGATTGCCTTGGAAGTGCTATATCCGAGGTTACCAGCAGCAGATGTGGTCGTCCACAAGAAATTACCAACACCATGGAGAAAGTCCATAACTTCTCAGCAGAAAATATAGGCTGATATAACGAGTTTAACAAAGCTATTATTCCTTTTATTAACCTATTTTTAAAATGACAATAAAAAACTCTTATAATTTTCTTTTTTTTTTCTTTTGGCTTCGTCTTCAGAATAAAAAAGAAGTTACAACAACACTGAGTTCGGGATAATAACTGTTAAAATATTTCATTGCTGTATTTCTTCCATATCTTTGCCAGTTTCCTCTATGTTCTCCCTAACTGTACATACGATCTCTCATCAAATCTACATGTGTGATGAGAATTCTGCCAACAACGCAGAAATTAAAATTAAACATGAAGCGGTCCAAAAAGCGCCATTTGTTCCGGTGTAAAAAGTAAGTAATAACAATGTCATTAGCAGCAGCAGCAGCAACAACAACAACAACCACTGATTATGGAAACCCGTCGTTACTATAAAAATAACATTTCCATCAACAAACAATTTTCTTTTTGCTTAAATAATTAGAAGTGCTTAATCTGTTTTAATACGGTTTTACTGTAGTCATAAATTTCACTTTAATAAAATTGTTCATTCATTCATCTGTGACAAGTTAAATTATGTTTTACATATTTGGACCAGAAACTTATTGTGAGAAAACAAATAGTTGGTTTTCAAAATTTATAAAGTGAAATTTGCAATTAATTAATCAAGATGCTCTTGAGTAAATCAGTTCACTGGGGAGATGACCAGATCATTTTGATACACCACTTACATTATATATATATATATATATATATATATATATATATATATATATATATATATATATATATATGAATATTAGTGTTTAAGCCTTTTTATTATATCCTTACTCTGTCCTGGACATTGAGTTCTACCTGGATTCTATCCCCTTGGAATTTTTTATTCCAAAAATATACATGTATGTGTATGCACCTATGTATATATATTTATATATTTTGCATATGTATGTGTATATTTACCACTAATATTAGCTATATATATATATATAACATTTCATATATATAGGGTGCTTCACAAAAGTAAATGAACACCTAAGTTAATATTTTTCAAAAATGTCTCTTTTTTCCAGATAATCAATAAATCTTAATTAAATTATATACTCATTGGTGTTAAAAACTGTCACAAAACATTGTTGATTTTTTTAAGATGGAATGTTCTATTGACATGTCTCTAATTTGTATATCGATACATTGTATTTATTTTCAATTTTTCTAGGTGAATTGTTCACCTATAATACATATGATCGACTATTGTACATAATTAGGCTACAATAAAATTTGCATTTTATATGGATACTACCTTATGAAAATTGAGATTTACTAGATTTGGGGAGGGGCTTGAATCTCTTGCACAAGCCTTTAGGTCAAGAAAACAATTTTGTTCATACTCAGATTTATTTCAACAGTTTTTTTTTTTTTTGAATGATTCTACTAAAGTTGAAAAAGAGAAAGAAAATCACTTATTTCTTATTTATTGCCATTTCAGATAAGACTGTTATATTTACTTACTGTATATATTGTCCTTCAACTGACAGATGCCACTGTTGTCAATGCATAACAAGTGAAATTAAAAAGAAGAAATGTTATTTTTCATAAATTTCCTAATATTTTGATGATATTTTTAAAAGATAACATTATTCTTTACGTGGAGGCACAGTGTAGTAATGAATAGCGGCTCAGATTTAGAAATTGGAGAGCCGAGTTCGAATTCCAGTCGAGTCCATTACATTCACTTATGTGCTAATATCCTTGGGAAAGATATGAATCCTCTTCTTCTCCCCACCACCTGCTAAATAGCAGGACAAACTGGGTTCTATAGCCTTGAATGGCAACTGGTCTACCGCAGAAAGTAGTGGCAACCTACTGCAGAAAAAAATCTGCCTCGTCAGTCATATATTGAAAGATACATGATCACCTAAATATGTATCATGCATGGCATATAAATGACTGACTGAATTTACATTATTAACAGTAAGATGAATTTCTTTTTCTTTGTTGTACCCCCTGATCTTCCTCATGTGCTTGTTGATTCAAGTAAACTTCAAGGAATCTCAAACTGATCTCTTTATTTAATCTACAGAAGTAGATTTTTCTTATTCAACTGTTCATGTCGAGAAATTTCAGATCTTGTTATTTTCATTTTTGATACATAAATCACCCAGTACAAAGCTCAAGAACAACTCAAGTTATAGTCAAAATGGTCTTGATAAATGACATCTGGGTATTACTATGGTTTATAACCAGCCATATTTTACTGGATATTTAGTGTAAGGAAGAATAATGTTTTAGCCTTCCAGTAGCACACTGATACTAATATTAGCATTAGTGTAGCCAATATTAGCATTAGTGTACACAGCACAAATGTCTCAAGAAGCTTTGGCAGCTTCATGACCATGATTAAAAGCAAACAAAAGCTACCAAAGCTGGTCACTCTTGTCTACATAGCATTCAATCTCAAAGGGGTGTCTAATCTGAAATAAAATTTTGATGACATCAGATAACAGTTTCACAGGATGACTAGAGTTACTAAGAACCAAAACAATGCTATAAAAGTTTATTCCTTGAGACCATTGACGGAATATCAGGGGCACCTCAATGTGGTGAAATGGTCCGCAAGCTTGTCTTGCTTGAACAATTATGACTGAATAGTGAGTTTAATCCTCACTGGGTGCCCCATACTTTAGGCCTTGTGCCACATCTAAGCTACACTTTGAAAATCACCATTCACAGAACATCAGAAAAAAACAAATGAATATATGTAACAACCTAATATAAGTACCCACTTGAGGGGTCTGGAGTGAAGTTGGGACTCATTATACATTCAAAACATGGAGCCTCAGTGAGAATGGAACCATTTATCATGATTCGAGAAAACTCTGAGCTGTTAGAGCTAGATCAGAGATGAGATCAGCTTCAAGATTCCAAGCATCTTCATTTTTGAAGGTGCACCCATAAATTGTGATATCATCTGTGACCTTGGTCATACTAGTGACCTTGGTAGGTCTTTAGTTAAAAGCAGAAAAAAAAAGTAGGAAACAATTTTGGGGGATGCCTCGATTGGTCTCACAAGCTTTGGAAGGCTGGCTGTTCACAATAACCTGAGAGAAAGAATAAACTCTTCCAGAGGTGTTACAACTGGGAAGTTTATGCAGCAACATCCTGTACCTCACCATGTCAAAAACCTTTGAAATGTCTAAGGCAATTGCTTTACTGATTCTGTGTGATGACTACTACAACTAATCAATTCCCATAGATGCCCTGAGGAGCATAGGAGACACAATGCCCAAGTACCTTAGGACCCCTGAGGAGTATGGGGCCATAGCTCTCAGCATGCTAGGCATTGCTGCTACAGTTCCCATAGCAAATAAACTTTTACAGGATGGAGTTGTGAGCCCCATTGCCAACTGGTTTTGAATTCAGAGTTTTCCTTCTACAACCAAAGCAGAACTGCCCAGTCTGTCATACTATTTAACCCATAGATGTGGGGAAGAGATGAATTCATACTTTTCTCAAGAATATTAGATGAATGTCATGAACTTGAATTGAATTTAACTCTCTGATTTCTCATTCTGAGCCACCCACACATCCTTTGACATTATGGGAGATGACATATATTTGCAGTTGGCTGAGATGAGTGAAATCTATAATAGTTGTCACTCAGGAGGTTATTTCTCATGAGGTGATCAACTACCTTCTTGTTGATAATAGACTTGAAGCGTTTATTAATGACACTAAAGAGGCTGATGGTATGATACTGCAACATCCTGGGTAAAACATTAAACTACATCCGCGTCCTGGGTAAGATGATAAACTACGTACAGCAGCAAGGCCTCTGATCAGGAGGTTTTGAGGAGTGTGGAACCACCTCTTAATTGCTGGTGTTCCCAGATCCACCCTGACCCGGGGTGTTAACACCTGTTAGGGTCCCAACTATGGCGAAATATTTAACTTTTTCCAGCAATACTTTTTTGAAAAAAAATTATTAACAGCAATACAATTTTGAAGGAAATATATTATCAGAAACAGATTTTTGAGAAAACAAAATATTACCAGCAATTTTTTGTCAGCATTAAATAACCCATTGAAGTTGATATACCGTAAAACAAAATAACCCAAACCAAACTAAACCAAAGAATACATACTCTAATCATACAAATCTATCCTAAAAATGTTGTCGGCATTAAATAACCCATTGAGGTTGATATGCCGTAAAACAAAATAATCCAAATCCAATGATACTGCAATAGAAAGGAATGGTCAATGGCATTCTTAAAAACAGGACACATATCAGATAATTTCTACAGACTTGAAAACCCTTCCTTTTTCAGATAATGGTTAAACAACTTTGCTAGAATTGAGGATAATTCTAGACAAAGGTTCTTAAGAATGATAACAAGGATTTTGTTTGAATCAGTGACCTTTGTAGAATGAAGTCTGGAAATTTCTTATGCTAAGATAGTTAGGTCACAGTGTTTGTAATCCATGAGAGGTTAGAATGAGTGGTGTTGGCCATCTTATATGGAGGCAAAGTTCATTGCTTAACATTGTCTAAGGAGGATGAAATAACCTTAATAATAGCATAACAGGATAGCTGCCATGATGGAGTCACAATAATGCAAATGAAATGTCATTTAGTGACTTGAGGGACTGAAAGAGTTAAGATTTCTAAATGAAGGAGTAAAAATATCAAGTGGGGACATTCTAGGATCCTTTTCCTGGGCATGGGGATATCTTTCTGAAACTGAACTTTTCACACACACACACACACACTGTAGAGTGAGTGGATATGGTTAAAGGTAAATAAACGGCAGAACTGGCCAACAAATGGAATTGACAAAGTTTGCAATAAACAACAAGAAAGAAAAGAACAGTGTAAAAAATAATATAAAGCAAACAAACAATATATGCAAGGCAAATTAACAGTAATATGGCAAAGCAACAATAAAATGGCAAAACGTTCACAAATTAAGAATTGTGGTTGAAAAACAAAAGCAAGATAAGCGAATGCAGCGTTCTGACTTCAAGGCAAGACAGACCAGGACTGAGCCAGATGAAAGCAAGAACTGGCCTATTTTATTGGCTAGGAAGAAATCCCAGCATGCATTTGTGTGCTTCTGCCTATAAATTGGGAAGAAGAAAGTGTTTGCAGTCATTCCCCCACTGATTGGAACCAACAAATTTAATAGAAAAAATATGGATGCTTACAGCAAAAAAAAAAACAAAAAAAAAAACAAAATAAAATGTTGAAACCCATGAAGTGCTGATTAATACTTTGTAGAATTCACAGAATTATTTATAAGTCTTGTATTTAAAAGAATTTAAGGAAAAAGTTAATGTGAACATTAAAATCATTACATAATTTCTTTATTCTTAAATCATTCCAATTTATCTGTGTTGGATTACTGCTCCCTGATGATAATCACAGGTGGAGCAATATTTGAAAACCTCTTCTTTTTCTTTTCCCCTTGTCTCCTGGAACAGCAACACACATTTCTTTCCGCTCAAATAGGGATGAGGCATATAAGTACCTCAAAGACACCGACTGAAGATTGTATTGAACTGTTCATAATTTCAACTTCACTTCTTTTTTGATGCTGAAACTGTATTGCAGACAATACATACAAATAATAGTAGATAATAATAGCAACAAATATGAAGACAATAGTCCATATATAAATTGTGTAAAAAAATTGTTGTTTAATTTTGAGTTTTGAGGAAAATATTGCTTATTTATATTTGAGTCTGGAAGCATTTTCTTGGAAGGTAGCTTTTTTTTGGTAGTTGTGTTGTGAATATCCATAGCAGGGTATTCAGTCAGCATATTCTAGCTAGGCCCTGTTGACAGAGCATTGAAGAAGTGAATAATAGCAGTGACCTTCTTATTAGAATATATTTTTATGCTATGTTATATAGTGTGTGTGTGTATATATATATATATATATATATATATAGATAATATTAGTGGTAAATATACATACATATGCAAAATATATAAATACCCATACATGTATATTTTTTTAATAAAAATTCCAAGAAGATAGAATCTAGTTAGGACTCAATGTCAAGGACAGAGTAAGGATATAATAAAAAGGCTTAAACACTAATATTCCATGGTCATAATTTATTCCATTGGAATTGTAAATACAATCCAATTCATCAGACCTACAAATTCAAAAAGAAAACAGAAAAAACAAGTCCAGAAATAAAAACAGATTTGTCAAACAGATTTTGTCAAATTTTCTCAATTACAAAGCAGCCCTTTAAGTAAACGCAATTTCACTTTCCTTCACCCCATCTCTCTCCCCCACCTCGTCTTTCCCTCCCTCTTATTCTAACATTAGATTGTCTATGTGTGTGTGTATGTCACCACGAAATGTATCTTTATGCATTAGACATCCGTCAACATTCATTTTTCTCTTACTTAAACCCCTTCCACCCATCTTTCCTAAAATTCTCTCTGTTAAGGTTTAATCTCCCTCTTCCTCATACTTACACTCTCTCTAAATTCTGTTTTTATTTCCAGAGTTGGTTTTTCTGTTTTCTTTTTGAATTTGTAGGTCTGATGAATTGGATCGTATTTACGATTCCAATGGAATAAATTATGACCATGGAATATTAGTGTTTAAGCCTTTTTATTATATATATATATATATATATATATATATATATATATATATATATATATATATATATATATATATATATAACTTGAAAGTGTGTGTGAAAACCATACTACAGGTTGACTCATGCCTTGTGAGTTAAATTGAGTAGATAGAACTCTTGAGGGCCGTCGATAGCTGTGCTAGCACAAAGTCACAAGTCATCGTGACCAAGGGCTTGAGTGTGCTGGCCTTGTTCAGATTGTTGATCGTGCTAGATAACGTGCTCTCTCCTAGAAACTGTAACTGAGGTTTGCTAAGCATAGTTGTAGTATAAACCACAGGTTGGCTCTGTGGGTGCTGAACAAACACAGATATGCCTGAGCAAGTGTCTGCATTAGGGTTTGGCTAGCTGCCCTACTAGACTATCCTAGAATACAAGTGGCTACCTATTATATATATATATATATATATATATAAATTTAGGAAGGGATTTTTTATTTATTAATCTGACATATTTTAATTTATTGCTTAAACATTGTTTTTTTTATATTTGAGTAGATGGTCTGTTTTTATTTATTTATTAAATAGTATATTTATTTATTTCCATCTACCCAGTCTGAATATTCAAGAAATATATATATATATATATATAGATAAAAAATGCGAATGTCAGTGTGTCACTGTGTCACACCTTTTCAGTGTTACTCTTAGAGGCTGTAGCCCAACATATCATACCATTTCGGAATCAGGCTGACTAAATGAGAAAATTAAAAACATTGCACCCTGGATCCAGACCAGCGATCCTGAAATTTTTGATTCCTAAGTTTTCATTACTGTGATTATTTTCGGCGATTTTTGTACGTGATGTTTTACGACAAATTTTTTTATACAATAAAATTTTTATAACTTGGAAATAATCAAAATTAATTGCAAAATTCAGCGAAAGTCACCCACGAAATGAAATAATTGTTTGTATGGAAAGTATGGACCTACGTACATCAAACTGTCTTTAGAGAAAATTTAGCGAAATTAACTATGTAGGTGGATAAAATCATCAATTATCTAAATGGAATAAATTCACTTATTGTTTATGTATTGAAATATATTTTAAAATTATTTCTACACACGAAACACTTAAAGGTACCTTCATAAGATCGCTAAAAAAACAGAGCATCATGATGAAAAACTAAAGACACCAAACTTGACGAAAACAAAATTTTAGCGTCTAAATGCTTATGTTATTATTGAGAGGAAAGATCAAAGTATTTTTTAATTATTTTTTTAAAAAATTTCCTTCTTTTTAGAACATTCTAAATTTTGATTAAAAAAAAACCTTGTTTGTCTTTCTTTGTATCACCGGAACTAGTAAAATAACATGCGGACAAATTTGGGGGAAACTATTCCCAAATGTCTTCATAATGGCAAAGAAGAGTTATTTCCCTTGGACCATAATTACCGTATTTCTTTGCGTTGATGCTGTTTCTGGCTTCAAGGATGCACCCTGTTGTTGACTTCTTTTACTTCTGTGTTGTGTTCCTTCATGACTCTCCACAATTTCCTGTCATTTTTAGCTTTTAGTAAGTAAGGTTTGACTTTTTGTTATCATTTCTAATATGTGTTCTGCCAACCAATTACACAAGCTGGTTAGGTACATTGTTTTCTTCTGTCCTTGTTGCCGTCAATGTCCGTGATGGTCAAATTCTCCAAGTCTCCTAAAAAAATAAATATATAAACGAATAAAAAAAAAGGGAAAAGACTTAAAATTAATTAAAATAAAGAAATAACCTTTGACCTGTAGGACGCATATGGAAGTAATTTTGGATACGCAATTAGGAAATACGGATCGTAAATCCATGAATAATTGAATATTTTTAAGTTTTTAACTTAAGGTACCTCCACTTTTTTTCGCTGAAAAACTGCATGAAAAAAGGCACCAAAACTTAAAAAAAAAAAATTATCGTCAAATTAAATTAAATTAAATTATGCTGTCATTAAGAGGAAAGAACAAAGCATCTTTTTGTAATTTTTTTTTACTCCTTCCTAACACGTTCGAAATTTTTCTTAAAAATCTTGTTTTTTTTTTTTTTGGTGTATGTTTTTTTTACGTCAGGGTTGACCTATAGTTTTTTTTTCCGGCGAAAAACACATTGATTTGGAAATTCTTGTAAAAATCAGATAATTGTCAGATTTTAATGAAACTTTCAGGACTTACTCCCAAATGAATAAAGTTATTTTTTATTTTTTTGAAAATCTTTTTTTTTTACATAATTTGAGATATTTGCCTGAAAACAAAAACTGGAAGAATAGATCAACAACATTGATATATCTGCACAGGGCTGGCATGTGCAATGACCAGGGGTAGTGCTTTGTGACCCTCACTATCTTATCAATATTCGCTTTTTTTTTTACCTACATTTATCTACATTACTAAGCACAACTGACAATTAAAGGGTGAAATTTTTTTTTCAGATTTTAACGACATTCTGGAAGTTTTGGAGAGTCAGGATCATCCATGTACTGAAAGGTCATGGCAAATAAAAGTACAAAATACCTATATAAACACAGATTCCCCATCTCTTTTTTTTCTTTACAGTTTCGTATGTACATACTCTTTATACTTATTATTAAAATGTCTAGTGTCTTTGCAAATGTTTTTTTCAGTTCTTTATATGCACTGAAACGTAAAATATACATTAAGACCAGTCTTTGACTAATCTTATATATAAAGTACAGTGTATGTGTGTGTGTCCCCAAAGAACTCCTCTGCTCCCACTGGTCCGATTTCAATGATTTATAGCTCATTCAAAAGCCCGAGAAAAGTTAGGCGCAGGGAACACTTTTTGTTGAGCTCAGATTCACGGTTGCCAGATTATGTGAGGTTAAAAATTATATATCAATATATACATTAAAAACGTATATTAATATATTATTCTAGCCATTAAAATTTTAAGCTAGCTTAAAAGCTGCTCTATCAAGTGGCATTTAAGCTAGCTCCTGTGGAGGACTCTTTATTTGGCCATCATCACAATAGCTAGGGAGGAGTTGATGCCATAGGCATCAGTAAAATACAGAACTCAAAATTGATTGCTTCATTTAAGTATTGAATTAAGTTTGAAGCTTACCTTTTAAAAGTTTAACGATAATTCTTCTGCTGCCACTTAATTTAAAGACGATTTGATGTATGTAGATCCTTATTTTCTATACAAACAATTATTTTTATTTCATGGGAAACAGAGCAGGGGACAAGTTAAAAGATAAAATTAATGTAGTGTAAAGATGGGAAAATAGAAATTAGAATTAATTATACATTCAATATTTGAAGAGTTAGAGTAATATAATAGCTAATTAAATAAAACCTATATAATGGAATCTATATGAATAAATGCGAAATTGGATCTCAATTCTCCCACAAATTCTGAGATTAAAATGCCCAGTTCTACTTTATAGTAACTTGGTATTTACTCGAGATGTGTTACAGACACCTCAAGAGGAATTTACATACTGTATTTACTTGACCCCCCACTGAGTCAGATTGTGACACAAGGCCGGTTTTTAATGTGGGGACCCAAGTGTCTTCTCTTGGGCAACTGGTCATAGCTTGTCCAAGCTGGTCAGAGTTGGTCTGGGCTAGTCGCAGCTGGTCTTATCTGGTCCAAGCTGATCAGAGCCAGTCCAAGGTAGCCATAGCTGTGATACTACCAGCACAGGGACGGATCCCTGTGACCAGTATCAGAATGTGTATACCACTTGAGAGAGAGGAATTTACACGGTATTTACTTGACCCCCCACTGAGTCAGGTTGTGACACAATGTCAGTTTTTAATGTGGAGACCCAAGTGTTTTCACTCGGGCAGCTGGTCTTAGCTGGTCATAGCTTGTCTAAGCTAGTCATAGCTGATCTTGGCTTGTCATAGCTGGTCCACTTGTGTGTTGAATTAGGTACCTAGATAGGATGTCAGTCAATAGAGACAGAAAGACATTGGCCACAGTATTTAGAATCGATTAAAGTGTGTGTAACAATTCTTCTGCCAAATTAATTGAAAAATGGATGGCACTGAGTTATGATGCACAAATTCCTTTTTATCTATGAATTGCCATGACTTCTTGGAAAAGAGAATAGTTTCCTGTTGTTTTTTCATGGTTTTGAATTCACAATTGTCCTTCTCCGAATGTAAACAGAGCTGTCCTTCTCCTAATATAAATATTTTTAATTCTTGTTCTCTTCAGGAGGTGATCATGGCTCTCAACACATTTCCTTTATTTATTATCTGGGAATTATCTTCTTGAGAAAGATAATGGACCAGTTTAATCTTGCTTTTTCCATGATTTTGAATCCAGAGTTGTCCTTCTCCTAATATAAACATTTTTAATGCTCTGTCCCTTCAGGACAGAGGTGATCATGGCTCTCCACAAATTCCTTTTTTTTATTATCCGGGAATTGCCATGACTTCTTGGGACAGATAGTGGAGTGGTTTCCTGCTGGCAGAATTTTGAATTTCGAGTAGATTGTCACTTAGACTGGCTGCCACTTAAGGCTAGAGATCCTAGTTTACTTTACTATTCAACTCATAGTTAGAAAGAAGAGATAGCCTTTCCCAATGTCACTTGTATGAGAGTGAATACAACAGATTAGGACAGAATTTTAACTCATCTTGTCAATTCCACTTTGCATGCTGATAATATTTTCACTACTTGCACACAATTAAGAATGACAGTATACATTATTCGTAAGAGCTGATTTACATGGAATAAATAAAAGAAAATAGGTAAACATCATGGTTTTTATAAAACTGTCCTTTTCAGGACAACTCTCTTCTCACCCTCTACATGAACATGCAGAGATATTTTTTTTTGCCAAGTGTGCTGTAACCTTATTTTTGTTTAAGTATTTTCTTTCATGAAAATATACTTGGCAATATATTTTTTTTTACTCAAGTCTTCATTTTGTTTGATGTTGTCTTCCGTCATTCAGTATCTGTTTGCGGGCCAATATAATAACACATGCATTCCTGGAAAGATAACAGAACGGATTAACATTACTTTCTTTACGGTGTGAATTTTAAAAATTCCATAATGTACAGTTGTGGATGGGTAGAAGTAATGTGTACATGCTATTTCTTGAGACTTAAATATGTTAATGATCGCAACTGATTTACCCAGAATCTAAACTCATCTGATTTTATGTCCCTCATCCAGCGATTGTTTTAAAACTGATTCAGAATATAAGGACTCAAATCTAAACTAAAAAAAAATACATTCCATGGCCCGGATAATTAGGATCACAGTGTAGCATCTGTTCCAGCAGCCTAGAGCTGGCTCATGGCTCCTGCCAGTAGCAGCTGTCCCAGACAACCATCCTTGCCAGCAGCAATGATATGTCCTTTTCATGACAATGCTTCAGCAACTGCAAAAATTATCGTTCTTAGGACAATGCTCTTCTCACCCTCTACATGAACATGCAAAGATATTTTTGTCTAGAGCACTGTAATGTTATTTTTGTTGATGTATTTTCTTTAATGAAATCAAACTTGGCAATATGCTTTTTACTCTTCATTTTGTTTGGTGGTTTGATTTTCCATCATTTAATATCTGTTTACAGGCCAAGATACCATCCACAACAGTACTAAAGAATGATTTTCATTTGAACATTTGCCATGGAAATAGCAACAGACTAGTGATAGACTTGCAGTGTTGAATCTGGCAGAAAGATGATGCAGAGTGGATTTAAATGACCTTCAGAAATGTTAGATGATTACTATTTTCTTTAGATGCTATTATACTCCATTGCAATTAGATCTCTTTCTGGTTCATTCTACATGCTTGCCAGATGTGAATGCCACAAAAGCAGGGAACAAATAAAAATAGTTGTTTTCTGCACATAGGCTCTGAGCATTGCATCCAGTTCACAAAGCAAGAACCCCTCCAGCTAATGAAAGCAACACTGACCAATCATGAACATTCCTGCCAAAAGATGTCCTTAGGGACTGCCACACCTGCTTAAAAGCAGGTCTCCCATAACGACCACGAGCAGTCAAGGACTAGCAGGCCACTTGCCAACATGCCAAGCACTTCTACTGACATGACCACTCCTTTCAACAGCTGTTACCACTCCCAGGCTTGATTAAACACCCAACACTTCACACACAAAATCCAGAATATCATCTGAATGTGAAAAATACCCAGCTACAAGGCTTCCTTGTCATCAACGCCATCACCCCAACAAACCCAACTCACTACAGAAGCCAACTATCCAGCCTCAACACTGCCAGGCCCATGATACCTACTGTCATGATTGATAACATCTCAATGTCAACACAACCCAACTACAAGCCTTCCTCATCATCAATACTGTTACCTCAGCAAATCCAACATTGCAAGCAAGTGACTCTGACCCTGCAAAAAGCGACTCCAACTCCACAAGCAAATGTCACCACAGACAAGCAACTCTGAATCAACACACAAGTATTTCTGACTCTGCAATCAAGTAACTCCACAAGGAAGCAATTCTGACTCTGCAAGCATGCAACCCACTCGACCTACCATCATTTCAAAGAACACCAGCCAACTAGCCATACCAACCTGTCACCTCGGAATACCTAACTTGCTACAGGCATTCCCTTTGCAGTCATCACCAGAGCCCTGTTTCACAAAACAGGCCTACCAGCTATGCCAATCCCTTGACAACCAACGCACCTTACCACAAATCTACCCACCCCATGACCTCAATCGACTAACACATGTAAACGACCATATCCTGTGACCTTATGGCTTATCAACCTTTTGGGAGCTATTTAAAGCCAAAACATATTTTGCATTGTAAGAATTGTTTTTGTGAATGAATATTGCATTAACAATTTTTTGGAAATAAAAATGATTTTTCCATATAAAAGTCCTAATATTTAATCCATAGCTCAGGGAGAAGAAAGAGATGGATTCATACCTTTCTAAAAGGTATTTGTATGTAAATGACTGTAACAAACTTGACTGGAATTTGAACTCAACTATTCAATTTCTCATTTCGAGCCATTAACCATTACACTATTCATACATCTTATGAGGATAAAGAAGATAGTTAATGATTGACCTTTGACTTGAAGAGGTTAATCAGTAGAGTTCAGAGAAGCATCCACATGGGTGTTTGTTCCACAAAGTAGCAGTTCTTGAGAAAAATGTAAGGGTAAAATGAAGAGATACTGTTCGCACATAAGAAAGAATACATTTTTTTAAACTTTATCTTTCTCAAATTTATCATACTGAGTAAATTTCTCAGAGAAATTTTTGAAAGTATTTACCATTTTTATTAAGAATTATGTTTTTTGTTGTTATTTAATAAAGACTAGAATTTTTTTTTTTTTGCAAGATGCTGACACATGTTGAAATCCTCACAGTATTAAGTATTGTTGAAGTTATCATTTAACATTTATTTGTTGATCTACAAACTCTACATTTCATTCAATTTTGCAAACCAATCAATGAAATTTGAATAAGCTGATTTGTTTGAAAAAAATACAAAAACCCTACTTTGAGGTTTAATAATTTCTTTAATTTTATAAGACTTCATGGTAAACAATATTTTTTAAGAAAATTTCTTTTTAGCAGTGAGGAATAAATTCTTAAGATTTCTTACTCTTACACATGCAACATACAACTGACTTTGAAGCGTTTGGACTTGAAACTGGATTCTTGTCATATATATATATATATATATATATATATATAATATATATATATATATATATATATATATAAACTTAAAGAAATGATATGCAAAAAAACAATGTTAAATAAATATTTTTTTATTTTAATTTTTAAATTGTATTTAAAATAGTAGGAGTATTTTGTATGTTAATAATTTTATGTAGTCCTGTGAAATTTTGTTGAAATCGGTTGAAAACTATACGAAATCCGATCCAATATATAAACGTAGAGATACACACACACACAACCTGGGTTTTATAATAAGTGTGATTGTTTTTTGTTGTTATTTAATATAGACTAGAATTTTTTTTTTTTTGCAAGATGCTGACACATGTTGAAATCCTCACAGTATTAAGTATTGTTGAAGTTATCATTTAACATTTATTTGTTGATCTACAAACTCTACATTTCATTCAATTTTGCAAACCAATCAATGAAATTTGAATAAGCTGATTTGTTTGAAAAAATACTTTGACAAAAACCCTACTTTGCAATTTAATAATTTCTTTAATTTATGGTAAAAAATATTTTTTAAGAAAATTACTTCTGAAGCGAAGAATAAATTCTTTGGATTTCTGACTCTTGAGCAAGCAACATACAACTGGCCATGCATAATTATTTCTTTCTGTAACCAAATTCCAACTTTTTGAAGCTTTTGTCCTTGTGATTTTTTTATAGACCTTGCAAACACAGGGAAAAAATTGAAACTAGATTTTTGTATATATAAAATCTTAAGGAAATGATATGCAAAAAACAATATTGCATTTTTATTAAATAAATATTTATTTTAATCATTAAATTGTTTTTAAAATAATGGGAGTATTTTGTAAGCTAAAAAATAAAATTTAAAATTTTTCCAAAACAAATTAATGAAAATATATTTCTACTAATCTACGCACCTAGTAAAAGCAGCTGTACTTTGTACCCCCCCCCTTACCTTTTTGCACTTCTTCCCAAAATTTGGCCGTCCTGGGTATGACAGTAAACTACATCCAACATCAAGGCCTCTGATCAGGAGGTTTTCAGGAGCATGGAACCACTTTTCAATTGCTGGTGTTCCCAGGTTCAACCTGACCCGGGGTGGTAGCACCTGTTAGGGACCCAGCTATGGGCAAATAGTTAACCCCCAAACTGGGGTCAAAACACTATGAGAGTGTAAAAATAAGTTTTAATACCAGTAATAAATTTTTGAGGAAAAATTATTACCAGCAATACATTTTTACAGAAAAATACATAACCAGCAATACATTTTTGAAGGAAATAATATTACTAGCAATACATTAAAAAAATATATATTACCAGCAATAAAAATCTTGTCGGCATTAAATAACCCATTGAGGCTGATATGCCGTAAAACAAAACAAAATAAACCAAACCAAATCAAAATTTGGTTTAGATTGGCCATTTTAGAGTGTGACAGACAGACAGATGGATTAAGGAAGTCACAGAATTTTATATGTAGATTATATAAAAATGATTTAAAATTTTTTTAACATTTCTGTTTAGAATATAATGAAGATTAAAAAAATATGATAAGGAAATAATTGTTTCATCTTTTTCAAAGTAGAGAATTTAGAATAAATTCTTTCATTTCAGAAAGGGAAATCTTTCTCTCATGTTGTCAATATCTATTCTTATTGGTTATTGAATTAATGGCTTTAAAGTCTGCTTATGTGATTTTCCATAAAAAAAAGAAAATGCCAGTTTCTTTTGGAATTCAGCCAAACTTGGGATTTTGGCAGCAATCACTGACAGACGGTAAGCACTTTGTCTTCAGACAGGTGATGTCTCATTTAATATATCAAACTTGTTCTTTGATCTGTTATTTGTCTTTAGAGTGTCTTCTTTTTATTGAGTCAACAGAAAGATAGCAACTGTGATCACTCAAGCCTCCAAAATAATTTGATTGCTTGGAGTCATTTTGAAGGGATTGCCTCATTCTATGGTGAACTACTTTGGGTTACATATTATTTAGAATCATTCAAGCTAGAGTTAAAATATTGCTACAAAGTCAAAATTTAAAATATATTGGGTGTGTGTGTTAAAATGTTTTCCTTTAATAAGTTTACTGGGGTATGAAAGCACATACATACATAGCCATGTTTTTATGTAGAGGCAGGACTAAGATTACTCCTGCACAAAGCAAGGTGAATCCTGCCTGACAAATAATGTGTCATTTTGATTTGAGGGAATGTTTTGCATGACACCCGACTCAGACATTTATGATAGTCCAAGTACACCAAGTGTTTTTATCAAGGCACCATCTCTCACACAAAGCAAGGCTTGAGACCTCATCCTAACCTTTATATATATATATATATATATATATATATTTTAAGACATTTTTATGTTTACACATTCTTTTTTATAGATACAAAAATTTAAGTAAATGCTCTGTTTATAATAAACAGTATTAACAACATTTACCAGCCTCAATGTCCAAGAAATTGTCATAGAATATATGCGCCCTCTGAAAAAATGTCTTAAAATAATTGTCAGACTTTGTCCATTTCATAATGTGTCATGTCATTTGTTTACATTTGGATATGCATCAAGCAGATATGAATGTCCGTGAGAAAATCATGGAAAATTGTAGTTTAAAAACAGTAAAATCAACCTTGCTAATCAAAACCCTCCTCTGTGGCGAAATCAGTAAAAGCAGGCTATATGATGGTTCCATATAGGATACAAGTTCGATTCCTGTTGGAGGACGCATATTTTCTATGACAATTTCTCAGACATTCAGGCCGGTAAATGTTGTTAATACTGTTTATTATAAACAGAGCATTTACTTAAATATTTGTATCTATAAAAAAGAATGTGTAAACATAAAAATGTCTTAAAATAATTGTCAGACTTTGTCCATTTCCTAATATACACACATATATATATATATATATATATATATATATATAAACTTTAGGATATTACATCAAAAACATGTAAAAAAAACACTACAATCATGTTTCAATGTGTACTAATACTAAAAATCTCATCAGGTGTTAGTAAATAACTGGTTAGTAGACAATTTATTGAGATTTAAAAACAACATATAACCTCTCTTTTCATGAGAAAAGAAAGTGAGTAAGATAGACATAAGATATACTCTCATTTCCTGGGAAAAGGAATAATAAGGAAAAAGAGTAAGAAAGAAAAGAGAGGAGATAGTAGCAGGATTTGTTTTGTTTATATTCAGATCCGCCAATCAAAATGACCTACGCTAAGTTCAGAGTGAGGGAAGAAACAGAAGTTAAGGATCAATCATAAGCAAGAGGTCATGTCCACAGATTTAGAATCGTAGAAAACCTCTAGTAATCTCAATAAATTGTCTACTAACCAGTTATTTACTAACACCTGAGGAGATCTGTTAGTACACATCGAAACATGATTGCATTTATGTAGTGTCTTTTTTACATGTTTTGATATAATATCCTAAAATAAAGAATATTGCTCTATTTTTGTATTGAGCTCTTTTTTAAATTGAATGTTACAAATGTCAGAATTGGATTCTATTCATTCTCAATTCACATGAATAAAGAAATAGGAAAACTTAACTGACACATTTCGTTCTCTCAGGGACTTTATCAAGGCAAATGTAATGATTTTATTTTGTGACAAGTATTTATATACAAGAGCAATAACGTTTTGTTCTTGTATACAAGTACTTGTTAGTACACAAAGAATACTATCATATATTCGGTAGAATAGAATAGTAGGTAGAAATGGTGATTTACTTAGTGACTACATTTTGACCATACAGACAAGGGGTTATATGAAAAGACCAGAATCTTTCCTAGAGACTTAGCTATGCAGAATTATTTGTAACTTTCAGAATCAAATGGATAACTCAATTCAGGCCATATGACCAGATATAACAGATGGATAAATATGTTGGTTAGACCCAAAGTGTTGTGAGTTCAATACCAGGCCAGAGCACTGGTGAACCAAAATTTGAAGAGCCGAGTTAAAGGGAAATAACTGAGACGTCTGGAAGAGGCATGGCATGTGGAACTAGAACAATCTACCCTGATGGATGAAATAAAGGGTTGGGTTTGAAATTCCAATCACCTGAAGAAGGTTGGAGCGTACAATGGCCAAAATGTTGTGAATATGGCAAGGAAGATGAAGATAACAGTCTGAATAATGTAAATAATGCAAGTAATCATAATACCTCATCTCAGAGATATAAAAAAGAAGAAAACATGCCAATTGTGAATTTTACTTTGCAGCAGGCTACAAGTGCAAAACTGAAAGAAATTGAAAAAATAGATAAGTATTTTGACCTTGCTAGAAAACATAAGGGTGACAGTCTTGCCAGAAGTTACTTGAGAACTGTAAAGAGTTTTGAAGAATCCAGTAAAAAAAGTTAATGGTAATATTAGCTGTTTCCTTATAAGGAAACATTTGGCATTCATTAACCAAGTAGTCAGTGCTATTTTCAATTGAAATTTATAAAATCATTCTCTTAAAACAATTTTCCAGGAAAATAGGTTTTCCAAGTCCAGTAGCTGTTATTACTCTTTCCAGTATTGATGGGTATTTCCTTCCTAAGGATTTTATTTGTTTGTTATGAATACACTCCAATGGGTGTGCAGGATTGACTCATCAGTGATATTATGACTCGGGGTCATAAGTTTTGGGTCTTTCAACATCATACCTGTTCACCCAAGAGACCCTATCGGAACAATATCTATTCCAGCAGGTGATCATGAAGCAAATATCCACCAAGCTCACAATGACAGACGTATAAATAATTGTTACTGCTGATCTTGAAATACCAAGTAACCAATCAGAAATGCCCTATGTAACTTCCTCCTCAGCCAAGACAAGATAAAAAGGGAACAAAATGAATGCTCGTCTTTTCCCTCTGAGGTCTGACACATGGAAAGACCCACACTCTCAACAAATACTGCTTGACATAACAGGTAAGTAATTTCTACTTGTCGCCAGGAAAGTTTTTGATCTTCTTTTTTTAACCTTTTATTAAAAATATTGTGGAGCATCAACATCTTGATTATGTCATTATTTTCTATTCGAGTGATATGTGCTATCCATTTTAATTGTTGCTGCTGTTGAAAGTCCTCAAGTGATGTGGTTTATGTCAGTTGGTCCAGGCCTTTGTGATTCTGTAACACCAGGTTTGAAGAAGGATAGTCTTTGCCAAAACCGAAAGACTTCACTTGCTCAAAGCAATTTTTATTGATTGATCTTAGAAAGTGGTTATATACTGCTGACAGTTTAGATATTTCTAAACAGGTTAGGTACCATGCATGGTTATCCATATGAAAGTCTTGATCTGATGAAGTCATTTAAGAATATGATGAGTTTTCAGGTTAATATTGTAATAGTAATTTACAGTGCTGGATGAAACTAGCTCTGACCCAACCTATTCTATATTCAGTTTCCATATCTCCTATACTAAGTTTGTTATAATTGATCCCTACACCAAGGTATTTGAAGTGTTTGGTATTTACTAATTCCAAGTTCTGGATTTTTCATGATGAATTTGGAGTAATTGCTGTCATTGCTTTCATTCCAATTCCAGATCATAGTTTCTCTTTTCGAAAGGTTTATCTTGAGTCCTATGTCTTAAAACAATTGGTATATGTTCATTTATTTGTGCAAGATCATACTATTAATACTTATATCATTCACATAGCATCACCATCAGTACCTTGGCCTCAGGAAGGAAAGCAACATTATTGTCTTCTATTGATAGATTTGTTTGGATTGTGGTATGGAATACTTAAATGATTAGTGCCCATCTCTTCACATCTGTGCTTGTATATGCGCAGGGCATAGTCTAGGAAAAGATTAAATACACTGGGTCTCCCATTTCCTTCTTATACACTTGATAATGTTTGAAACGTTTCCTTATTGGGGTCCTCGTCAAAGATGTAAGTTTTTGTGGATTGATAATGTTCTACTATTAGAGTGATGCATCCAAGGGATTTTGAATTTGAAAAGTGGTTTCTAATGTATAAAAAGAGCAAGTCTCCAGTGATTCTGTCATATGTTGCTATGACATCAACATAGGAGTCAGACATTAGTAAAAGAGTTGTAACAATCCAGATGACATCATTACTGAAAACAGTTAAAATTCTAAGAAGAGTGATGGTATATTGTGGAAACTTATCAACCACCAGTTACTTCTGCTGGTAACACTCAGTGAATAATAATAATAATAATAATAATAATAATAAAACTGAAAAAAAATAAATAGCTTAAGAAATATCTAAAACTTACAAGATTAATTTTAGAATAAGAAAGTGATGCCTGTCATTACTGGAGCACTTGGAAGAGTTCAAAAAATGTCTTGGGAGAATTAAAAATCCAAGGAAAAATTTAAATCATCCAGATAATTGCATTACTAAAATTAGTTAAAGTATAATTTAGATTCTAACTTACTGATTCAACTGTTGTTCTCTCTGGCCTTTCTTTCAGGTGATGATTTGTTGAGGTAACCATCAGAGAATTTTGAACTGGACACTTTATTTAATCTACAGAGATAGATTGTTCTCATTCTGCTGTCTGTGTCTAGGGATACCTTGTATTGTTCTTTTTTAGTACTGCTCATTTATTTCTAGTTTTGTTTCCATTGAGCCTGAATCTCTACTACCTGGTTGAAGGACTGAACCCAAAATTACTGTGCTATCATATTTATGAACTAACACTTTAATTCGCTAAGCTCTTGTCTCATGGGACAATCCTGAATCTAGTACTTAGAGCATTGAACCAAATGTTATTATTGCTTGCCTGCCAGCTGCTGCTTCTGCTGTTCTTGCTGCTATGCTTGACCTCCTTCAATGCTGATTCTCTTTTCTTATTGCTGCTGCTTCACAGCAAATGTTCTGCAAAAGCACTGTCATTTCTCTTTGTTTCTTTATGAATTAATGACTGTTTCTTTATCAATGACTCTAATATGGTAATTATTTCTATACTTGGCCTACTGAGGAAACCAGCATTTCAAATAACATCAGAATACTAAGGACAGAGCTGAAAATTAATTACAATAGAATTCCCCAAATCCGAACATAGCCTAATCTAGACTTCCTCCAATTAAACTAGCTTAAATTTGGACTCATCTTCAAATCCAAACTTTTGTACTGACATAAATATGAGGCCTTTTCTTCCTTGAATCAGAACAATACCTTTAATACCAAACATCTCGGATGTTAAGTTTAGATGAGTTGTACTATATATTCTTATTTTTGACTTCCTTTACACATTAGAATTGTTTTTGAATGATAAATTTATAACTTTCATAAATTTTTAAACATTTCATAAATTGTCTCAGTTTTTCACAAATTACAATATTTGATTAACACAAATTTTTTCATTACTATTTGTTGTCAATTATTTTTTTCTACGTTTATGTATTCAATAAAAACGAATCAACGCTACAAACTAACATTTGTATCCTAAACTCTAAAACTTAAAAATTTTAAGCTTGCCATAGCAGCCTTTTCTTCCTCGAATCCAATAAGTACCCTCAATACCAAACATCTGAGATGTTCGGTTTAGAGGAATTGTACTGTACATACAAATAGTAAGTTGATTTTATGCTAAATTGTGATCCATTAAGTATTTTTCATATAGAAAAGGAGATTACTTACAAATATAGATATAGACAGAGCCTGAAGAAGGTTGGAGTGTATAACGGCCAAAACATTGTGAATATGGCGATGAAGATGAGAATAACTATCCAAATAATGTAAATAATGTAGGTAATCATAATACCTCATCCCAGAGATATAGGCAGATACCAAAAAGGAGATTCTAAGTAAAATGAAAATTATTTACACTATTTACATTTAGACTATTGTCCTCATCTTTGTTGTTATTATTATCAGAATATTTTGGTCATTGTATCTTTGGCTTTGTTTAAATGTCTGTCAGGTCAGATAACTTTCAAGGAATTTCAAACTGAATCCTTTATTTAATCTTAATTCTACTGTCCATGTCCAGCGATATATTGTCTTGTTTTTATTTAGTTCTCCTCAGTTATTGCTTGCTCTCTTTCCATTAAGTCTAGGTCTGTACTACTTGGCTTAGGAATTGAACCTAGAACATGGGCATTAATATTCTCTCCTGCCTGCTGCTGACACTGGTGCTGCTGTTATGCTAACAATTCTCTTTTGTTACCTCATATTGTGTTTATTTCTATGCTAAGGCAGCAGTCATAGCCTAACATATGTGCTGATTCATTCAGACATCTGACTCTCTCTACTTCTCTGAGTAGTATTTTTACTTCATCCCACAGGGGGTGATTACCACTTTTTTCTTTCCTTTCCACACATGATTAGCCAAGCCTGATTTCATTGTTTACCTCTTAATTCTAGCTTTTGAATGTTCCTCCAGCCAGATACCTGAAGAGGGCTGGTGGGAACAACAGCTGAAATGTAGTGATAATAGCAGCAAAGATGATGACAATAGTCCCAATGTAAATAATTTAAATAATAAAAACTCCACATCCCAGAAATTCATACCAAGAAGAAAATTACCTATAATTTTTATTCAAATAAAAATAATAGTTAATTTTAATTTTCTTAACACCCACTAAATGATATTGTATAAAGCAGTATAAAAAGAAAGGGTACAAACCATCTTTATCTTCTTTCTCTCTTCAACCACAGGATGCTGTTGTGACAAGACATGTCTTGTTTCCCTTTCAGGAGACTTTTAGTCTCTGAACTAATTGTAACATTGCATACAACACAATACTGTTACTATACTATCTCCTGTTTGAAAAACTCTCATGGGACCACAATAATATCTCCACTATAATCATACTTATTATAAAACCCAGGTTGTGTGTGTGTGTGTGTCTGTATGTTTATATATTGGATCAGATTTCCTACATTTTTCAACCGATTTCAACAAAACTTCACAGGACTACGTAAAATTACCTTGCAGTGGTTCTGACAGCACCAAAAATTGGAAAAACACTATTGTTTGTGCATGGAATCAATTTGAAAACATGATTAAGAGGCATTACGAGAATGAAAGGGGGACAACTCATATCGAGTTATACTTATTATAAAACCCAGGTTGTTTGTGTGTGTGTGTGTGTGTTCATTTATATATGGGATCAGATTTCCTACATTTTTCAACCGATTTCAACAAAACTTCACTTTTTTTTTTTTGGTAGTGTTTCTTATTGTCTTGCACACTTTTTTCTTTATTTTTACATTCAGAATGCTTTAAAAATTCCATTTACAAGACAATTGTTTATAATAAAATTCTATTCAATGTTTTTGTTTGAGTTTGACCAATTCGTAAAAAAAAAAAAACAAACAAAAAAAAAAACTAATTAAGACATGCATGTCTGCCAACCTTAAACAATAATCTTTGTCAATTTTATTTTTCAGTCTTTATGATGGTCGATACTTGATCTCTTACTGTTACGTCCCCGGGCAACACCGGGCTCTACTGCTAGTATCATATGAATATAATACTCTCTTCAATGCAGGAAATATCCCCATTCAACAAATAAGACAACGCTGCTAAAAAATTAATGACTACCAGTACAAATTGGTAGCCTAATGCCATTACAAGAAGCATACTATCAGTCAATTTCTTGCTCACAGTAGAAAGCTGATAAATAATGGATCATTAATATTCAGTTTGACCTCAGCATATAATTAATTTCCAAACCAAACTGAGTAGAAATAAATTAACAGACTTCTAATTTTCCAGCATTTAGTCATAAGAATTTGTTTTTATATTTTGGGTTATGTTTGATTAACTGAATTGGTTTTAGCACACATGAAAATCCAGCATCATAGAACGTTCTGCTGGCAATGTGTATTGTCTTAACTACTGAGGTACAATTACAACTTCTTTAATTAAAAAGAAAAAAATACATTGATTGAATGGAATGTCTGGAATTTTTAATTCTGTCACCACCCAAAATGTCAGCCAATATTTTAATGTGATTGCCTCAGATAAGAATAGAAAACAAACAATGAAAATGGCTTATTATTTGTTAGACTTGGATATAAAATTATTTTCATCGAGCCGAACAGTACTTTATGCCATACCTAAAGAAAAAAAAAGAACAAATTATATTAAAAGACTGTGCAAAGTTCTCAGTTCAACCAACAACAAATTAAAAAAATATGTAAATGAATAAATAAAAATTTTCATATTTGGTTATTTTTTGAGTTTTAACAAATTGGTCAGGCTGAGAACTTTTCAGTAAACACTTTATACACACACACACACACACACACACACACACACACACACACACATATATATATATATATATATATATATATATATATATATATATATAGATAAATAGATAGATAGATAGATAAATAAGTCAATAAATCCATAGTCTTTTTATGAAGAAAGTATTTAATTCCCGGAATAAATATTTATTTATCTACATAATCTTCTTCCTTGTCAATGCAATTAACCCAATTCTTTGTCATTAATCTTGAACATTGAAAATTTCAGATCAAAATTCAGCTAATGATTGTTTCAGGCTACACACTTATTGATTCACCTTTGTGTATTGTATAAATACATAACTTATGAAATTTGGCCCAAAATGAACTGAAAATTGAAACTTTATTATAAGCAAGAATTATTATTTTTTATGCTTGAGAACATGCACTCCTTTTTCATTATTTTCCATGATTTGAATGACTTCTTGGTAAAGACTGTGGAGTGGTTTTCTGTTGCCTTTGCTTTTAATTCATTGAAGTTCTTTTCCTAGATTGGCTGCTATTCAACTCAGCCTTCCCTGGTATTTAAACTATTTAACTCATGTGGAGAGAAATAATGGATTCATGCCTTTCCCAGGGGTATTAGTGCGAAAGTGAATGCAACAGGCTAGGCAGGAATCTGAACTCGACTTTCCTATTCCACTTGCCCTGCCGATAACCATAACACTAACCTCACATCCTCACAAGAAATACTTTAAGATTTTGACTGTAAAAGCAAAGTTTCAGTCTGAATTTCTGGGATGCAGAATTACATCATCTTTGTCGTGCCCTCTGACCTTCATCATGTTGATTCAGGTAACCTACAGGGAATTTTGAGCTGAACACTTTATTTTAATCTAATTTAATTTAGAGAATTCTCATTCTACTGCCTATGTCTAGGGATATTTCAACTAGTTCTTCAACTAGTTCTTATTTATTACAGCTCGCCTTGTTTTCATTGAGTTCAAGTACACACTGCTCAGCAAAGGGATTGAACTTACAATTACTATGACGCCAAATTTACTAACCAACATTTTAAACCACTAGGCTATTGTCCCACGGGGCAATTCTGAGTGGAGAACTTTAATCCTTTAAACTAACCTGCCTACTGATGATTGCTGCTGCACTCAGCTTCTTTTTTTTAGTAGCTGCTGTTGAAGCTTTGCTGTCATATCTTTGTCTTTCTTTATTAACAGGGTTTTATTAAACTTGAATGAAAAACTTTAAGCCTTAAACCTAACCTGCCAGCTGATGATTGCTGCTGCACTCAACACAGTTTGTCTTTTTGCAGTAGCTGCTGCTGCTGAAGCTTTGCTCTCATTCTTTGTCTTTAAAATTATATGCATTTTATTATTACTTAATTAGACGCTGCATATAAACAATTCTCTTTAGCAAAGTTACTGTTATTTTTAAAAAATTATCAAATGGACATAATATGTACACATATACAAATATAACATATACACACACATATATTTATTTGCTTTAAAAGTAGACATAAAATAATTTCCAAATCTCAAATTTTTAATTCTCATTTGTGGGCTATACATAAACTTCCTTACATATAAAATGACCGGTAGAACAATCAGGTCTGGCCTTCATGGCTAGGACCAGTTGTGCCACTTACCTAGTAGCAAACCACCCTCATTCACTTCATATTCCATGTGGAAAATGTGAGTAGTAGAAGATCAATTCTCGTCAAAGAGCTGACTTGGTACTGCAGCAATTTCAAAGAAACACAGTTGACTACTGCCCTCAACCCACTAAAGACACCAGACACATTCTTCTTTATCTGAACAAAGGTCCTCATTCTTATTAGTATATACTTTCACATGCACACATATATTCAGAATTCCTTTCATTGATATAAAACCAAGCTTAAATCTGTAATCTCTGAATGCCATTTCTTCAGAACATTTGCATAACCATTTGTGTACCATTTCCGTTCAATGATTGATATGCAAAATTTTCTTCTTCTATGTGTGTTGTCCCTTCAGAACATATGTGACCATGACTCTATAAAATAGCTTATCCTTTGTAGATCTTAACAATTTTTTTTTATTATCCTTCCCATTCTGTATTTTGCTATCTATTTACACAAATTTGTTATGTTTATTACTTGCTGTTTCCTTCTGCTGCTAATATATCCTGTGAGTGTCAAAATTTCCAAACCTTCTTTCCTATATGTATCAGAGATTCAACACTTTTTGCTTCTAAGTTTAAGCATCATTATTGTTTCCATTGTTCTGAAAACTTCCACATTACTTACATCTATGGTATTCTTAGCATCCTTCTGTAGATACTCATCTCTGTTGCTTCAAGACTCCTTTTCATCTATGAGGAAATTGTCCAGCATCCACTGTCATATAGAAAGAGTCTTGATATGTAGTAGTTGAGCACTCTGTTTTTTTATTTCTAATAACATTTTCCTGTTTCTTAATACTTTGCTTAGATTTTAGAAAGCATATTTTGATATTCTAATGCACCTTCAAATTTCAGTGTGACATTTTCCACTGTCTCTTAAAACACTTTTCCAAGTATTTAAATTTTTATACTTGCTTGATTTCGACACCTCTGACTTACAGCCCACATCCTGGGCTGTTCCTCTTCTTACAATTGATAATTAGTCCTTTCTTGTCACTTTCTTTTGGCTGTACCTATTCCTGATGACCATACATTCTGCCTTCTTAAAATTGATAGTTAGTCCTTTCTTCCTGCTTTTGTATGCAGGCAGATATGTAAAGCTTCATTTTCTCATTCACTTTTAGTTTTGTTTGAAACTAAAAATGTTGTGAGTGAACTCAAGGTTAATAAAATGTTTTTTGTCACTCTAAATATTAATTTGGGTTAACCTACATATTGGAATGAGTTTTCAAGACCCAAAAGCACCTATTTTGCTTTTGAGGCTTCAGGTTTACACAAAAAAAAGAAAAGAAAAATGAATACTGATAGATTATATTACCTGGACAGATGTATCTTCTTTTATGTACGTTTAAGGACGTGGACAATCATGGCTCTACACAACCTCCTGTCATTTGTTGCACTATGTAACTTTTGAGCTTTTGACATCCCACTATCTTTATTTAAACTTCAGTAAATCCTGTGAGTATTAAATTCTCTTCAAGCTGGTTTTGAATTAAGTTGTCATTTTCAGAAACTGATTGTCACCTCTACGTAAGAGAACCCACACATTGCTCTGCTATTTAACCCATAGATGGAGGGAAAAGAGCTGGATTCATACTCTTTTCAAAGTGAACATGATGAACTCAATCAAGATTTAACCTCAGCTTGCCAATTTCTCTTTTTGATTTATTAACCTTTACATTACCTACAATTTCATGAGCATATAGTGATTTTCCAAGTGTAGCTTAGATGTGGCACAAGGCTGAAAGTATGGAGCACCCATTAAGGATCAAACTCTCTATTCAGTCGTAATTGTTCTAGAGAGACAGGCTTGCTGACCATTACACCACCTTGAGGTTCCCAATTCCATGAGTATATATGTAGATAGATGTTAATGCCTGTAAGAATAAAATTTGATTATCTATTTATTAACAAAAAGACTTTTCCTGGGCAATGCCACATCACCTTCCTCTGAGAAGTACCAAAGCAATTAGAATATGACTGCTGAGTGAATCGATTGCAAATTTATGAAAAAAGTAAAGTTGTTTTATGAAGAACAAGAGAAATAAAAATGGAATTGCTTTAAAACATTGATCAGGAATCAATAATGACCATTTAGATTTTATCTTTTATTTATAGAAGTCTGGAATCAAATTCACCAACTCACTGTCAAAAGAATTATCTGGAATATGAATCTGTATAACCCTGGCACTTCTAAATAATTTTGTGACAAGTTTTCTATATTATTTTATTAAGTTTCAAAATATTTTAAACTTTCGTTTTTTCTAGATGCAATCTCAGAGAATATGAATTCTTACCAAGATTCATTATTGGCGGCGACAATCCTAACATTAGATATTAAAATCACACAGTGTTGATAGAATACAAAGAAATACAGGAATTCCTACAGAAGGTTGTAAAGGAAAGAGAGAAGAAAGGACTAAACAACAATTTGTAAGAAAAATGAATGTATGCTAGTCAGCAAAAGTGGTATGAAAATATATGTTTGTGATGAAATAAGATACCTGGCAGAATATAGTTGTCTCCTCCCCTAAAAAATTGGTATGAAAATATATACTCCTCTGCAAGTATGAACGATGAAGAATTGACACATTTTGGGAGAAATCAGTACTGGTTCCTAGAGTCTTCATTTCATTTCTCAGAAGTAATGTTGGAATTGGACCCTAAAGTACTAAACAAAGACAATTGTTTAGAAGGGTTATTTGCAAAATTAGTCTCAGTAAAGATGTATATGTATGTTTTATAGATTATGCAAAAGTGTTTGATAAAGTATGACACAAAGAACTATTTGAACTGCTAGGTAAGCTTGATTTATTTGAGAAAGATAGAATGATCCCAAAATTATGCTAGGAGAAAATTGTCTGGATACGGATAGAAAATGACTTCAGTAAATAGAAAGGTGGTGTAAGACAAGGATGTGTTTTCTCACCAGATTTCTTAAACCTTTATAGTGAGATGATTCTGAGAGAAATAGAATTCCTACAAGGATTCATTATTGGCAGTGACAATCTTAACAACAATAAATATGTAAATGATACTGAGTTGATAGAAGACAAAAGAAAATAAAGGAACACCTACAGAAGTTAGTAAAGAAATGTGAGAAGAAAGGACTAAAGAATAATTTGTATGAAAAAAAGAATGTATGGTTGTCAGCAAAAGAAATATCCCAAGATATGAACTATAAATTGGAGACATCGGAATCTAAACAAGTATGAAAAAATCTAAATATTGAATCAGGGTTTTAACAGAGGATGAAAAATGTGACATTGAAATCCTAAGGCATATTGGAATAGCAAAAGATGCTATCTGAAAGCTAAGTAAACTATTAAGAAACATGAAAACTTCATTAGAAACAAAGAAAACAGTAATAAAATTGTTATGTAATATTGGTCCTTCTATATGGCAATGAATGCTGGGCAATCTCCTTACAGATGAAAAGAAACTTGAGACAACAGATGTGGTTCTCTAAGAGGATGCTGAGAATATCATGGACTGAAAATGTGAGCAATGAGAAAGTTTTAATGAAAATGGTAACAAAAGGGACATTTATACTTAGACTCATATAGAGTTAAAATTTCTGGGGCACATAGAGGACTTGGAGAACTTGACACTTACAGGACATAATGAAGATAAGAAGGTTAGAGGAAACTGCAAATAAGGGACTAGGAGAGATCACAAAATAAACAAGCCTTACTCAGTTACAAAAGAGAGGAAGTTGTGAAGAGTCATAATTGCCCATGTCTTGATGGGACACAGCACATAGAAGAAGACAGCTCAGTAAATATAAAAGAATAAAAAGTGGTGTAAGACAAGGGTGTGTCTTCTCACCAGAATTATTCAACCTATACAGCACAGTGATTCTGAGAGAATTAGAAGTCCTACCAGGATTTATTATTAGCCGCCACAATCTTAACAACACTAGTTACACTGATGACAGAGTGCTGATAGCAGACATAGGAAGGAAACTAGAGGAACCCTTGCCGAAGGTAGTAAAGGAAAGCAAGAGGAAAGGATTAACACCAATTGTAAGAAGAAAGAATTTATGATTGTCTGCAAAAATTGCAAATTAGAAAATAGAAAAGGGTGAAAGACAAGGGTGTGTCTTCTCACCAGACTTATTCAACTTTTACAGGCTTACAGCCATATCACAAAGAAACACCAGTTCTTGCAAGATCACTGAAGTTAAGCAACATCCAGCCTGGTTAGTACGTAGATGGGTGACTGCTTGGGAATACCAGGTGCTTTAAGCTTGGATGTGCATGTGGTTTAATGGATAATGGCTCAGAATTTCCAATTCCAAGCCAAGTACCAATTCCAGTTAGGTTTGTTATATTCACTTATGTATGAAAACTCTTGGGAAAGGTATGAATCCATCTCTTTCCCCCCAGCTATAAGTTAATTAGTAGGACTTGTATTAGTAAATTATTATAATCTCCCAAAAATTGTTACAATCTAAAATTATTTTCTAATTTTAAATAACCTGCATAGAAGAAGAAGAATGAGCTTGAGTAAATGGATATAAGGGTAAGGTTTAGGAGAGATAACAAAAAGACACAATTTAGTAAGAGCTACAAAGGATAGGAAATAGTGGAGAGCCATGATTGCCAACATTCTAAAGGGACACAGTATATAGAAGAAGAAGAATGAGCTTGAGTAAATGGATATCAGAGTAAGGTGTAGGAGAGATAACAAAAAGACACAATTTAGTAAGAGCTACAAAGGATAGGAAATAGTGGAGAGCCATGATTGCCAACATTCTAAAGGGATTATAGAAGAAGAAGAATGAGCTTGAGTAAATGGATATCTAAAGGGACAACAAAAAAGACATAGTAAGAAGGAAGAAATAGAATGATTGCCAACATTCTAAAGGGACACAGTAAATGAATATCAATGTAAGGTTTAGGAGAGATAACAAAAAGACACAATTTAGTAAGAGCTACAAAGGATAGGAAATAGTGGAGAGCCATGATTGCCAACATTTTAAAGGGACACAGTATATAGAAGAAGAAGAATGAGCTTGAGTAAATGGATATCAGAGTAAGGTTTAGGAGAGATAACAAAAAGACACAATTTAGTAAGAGCTACAAAGGATAGGAAATAGTGGAGAGCCATGATTGCCAACATTTTAAAGGGACACAGTATATAGAAGAAGAAGAATGAGCTTGAGTAAATGGATATCAGAGTAAGGTTTAGGAGAGATAACAAAAAGACACAATTTAGTAAGAGCTACAAAGGATAGGAAATTGTGGAGAGCCATGATTGCCAACATTCTAAAGGGACACAGTATATAGAAGAAGAATATAAAATATGAGATTTTCTTTTTTCATTATTTTCCTTTGTGAGTTTTAGAATATTTACAAATATTTGTGGGTATATGGCCGAGTGGTTAGAATGTTCATTTTCCGACCATGTGATTTGTGTTTGAATTTTAAGATCATAGATTTATCAATGACTTCTTGATATTATCTGCCTGCGGTGGCAATCCCTGAATGCAGCACCTTTGGAAAGTGCCTGAAAACCATATTGCAAGCCTTGACCCAAGATTTATTTTCATATATATGAAAAATATAACAATAATCAAATCTTGATTTATTTTGTTATATTTCATAAATAAAGTTGAATCACTTAAGAACTAACTTTACTGCTTCTATGTGCAATTTCTTTTTAGGATTTGGTGATCATGGTTCTCCACAACTTCCTATCCTTTGAAGCTCTTAGCATAATTTACTATCCTGCACACTCCCTGTTCTGCTATACAAGTGTCCTTTGTGTTTCCACTTACCCTAAAAATTCCTTGTTGCTCAAATGCTCTGTCCATGATATTCTCAGCATCCTTCTGTAGAACCACATTTCTATTGGCTCAAATCTCCTCTTCATCTGTGAGGAGATTGTCCACCATTCACTGCTATATAGGAAGACTGATATTGCATAATCAGTTTAATATGCTCTTCTTTGTTTGCAACAAAATATTTCTGTTTTATTAATACTTTGCTTAGCTTTTGAAAGGCATCTTTTGCTATCCCAATGCACATTTGCATTTTGGTGTTGTGTTTTTCATCCTTTGTTAAAATGCTTCCTAAATATTTAAACTTTTGAACTTGCTTTGTTATAGTGTCTCCAGTTTGTATTTTACATTTCTGACTGTTCCTCTTGCTGGCAAACATATATTCTTACAATTGATTTTTAGTCCTTTCTTAGCGCACTAAAAAACATTTTTAAAGAATAGAATATAGAATAAAATATAAATAAATGTAGCAGTAGAAGAAATATATTGATAAACGCTTGAAAATTGATCATAAAAATGTTATTCAGGAAGGAATGCAGCTCAAGATCTTTCTCCACTTACAGAATATGTTTCCAATGTTTACATTTACTTTCAATTTAAAAGAGACAAAACAAAAAGCACAAACATCACACATTGCCTACATCACAACACTCACTATTTCTAGGAATCTCACAATTTGTCTCTACCTAATCTGGTGATAACTTAAGAAAGCTAAAAGCTTGGACCATATTTCTTCCAAAATAAACTTTGAACAATTTCTAACAAAATTTCATCCTTGTCTGAGAAGGAGTATTAATAATTTTAAAAAGTCAATCAGTAGAATTAATCAACATGAAATATTTGCTGTCATTAATAATATTTGCATTAAAGAGCATTTGCTGCCTAAATACACAGAATATATATATATATAAAATCAGCCTTTTCTACAGTATATATATATATATATACTCTTGGAGATCCGATTGAGCTTTTTGTAGAAAAGGCTGATTTTAAAGAAAACAGTGGCTGCTGCTGCTTCCATTAATGCATTGCTTTTAAATTACGAATTGAGCTCTCCTGGCTACTGGCTTATTTCATATAGAAAATGTTAAAATTTCCCTTTCTCTCTGTCTTTCACTGATAGCTTAGGGTTAAGATATCTGACTGATGCCAAATCAGTCGAGTTTCAATCCCAGCTTGAAGAAATCAGACATCTAGACACACTGAAGAGTTGTGATACAGTGAAACAGTCTGTCTGTGGATGACTATATATATATATATATATATATATATATATATATATATATATATATATATATATATATAATCTTCTTCAGGATGTAGGTGATCATGGCCCTGCATATCTTCCTGTCTCTTGTAGCTCTTAATAAACTTTGTCTTTTTGTTATTTTGCTCAAACCCTGTTCTGCCGTCATATATATGGAACCCTGTTAAAAATTAGAAAAATAATTCTTTTTCGATTTGGAAATAGATTTTAGTTTCACTAAAATATTAATTCTGTGCAAAAATAAGCTCACACGGACTTCAAATTCAAATTTTGACATTAGCATTTATCAACCAATCTCAAATGTCATTCAAGCTTTGAATAAGCAGACAACTATTCTTACCATTTGCTGCAAAAATTTGAAGGATCATGATTAACAATATTTTCCCTCCTAAAAATATTTATTAAAAATTCAGAAATATATGTATTAGCCAATGAAACTTCTGAGTTTACTAAATCTAACTTTTAACTTCCTGTGATCCAATTTTTTCTTATAAGCAGCGTAACATAAATTAATGTTCTTTAGTCTTCAGTATAAATTGACTAAGGAATTCTCAAATTAATTTTTTCACATATTCAAACTAATTTGTTATTGGAGTTCTAAGTTCTTTTTGCAAATTAATTCATGCTTTTTAAATCTTTCATACAATATGAAAATATACAAGCGAAATGTATAAACAAAGTGAACTGTAGCAGTAATTATAATACAGCATTTATTTGGCCAAATGTTGGAATTACATGCATGCATAAAATAAGGTATATATGTGAATTTTGGCATACATCTTTACATTTTATACTAATGCAATTCATTTCTTTGTGTTGTAAAAAGAAAAAGAAAACATTTTTCATTGAACTTTGTTTGCAAGGAACTTTGTAACTTGTTTCTTTTAACTCCCTAAGGCTTTATCCTGGGTCTTGCACTGTTTCTGATCTTCATCAATGATCTTTCTAATGTTATCAATTTTTAAGTAGGTATCTATGCAGATGACACTACCATTTACTCCTGTCTCAATAGTAAATCCATCAGCACTGACAAAGTTAACCTGGCTGCTGCTCTTGAAAAGGACCTCCAATCAGTGGTTAATTAGGGCAGGAAATGGCTTGTAAATTTTAATGCTTCCAAAACTAAACTACTCTCATTTAACCATAGCATCAGCATGGCTGATGCTCGACTCCAGGAGAGCATCTCACTGCGCCTTCTTGTCCTCATGTTTTCATGGAACAACTACATTGAATCAATAGCTGCATCTACTGCAAGGAAAGTTGATTCACTGTGTCATGCCAGGAGATTTTTCTCATCAGATTCCATCTTACACATCAACAAATTTAGCATTCATCCTTGTATTGAATATTGTTGTCATATCTAGTCTGGTTCCCCTGCTTTTCATCTTGAGGTTCTTGATAAAATCCAAAGAAGGATCTGCAAATCTTGATTTGGCATCTTGACTTCAGTCACTTTCTCACAAACATGATGTGGATTCCCTCTGTCTTTTCTACAAATATATTCATGGCAACTGCTCTGACAAGTTCTTTTCCCTGGTGCCCTGACGACATGAATTTAAGCATGCTACTTGATTGGCATCTAGGTCCCAGCATTTTTCTGTTGAAACAGTTAAATGTAACTGCCACTTCTACTCCAACATTTTCTTTTCTCGCACTTCCCAACATTGGAACTCCCTTCCTCTTACTTGCTTCACTGATAAATACAATTTTCAAAAATTTAAATGCAACATCAAGTGCCATCTTCTGTTGTCTTATTAAAATTTGTAGAGCTGTGTTTGGAGATTATTTCTTTTCTTCGATTTTCACACCCTTTTTCATCTACAAATATATATATATATAGTTAGATAATTGTGTAAAATAGTAATGGGGAGGTTCAGATCCCAAAATGATTAGTTTGTGGTCATAATTTCAGGGGTTATAAATCGTCTTGCAAGTTCAACTTCTGAAAGTGCCAGGGACATGAATCAAAAAGGGTAAAAATCCACATTCACAATTTGCAACACATAACTACCTTCTTCACCCACAAAGAGTCAAGAGTCCGCAGACAGAGACACAACTGACTTGTCCACTGTTTGAAGACATAGATGTAAATGAGAGATGATATGAGAAAACTTATTCTTGAAGGGTTAAGTGTCTGTCTTTTCATCCAGAGTAGCATTCTTTTATTGAGGTAAGAAGAGCTTTGATTGGTCAAAACTGGTTGAGAAGCACAACCAATTAGGATATTTCAAGGTCTATTGGCCTGATCTTGATACTGATTTTCTTTTTCAACAGATAACACAGAGAGCTCAAATTCTTTTTCAATGTAAGACTTGATTTTATCCTTTGCAGCTACAATAATATACCTATAAAATTAATAAATAATATATAATTTTATGTATAATCCTGGGCCATAATGGCATTCATATTATTAGGAATATAAATTTGGAATGTTAAAAGAGTGTTTGGTTAAATAGTTTTGTGAGAGGATATTTCATCCTAGAGAATGAAAAGAACTTAATCAGAATCATCAATCAAGGAAAGAGATTTGATGGCTGCTTTGGGAAACTGCCCAAAATCATCATTCCAAAAATTTTCAGCAGACTTCAATGAACTGATTGGAACAATTTCAAATAATTTAGGATCATCAAGAAAAAAAATAAAAGCTTGATAAATGGGTTTTGTTTCATAGAAAGGAATAACCAAAAAAAAAAAAAAGAGATATAATGAGGTGGGGTAGGCGTGGCTTGCCACAATCATGTTGAAGCTTGTATAATCACTTGTGATGAAAAATAGATTTTGCATAACAACTGAAAATGGTCTACAAAGGAAAAACTATAAAATGAAACCAAAATCAAACTCATTTTGTGACAATTTGGTCGAATGGCAGTGGTCTTATATATGATAATTATCCATGCATAATGCATACTCATGTATAACGAAGCTATGAAATTCTTAAAAGAAAATACCTTGTGTGTAATATACATTGATTATTTAGAATGTGTAGAAGCTAAATTTAACATTTGTTCAAATTTATATTAAGTTTTTATTGACTAAGTATATGAATTCATATATTTAAAATTATAAAAATATGTATTTATATTGTTACAATTATAGTATTATGAAATATGAATTTATATGGTCACCTTTATGGTAGTATAAAAATATGAATTTATATATTTACAATTATATCATTATAAGAATATGAATTTATACAGTTACCATTGTACTATTGTAAAAATATGAATTTATATAGTTACCATTATACCATAAAAACTATGAATTTATATGGTTTCCTTTATACTATTATAAAATACAAATTTATATAGTTACCATTATACCACTGTAAAAATATGAATTTATATATTTACCAGTATACCATTGTAAACAAAATGAATTTATATAGTTACCATTATACCATTTTAAAAATATGAATTTATATAGTTACCATTATACCATTATAAAAATATGAATTTATATATTTACTGTTATACCATGATAAAAATATGAATTTATATGGTTACCTTTATGCTATTATAACAATATGAATTTATATAGTTACCATTATAAAATATGAATCTATATGGTTACCTTTATACCATTATAAAAATATGAGTTTATATAGTCACTATTTTAATATTATAAAAATATGAATATATATATATAGATATAGTTACCATCGTACTATTGTGAAAATATGAATTTATATAGTTAACCAATATAAAAATAGGAATTTATATAGTTAACATGGCACCATTGTAAAAATATGAATTCATATAATTACCATTATATTGTCATACACAAAATCTGCACTGTATTTATATTATAGGCAACCGTTTATTTTGTGTGATGATGGTAGTGTGTTTTTAGTGCTTTCCCACATTTCTCATTGGTGAATCTTTAGTAGGACCTCTCAATTTAGGCCAGTTGATACTAATTTCACTGTTTAATAAAATAAGATAAAAAAATGTATGTTGACTCAAATAAGTGTACCCACTAAAAAATAATATTAAGAAATTATGACAGATAAAACAATCCATTTAAAACTCACAATATTAACCCTAGAACACTAACCATGGGTATATAGTACCCAGCGCAAATTTTCCTATTTTTAATTACAATTTTAATTACCTGATTTTCTTACCTAAATAACATGTTTTTCAGTTCCTATTAATGCTAACTCAAAGTACAAAGTTTGAAATGCCTGCATGTAAAATATTTCAAATAAAGATTTATATTTAATATTTTTTTGATATTTTCAAAATCGGGTATGATATACCCATGGTTAGTAGTGGTGTAACTTTAATTGATGGTTAGTGTTCTAGGGTTAATGACAAACATATGCACATGTTTACACACAAATGCCATAAGTTTATGGTGAAAATAACTTTATGCAAGGAGTAACAAATTTACAAAGCACTTTTTTGCCTTGCATCAGAATGGAACCAGAAGAATGACTTCTTCTTGGGTTAATGTTTTCTACTGTCAGGAAATGGAAAGATTATATTAAATCGATGGCTAGGTCTTCTGCTAGGAGAGTTGGTTCACTGTGTTGGAACAAACAATTTTTCATGCTAGAATCTATCTTTCACATTTATGGATCAACCATTCATCCATGCATTGAATATTATTGTCTTAGCTCATCTGTTTTTTTTGCTATGTATTGAGAAATTCTTGATAAAATCCAAAGAAAAATCTGCAATTTTATTAGTCTTGACCTGGCATCTTCAGGCATTTTCCAGTACCATAACATAGCTTCCCTGTACCTTTTCTATAAATATTTTCATGGTAATTGTTCTGATGAGTTTTATTCTATGGTATCTAGATTTTATGAATTTAACTGCAGGTCTAGATTGGCAGCAAAGTCTCATCATCTTACAGTTGAAATGGCTTGATGTAAGCATAAGTTCTATGCTAACAGTTTCTTCTCTCACACTTCTTGCTTGTGGAACTCTCTTATGTCTTTGCTTTCCAGTCAACTTTGATTTTCAAAAACTTTCACTACAATGTCAATCGCTATCTACTGTCTTCTCAATTCATATTCTTTTATTGTTTGCACTCAGTAACCCCTTGTGTTTTAGTGACTTCATTACCTTGCTTGGAGTGAAATGAGTAAAACAAAAAACAGCCACCCTCATAAAACCTGTAGATCCTTGTAAGGACCATCCTTCTTTGAAACTTGTGGGCTGGTGCTACAGAATCATAAACAAAGAACTGTACCAAATAACAGAAACCACATCACTTGAGGACTTCCAACAACAGCAACAACTAAAATGGATAGCATATATAACTTGAAAAGAAAATAATGATATAATCACCATGTTGACATTTGATGCTACTTTGTACAAATGGTTAGGAAGGAAACCTCCATCAATACTGGAAAGAGTGATTATAGCGAAATTGAGAAGCCTATTCCTGAAAATTTGTTTCAATGAAAAATTTTTATAAATTTCTTTTGACTATAGTGCTGGCTGCTTGGTCAGTGAATACTAAATGTTTCCTTATAAAGGAAACAGTTAATATTACCATTACTACATTTCTAAAGGAAAATCAGTTATAAAATGGGACTTTATGCTCTTTCCTATGAATAAAATTTTTTCAAGTATTTAAGACCAATTCTTTACAGACAACAGCCTCTCTAAACCAAAAAAAAAAACAAAGATTATATTATAGATGAATAAATATTTTTTAAAAGAATTTTTGTCAGTTTATATTGACTAAATAAATCATTAATTATTGTGGCATTAAAACTGGACATTTTAAAAATAATATCTACCTTGCTATTCACATACCTACCTTGCTACCTTGTTCCCGCAACTTTGCTACCTTGTTCCCCCAACCTTGCTACCTTGTTCCCCCAACCTTGCTACCATTTTTTGACTATTAAAATCTATTGCTGGTATTTTTTACTATGAAAATGTATTATTTAATTTTGTAGTATTTTGACGGTAGTTTGGGAGTTTACTATTTCACTATTGACTATAGCCGAGACTACAAGTGCTACCACCTTGGGTCAGGATTGACCCGAGAACAACAGCTATTAAGAGGTAGTTCCATGTTTTTCAGAACCTCCCAAACAGAGGCCTTGCTGCCAGATGTAGCTGCTATAAAAAGTCACCAAGAAAGAGATGGATTCCTTTAAATCTTTCACCACCTTGTCGGAGTTAGATCCTTCTTAATTCCCTAATTGTCACTAGGGGTCTCTCTCCCTATACTATAAACACTGGGCTACTTCTTGCCTCATTTTCTTCTTCTTTCTTCTCACTACAAGATGTAGTTGTAAAAGGATTCTCATCTCGACCATGGGCGGTCAGACATTAAAAGCACATTCATGCATGCACGTATGTACAAACTTTTCCAAACTACATTACAAACATACAGAGCATTTCCAAACAAGCAACAAGAACTTTTATCTTTGAAATATTCTTCTAAATCTACAGTTTATTCATCATTTCTCAGCTTTGTAATTAATTCAACTTTTGTGAGCTCAGATAAAAATATTCACAATCTAAGGGACATAACTCCAACACATCTTTAACTTCTACGCATGTACATCAACACACAAATAAATACAAATGTTATGTTTTTAAAACCATTTTGTTTCTTCTTGTATTTCATGTTATGTGGTACTTTACGTCAAATATAAATTGTGTAGTCATGTTATTCATGCAACCATAAACAAAAATCTACAAACCATCCATCCTTATCAACATACCACTACAAATAGTAACCTTGAAATTTGACATGGGGCAAGAAAACAATTAGACCTCTACAACCTGTCATTATCATTAAGGGGTGGTAATCCAACAAATACTTGCCTGAGATAGAACCTGATTTTGTAATGTACGTTTCTAAATGTTGTGGCCAATATACAGTGCAACAACAACAATTTCCAAATTTAATATGCATATAAGTCAGTTGTGAGCACAATAGAGTTATAGAATTTGAGTTTTATTTGAAAACTAGACATTGTTTTCTTTTAAAGAATCAACTAGTTTTTCTAATACAATTTTTAACATCTCTGATTATGTAAACAGAATTAGATTAAATGCTTCCAATCTAAGTGGAGTCATCAACTCCCTCCTCTCCTTCTAACTGTGTATAACTGTGTATAAAATCATCAGATTCTAAATTCCTAATCTTTTGGATTCTTGGTTTTCGAACTTTTCAATCCTAACTTCAAACTAACTGCTTTCCATATCCACATTTGCTGAAGAACCACAAATATAGGCAGAGATTGATTATGACCTTATGAAATTTTCTCCTTGTAATATTTTTTTATAAATTAAAAACTTTTATAAATTGTTTCAAAACGGGGAAACCCGGAAAATCCATTACTTTTGAATTTTGATTCAAGTTGATTGAATGATATTTTTGTTGAATGACAAGAAAAATGTAACACATTTTGAAAGGGTTTCACCAGACTAAAATACTTTTTGTTGTATGAAATATTTTTTTGTGTGTTTCCAAAAAGAAAAGCGGACGATGTATTTTATAATTTAATTTCAACGAGTTGAACATAGTAATTTTCGTGAACCTTGAAAAGTTTACTTTTTTAAAAACCCATCATTGAAAATAATGAGTTTATGTCCCTTGATAAAAACAGAATTACCGCCCTTGAATAATAATTTAACTTTTCTTTTTTCAGTCAAACCATAGAAAATTAAATTTTTATCTCTGAGTACGAGAAAAAAAATGTACAAATAATTTTTTTCTGATGAAGCAATTTTAAATTCTATGCTTTATTTTAAGTAAATAAAAGAGTCGTGTTTAAAACGCGCTTCGAGAGATGAGGCCTGATTTGAAATATCGCTAAGAAGATTATTTTGGAAATTAATTATCTTAGACATTTTTTATTATTTAAATACCAAGAATAAGATATTTTTTTGTAGATTTCAGTCAAAAATGGCTTTGAAAAATTAATTTTTACTGACTATGAAGTTACATGTTCTATGGAGTTTTTTTTTTTAATTAAAGGGGGAATATATTTTAATAAAATATATTTATATCACTTTAAAAATATTATATTTATAAAATGAAAAATGTATGCATCGTTTTATATACATGATTAAGTTAATACTTAATATTTATTTGAATGGAGTATATAATCTTAAGATGTGCTGATTTTATTGGGCAGTGGTTTTATGAATAAAGGGAAGATAACTCTTTATGAATTAAAAAAATAACTAGAAAAATACATTCGTTCTTTAATTTCTTCGTGAAATTGTTGGGGACGTGCAGAATTTAGTATTTACGTTAGAAAGAATCAGAAGGAATTTGAGTGACTTTCTGCATCCCAAACAAATAAATAAATGAAATTTAAAATGCAATTGAAAAACGAGACATATTCAATTAGAAATCAATACAACATTTATATACAAATCAAACAATATACAGACAGGATAATTGATGTATGTTGTGTAGGCGAAATGTGTATGCGGTTTCTTCAGATTTCAGAATGTTTCTCTTCGCAATTGTTCGTTCATTTGGAGTATTTTTTGTTTGTGTCGATATTTGTGATTGTTGATATTAAGTGTCTTATAGAAAAGAGTTTTTTAAGAGTGATCTACCTTTAACTGTAATATTTTTCTAAGGTCGTTCGTTCGTAGAGTTTACTTAATAAGTAGTGAATTTGATTCACTTTAGATAAGCAAAGTTGAGAAATGATGTACACAGAGTTGATTGAATCTTGATCGAGTATGAGTCAGCGATGTATCTTTTTGCGCGGCAAAATCGTGATTTGTAGTGACGTGGAGTATTTTGGAAGGTTCTCTGTGAATGCGTGTTACTGACTGCATAAAGTTGGTAATTGTCTTTAACGTCTGGTCAGCAATGACTAAGACGGGAGTCGGTGAATGTTACATCTTGAAACATGGTAATTACTGCTCGGAAGGTTCCCACGTTTTCTGTTTATATAATCACTGAGTGGCTCCCAGCATAAGAGCGGGAAAACAGCTTGGTCGCGTGCAGGCGGTTTGATTGGTCGGAACTGACCAATCACTAAGCCAGATTGGAGGTGATTGACCAATGAATACTTGTTATATTGTCTCAAGGTAGAATTTGGCTTACTTGATAGGAAGAGTGTATTTCCTACAAAGAGGTAAGGCTGGTTGTGTTGTGGGAGATTCTACAAAATAATTTTCCGAAGATTTCCAAAAATAGTCTTTGCTATGAAGAGGGGAACTGTGTACTTTAAGTGTAAAAACTGAACTGAGCCTAACGTCTAAATTTAGAGTACAAGAATCAATTCCGAGCTGAAATGGCTAGATGTAACAGTAAAGTTCTGCTAACAGAACTGTTCCGTTTGTTCTCACTTTATCGCTTGTGAAACTTTCTTCCGGCTTCTTGCTTTCCGGCTAAGTTTGATCTTCAAAATTTAAATTCAATGTCAGTTGTTATCTCTTGTCTTCTTAATTCCTGTTCTTTTATTGTTCTCTCTCCTTAATAATGTTTTCTGTTTCTTATATTCTCTCACACTCAGTAACCCCTCTTGCATCAATAATGGCGTGGGAGATTTAAAATGAACAGTTGATTTACCCACGACAAGAAGTTTAACGAAGGATTATAATGACGAGGAAACACACGGATAATTTTAACAAAGTAAGATAAGGAATTTATTTACGAATTTAAGCCATGAAGTAGTGTCAGTAGCTCGTTTCAGGAAAATAAATCAGAATTCTTAAAGTCCGTAGTTTTAACGTAGTGCCATGAAGAGGAAATGTTCATGCAACAGATTAAACACAAAATAATATTAAAAAATCTCCAAGACAAAGGCAAGAGAGTTCGTTGCTCACTGAAGGGATATATGCTTGCATACGTTCAAAAGTAGACGAAGAGGGATAGTTTGAGATACTTAACTTTCTTGGATTATTGAGTGAAAATTTTTTGAAGTGCCGCGTGCTGGTTAGAGGCCGATAGTAATTACTGATGAGTAATTTTAGACATGCGAGTACTTTAACGTTGGTTGCGAGGAACTAAAACGAAACCTTTCACATGATTTCAAACACTCTTCTCCTTAATTTAAATTTACAACTTACTTTATAACAAAAAGATTTCGCGTCGGCTCAATAATTTCTTTCTTCTTAGTTAACCGGTTAACAAAAGACAAAAATCTCACAGAGGCTCGCGAATTTCTTTCCTTCTTCTTCCTCAGCTCACCCGAATTTGAAGGGAGTAGGTGAAGAGAGTTATTATTATTCCGCACTCACTACACATCTTAATGCCTTTATTGCTTTACATGGGGTGAAATGATTACAAAAATAACGACAAAGTTTCTTTTTATGTGTCATGTTCTTTTAGAACGTAGGCGGTCATGGCTCTTCGGTTCTTCCAGGTATGTCACACGTTGTTTTCCTTTGTCTCTCTTTCCCTCTGTTCGACTTGTGAGTATCAGATTCTTCAGGCCCACCTTCCTCATTATGTGTCCCATGAACTTCAGCTGCATCTTCCTGATGTTAAGTACGCGCCTCCTCCTTGTTTACATCATCTCTAAGACCTCATCGTTTCTCATACGCTCAGTCCATGATATCCTTAGCATCCTTCTGTGGAACCACATCTCCGCCTTGAGTCTCTTCTTCATCTTTGAGGAAATCGTCCAAAATTCGCTGCCTTAAAGAAGAACAGATGCCACGTAACAGTTCAGTATTCTTTTCTCTGTTACCAAAGAAATCCTCCTGTCTCGCAATACTCTGCCCAACTTTTGGAATGTATCCTTGGCCATCCCAATATGTCTAAGGATATCAGTGTCGCACTTACCGTTCTTTGTCACGACGTTTCCCAGATATTTAAACTTTCGCGTCTGCTTGATTCTAGTGTTCCTGACCTGCAAATCGTATTTCAGGCTCATCCTCTTACTGATGACCCTGCATTCTGTCTTCTTGTAGTTTATGCTTAGTCCCTTCTTCTTACTCTCCGTTGCAACCTTCTATAGGAGATTTTGTAATTTCTTTTCCGTGCCTGCTATCAGTACTGTCATACATGATCGTAATAAGAAAAACTGACGAGAATTGATAAAATCAATTATTTTAAATACCACAAATAAAAATATTTTTAAAGAGAAGAAGCTGAACTCGAAAATAAAAACACATTTTGTTTCTAATTGTCATTTGGAGCATAGCAAAAATACACTCTGGATAAACACTTTGGCCATTTCCATTAAAATCTTTTTAAAAAAATTAATGCCAAACTAATTTATGTTTACGATGAGATTAATTCCCCTGATTTATATAAATATTATGTCCCTAGACAAAAGCAAGTTATAAGCTGGAATTTCTGACGCTTTAAAACGTGTGGTGGCAGTATGACTATTAAAACGTGGCCTTGTATAAGTGATATATGATAGCTATCCTGCCGTTAACATTAAAAGAAGAGAATAGCTGATAAACACTGAAAAGAATTTGACCCTAAAACAAAACTACTAGAAAAAGTCATGTTACAATTTATGAGAGATAATTATAATATGAAGTACCTTTGAAAGAAAGCTATAAAAAGATCTGGTGGTAACATTTTTGGTCACACATAGCACAGCCAGCAGCATGTAGTCTGTAGCATGCTGAACGTATGATTCCAACGAGTAAAAATCGGTATTTTTCTAGCCTTTGAAGAGACCCAAAAAGCTTAACAGAAATATCTTTTTTTATCTTGCTTCTGATTAGTTAAGTTTTTCCTAACCACATGATATGTTTTCTACTACGTCCATGTGTAAAAATCACTTTATATAGATATTATGTCTCTCTGCCAGGATCCTCATTTTGCACAAATGTTTTGTTAGCACTGACTAAGCCTATTCTTAATTTCTAAAAGCGTAAGAAATACATTGTATTCGATATAGTGGAAACGAACTTTTATTAGTCCACTAAAAACAGATAAGATTCTTCTTGTTTACATTTTGATATTCAGTCCTGTGGGAACCAAAACCAGAAACAATAAAACAAATAATTAAATTTAAACAGGAACATAAGTAGCGGAAGTGGATTACCTTCTTTAGATCTTCTAGAGATCACGTGGTATTAATATAAAAAATTCAGGCAACCTGGTCAAAAAATTAAGGTGATTAAATAAGACATGTCTATTTTAGATCTTAAATCCCTTTATAACAATATTCCTGTTAACAGTTGCTTAATTAAAAAAACACACACAAAAAAAAACAACAAAAAACACAATCAAAAACAAACCTTTCCCTAACAATAGCTAAAATCATAAAAAATTGCCAACTCATTGCGTTCCCTGGACAGCTGCATATAAGTAATTATGCCACAACCGTCAAGCACTTACACGCACACATACACACGCCCACTTACTATTACTCACTGTTTTCCAAAATTTTAATTTTAGTGAGAATAGACTGTTCTCAAACAAAATGATCATTTGTTCGTCATTTATGATTGGCAGTTTTGGTTGACTAGTCGTGGTGACCGCTGACTATGAAGGAATGAATTTAGAGCTGTGAAATAATGCATACATTAATTTTAACACTTCATATTAATAACGGCATTATTTATTTCCAGATCAACTGACATCTAATTGCCCAAAGAAGACTTCAAAACTAACTAGTAGCGATTTCTCTTGAGAATAGACAAGATTTGGCATTGTGGTGTCACCAATTACCTGCAGAAAAAGGGTTTAGCCCATAAGGACATTCATACTGTTACATTAAGCGTTTGGTAGCGAAAAAAGGAATAACGAGGATTAGATTTGAACAACGTTTATTGTTGGCACGTCGCTCAAAGATGGTAAGGACCGGTGGAATATCCGTTTCAGTAGCCGGTTGTCAGAATGGCGGTCAGGTGTAAGGATAACGCCAGGAGTTGACCTAATTTTTGTGTGGGTTTGCTGTGAGGTCACAGGGTATGGTCGGTGCGCGTTGATTGATCTAGGACACGTTGGTTGATGGGCTTAGTTGGTATGGCTTTTCTGCTGAATGGGAGTACGATGGCGACTTCTAAGTGAACGCCTTGTAAGTGAGTCGATTAGGCCGAGGTTACGGCGGTGGGTTGTCTAGGCAACGAGGTGTAGTTGGATTAGCATTGCGGTGGTGGGTTGCATGCTTGCGGAGTCACTTCTTTGCGTAGTGGCTACTTGCGGAATCGGAGTCGCTTGCTTGTGGAGTTGGATTTACCCAGGTGACGGAATTGGCGCCGAGGAAGGCTTGTAGCTTGGTGGTGTCGAAGCTGGATAGTTGGACGCTCGTGGCTGGTATTTGCCGAGGTGACGATGTTGAGATGTCATCAAAGCGAAGCTGGATAGTTGAGGTGGTTAGTCAAGCCTGGGTGTGGTAACGGTCGTTGAGAAGTGCGGTCATGTTGAGAGGCGGCGGTGATGGTCACGGCGGCAGCGGCAGTGGCGGTGGCACCAGCGCCCGGCGTTATGGCCGGCGGCACACCAAACCACAGATGATGGTGTTGTTCTCAGAGACCTGCTTTGTAAGCAGGTTTAGTAGTACCCAGTGGCATTTCTTTTTCCGGCAGGAACGTTCGCTATTGGACACTTCCGGTGCTCGCGTCGTAGACCGGACGTGATGTGTGGATTTCGTTCTCTGCCTTCGTGTCGTTCACATCCGATCAGCATGCAGAATGTATCAAAAATCTCTAATTGCAACGGAGTATAACAATACTGACATTGTTGCTACCTTAGGAAATGGCGCTTCAGCTTTATTGACAGTGTAAAAGTGGGCAACTGAATTTAGGAGGAGAAGAGAGATGGCCCAATGTCTGGACTGCCACCACCGAGGAAGACATTGATCTTGTTCACCACATGCTGATGGATGACAGGCGATTGACTATAATTCAAATAGCCAATGTTATTATTACATCCCGTGAAAGAGTTGAGAATATTCTACACCATGAACTTATGACGAAGATTAATGTTCGGTGAGTGCCACGTTTTCTGACACCTGATCAAATGTGCGCAGACTGGTCCCATCACGGGAAAATCTGACATTATTTGAGGCAGATCCAGCTGGTTTCCTTGAACTTTTCCTAACCAAGGATGAATGTCGGGTTCATCGCTTTGTGCCAGAGACTGTTGTAACCTAGAAAAGATTACTAAATGAGGAATAACCAAAACGGAGTTTGGAAAAGAAATGTTAATCTTTATAACATCAACAAAATACAATACTCGCCAGCAGCGTGAAGTAGGTAAACTACTTAGACAGCATATTACCCCTACTTACAATAGTCTCCAACGTATCTATGAAGATTGGAAAATATCCATTAGTGTTCATGGGTATGGTATATAACAGAGACAAAGAGATAATCCATGCAGTGAAAATCTCCATTCCCACCTGCTCCAAAAAAGACTAATGTCATTTTATTTGCAGGGAAGATGATGACTTCAGTATTTTGGAATGCAAAATAGTTTTCAAAAGAACACCACCAAAAGAGTGTACTATGCCAAATTGCTGAGGCAGTCACGAAAGGTTATCATGACCAAACGCTTAGGAAAACTGTCTAAAGTGGTCTTGTTTCATAAGGAAAAAACAACCGGCACACAAGTTCTTCGTTTCATGCTGTTCGTGGCTGTGGCTTTGAACTGATTAGTCACCCTCCCTATTCTCCTGATTTGACTATCATCTGTTCCCCAACATGAAAAAACATTTGGCTGGGAACCAGTATCGCAGTGATGATGATGTCATATCTCCTGTTGATGACTTTTTGGACCAACAGGATGAACAGTCTTCTTTAAAATTAATGAGTGCAAGATTTCACAGATCTAGCATTACACCTTCATCGTCAGCCTATGAACGTTTCAGCCTATCCTCAAAGCTAGAAAGAAACAATGCAGTTATTAATAAGAATAGTTGAAATTAATGAATGCAAGATTTCACAGATCTAGCATTACATCTTCATAGTCAGCCTATGAACGTTTCAGCCTATCCTCAAAGCTGGAAAGAAGCAATGCAGTTGAAAATTAATGAATGCAAGATTGCACAGCTCTAGCATCATACCTTCATAGTCAGCCTATGATAGTCCTGGGTATGACGATAAACTACATCCGACAGCAAGGCCTCTGATTGGGAGATTAGAATTTTTTGGCAGCACGGAACCACCTTTTAATTCCTGCAGTCCCTGGGGTAGTAGCATCAGTTTTGATCCTAACTTTGGGCAAATAGTGAATCCCCAAATAAAAATCAAAACACTGGAAAAGTGTCAAAATGAATTTTTGTAGGAAAGATATCAGTAATATATTTTTGTAGTTAAATTGCCATCGGTATATTTTTGAAAGATAAAAATGCCTTTTGTTATCTACAAGCCATGAGAGAGGCATGCGTTTGTCCTGAAAGTGTGAAATTTTCAAAAATAGTAGCGTTTATTCCAGGCATCTCATTCTAAAAACCTTATAAACGTCGTTTCCGATGATGAATAAGCTTAGATTTATACTGGGTACCAGATGTTTTAAGTAACGGGCTTCACTTCTAGCGAGGTGTTTTCGGCAACGGGACATATATAGGTTATTAATATCATCGATTAGAATCTTTACGGGTTATTGTAAATTGTGGTTGACTAAGTGTCTTTTCATAGCACTTTGCAGAGATAAGTGACACGGAGGTGGTGGTGTGGCCTATATCGCTAATTGATTTATGACAAGAAACACTGTCTTGTACTGGGTAGTGAAATTGATACACTATATTGGTCATTGCTAGTTTAGATTATATATCTAATCAATATATATATATATATATATATATATATATATATATATATATTATATATATATATATATAATCAATTCACCCAAAAGCAAGCCGATAATGATACTAAGACTCACGTGGCAACTCGGATTAAAGGAGAATGAGAAGACTTTAGAAGGAACCGGAAAACCAATCCTAAACAGAAAACAAGGGATAAACCTCTAGTCCTGTTCAATATATATACAGGGTGCGAAGGGTAAATTTTCGCCATTTTATATTTTTACTTTCACGCATGCGCATTATTTTTTTATTATTTTGTTGACTGCACAGTATAGTACGATCAGTTTCGCGCCGTCTGTGAAAAAAAGAACACCATGACGCAATTTACTCCGCCAGAAATTTGGCAACTGCATGCTGTACTGCTTGGCATTTGCACCGGAAAATCTAATACGAACATTTCAGAGTATTTGGGCGTCAATCTGAGGACTGTACAGAGGACTGAGAAAGAGTTGGATAAGTCTAATGGTGATTACGAAGGTATTTGGCATGAATAGTAGTGATGGCGACGTTATGTCTCCATGCATCTTCCCACAGGACCTCAAACTCAACACAAAGGCTTACATCAACGGCCTTGAGAAGAGAGTGCTGCCCTGGGCCAAGAGGGTGGATGCTTGAAGACTCTATATCTGGAAACAGGACTCTGCACCATTCCACACAAGCAAGAGAACCCAGTCATGGCTGTCAGACAATTTATGCGACAAAATCACCCCTGGTCACATCTGGTCACCTAACTCCCCAGACTGCAACCCTCTTGATTATTATGTGTGAGACGCAGTTGAGCGAGAGACCAACAAAACTCCTTGTAACGCCAAAGATGAACTGCAGGTAAGTATTATGGCGGCATTCACCAAGTTAAACAAAAAGACCGCCCAGAAGAGTTGCAGGAGATCCGGAAATCATCTGGAGGCCGCGGTTGTAGCCAATGGCGATTTTATTGAATAAATTTACTCCTTAGTATTTCAAGATATTTTTGTGTTAATTTTGGTAAATATATCTGTCAGTGATATTTTCATTTTTGCGTAAATTTAGACAATTTATCCATCGCACCCTGTATATGTGTGTGTTGAAGTGATTTTTTAATTTTTGAGATTGTTATAGTTTGAAATTTCCTATCGAATTTTATTAGGGAGTTCAAGCTTAATCTAAACATGACTTATTGGACGCCGGAGGAGATGTTTACTGATGGCCGTTTATTTAATTTCAGCCAGCTACGTGGCACATCACCTACACATTTTTTAACAGCAAATTTTATTATGTTTTTCCTCCTTCTAAGCTCTCTGTGTACTTAATTATATTTCCTTTCTTTTCGTATTGTTATTAATTATATAAAAAAATATATATAAAATTCGTCCTCGTGTTGGAACGAATTCCTTTTCTTCAAAAGTTCCCAACCTGAACGTCGTCCATTACTCGCCCAGATCTCACTCTTCAGACTTGATAGAATCCAAAAGCGTCTACATGACTTTGTGGCTGATGAATTATTTTACCCTTTAACCTCTCTCCCACAGGCTGGTTGTGGCAAGCTTCTCGCTTCTCTATCGCTACTTCCAAGAGAGTGCTCGGACGAACTTTGTCCCGCCAGTTCAAAACTTCATGTAGACTACACGCCACTTATAAAGTAGTAAATCACACACATTCTTTCCGTATTCCATCGGTGAGAAGTAAATTCCACTCGAACAACTTCTTCCTGCAAAACAACTCCCAAGAGGATGTTTTCCCGATCTTAATCTGTTTAAGTCTAGGGTTAACCGTTATCTTTCCGGCTGATTCCCACAAATTGCCTCCTAGCGTAACACTCTACTTCGAGTGGTCCCCGGGCTTTGTAAAGAGCGAATCTTACTCAGCTCAGCTATAATTCTAGCGTTTTGTTGGCACAATGATAAAAAAAAAAGGCCTTCGTCGTTTGAGGTTCTTAAATATTTGTACGCGATCCTTAATTGAGTTTATTTATGATAAATTAATTATATTATTTTTAACCGTTTCCCCCCAAGCAAGGTGATAATGCCACTAAGACGCAAGGGGTTACTTAGAATGAAAAGAGAAGGAAGAGATTATTGAGGATAGGGGACAATAAAAGAACAGGATTTAGGAAAACAGAAAAAATTGAAAACATGTTCTTAAGAAGACAGAAATTGGCGAATGGCGTTTAAATTTTTGAAGATCGTAGAGGACAGGGAAGCAATAAACCGGAAGTGAGTTCCAAAGAAACCGGAAGAAAGTTCCAAAGAAACGGGAAGAAAGTTCCAAAACAAGTGAATATATTTTAGTGTGTTGCGAGAAGTAAAAAGTTATATTCTCTTTGATGGTAGACGTAGACAAAGAGAGAGAGAGAGAGGCTTTCAAACATTGCACAGCCTACAATTCACAGCCAGAGGCGGTAATCCCAGTTTTACGAAAAGACATATCCATCCAACTGGGATTAGCAGTTCTGTTTTGCAAACCGTCAGACGTGTAGGGATATTATTATTATGAATAAATAAAAATAAAAGATAAAATTATAATAATAATGAAAATTATGAATAAAATAAAACAAGAACATAAAAACGTTTGATAAAATACATTAAATAAAAATTAAAAATAATAAAACTTTCCCAGCACGCAACAAAAACTGTTCCTGTCAGAAATATAGACATTCCACCAAAAGACATTAAATTCAATTTCTTCACCAAAAACCTTGGTACGGACAACACGTGTCCGACTTCTCTCTGTGATATGGCTTGTAATACTACGGAGTAAATTCTCCCTTTTATCACATCTACTATAAAACAATTGTAACCTAAAAAATACACGTACCAATACACACAAAAAAAAATAAGTAAACTGTTTGAAATTAACATACAATTTGCCATGCTTTTCCTGTTATTTGTGTACGTTTTATTTTCTTTCAAGTATGCTTTTATCTCCGGGAACACAAGGCTATTTTCTGCTGCTATGATGTGAGTGAATCCCTCAAAGACGAAGAAACAAGAAAATTTTTCAATATTTTCTGCATCCGTTTGGGAAGTGACGTTTATGCCTGCAAAATGATCTATTTAATAAGATAAATAAAATAAAATAAATGTTAAAAACTGAAAATGAAAAAAAAATATGCAAAACAAATACATAAAACTGCCGAAGCCGTGCGGGGATGAATGTGTCATATTCTGATCACGAACAAAAGCCAAGAATTTTTTTTTTATTGACAAGACTTGCGTCAATAGATTTTCAAAATCTGCTATGTTGCTTTCTCTGCCGTTAATTTAGCTTTTCGTAACACTATTAAATAATAATAATCATTCAAAAAATATCTGAAATAAAGGTAAAGGTCGTTAGAAATCGGAAGTTCTAAGCTGCGTAAATAGAAACGACTGCGGGAGATTGTAAACTTATATACGATAACTTCGACCGGTGTTGTAACATAACACAGAACAAGTTGTTGTCGTGACCAATATAGACAGAACAATGGTAGTGTTTAGAACAGTAATACAACAATATATTGAAAAGTAATTGTTCTCCGGAGGAAGAAAGATGAGGCTAGGGATTGTGGTATGAACTTGCGGCAATTAGCCAAGCGAATCAATGACAGCAAATCAGCTGCCAACTGATACGCTGCATTTGTAACGAGACGTCTTAGTTTGTCTTTAAATTTCATTAAGGTTTCTCTCCATTTCATGACATACAGAATGATGGCGGTTAATTCTGCGAGATAGAGGAGAATACTAAAAGGGGGTTTTGGGTTTTATTCTTGGCCATGAATTATTGAGGTTTCTTAAAATACGTGCTGAAAAGTCTGACCAAAAACACCAGGAGTTAGGGCGGGGAAACGAAAAGAAAATGCTTTCTTGGTCGTTCTGAGAAATTTTCAGTTTCGTCTCATATTATATATAATTCTGCACATGTATAGGGGTTGCTGAAAAAAAAAAAATCTTGGTTCAGCCCTAATGCTAAAATCTGACATAATATTCTCTCTGTGATATGGCTTGTAATACTACGGAGTAAATTCTCCCTTTTATCACATCTACTATAAAACAATTGTAACCTAAAAAATACACGTACCAATACACACAAAAAAATGTGTGACATAATAACCAAAGCATAAGAATTTCGGCGCGGGGAACGCATTCTGGGCGAGGTTGCAAATTTTTGCTGCAGCTTCTCGTACCAATACATACTCCTGCATATGTAAAGGGAGGAACATTTTTGAGTCTGACCGTCTTCCCCAAATCTGACCGAAACAAGAATATGGTTAATATCTTCCTGGTCGGCTAGAGAACGTTACAGCATCGGCTCGTATCATATATACATCTGCACAGGGATTGTTGAAAAAAATCTTTTCTTCTTTTTTATTTAATCAAATCCTTAAAAGCAAGGCGATAATATCACTAAGACACTAGGAACTACTGGATGTGAAAGAGAATGGAAAATCTTTAGAAGAACCGGGATTTAATCCTAAAGAGGAAACAAAGAATAAACCTCTACTCTTATTCAAAAGACTGGAGAGGAGTGTGAACCGGATGATAGGTAAACTGTTGTAGAGTAGCTGAACACCCCCCACTAGATGGACAGGTCTAAGACTATTTAAACAGTATACTCTCTTACTGAGGGAGTGGAGTTAACGACTCTTTATTATATTAGTCTGTGTTCTCAACCGTGTGACATATTATTCTCCGGAATAATCTACTTTATTCTATGTGTGTCAACTTTTCCTATTTACGACACAACAAGAACGTATTTAACCTACTTCATAAAATATTACATTATTTTTCTACTCCTTTTATGCTTCGTGCCCATTTAAGATGTGGCCGAGCATGGTTCTCCACATCTTCCTACTCTTTTACTCTTTTTAACTCTGAGTAAGAATTTATTTTTTGTTATTTCTCCCAATCCTTATTCTGTCAACCATTTACACAAGCTTATTAGAGTTATTTTTTAGTACGCCCACGTCACAACAGAATGTGACACAAGGCAAGTTTAATGTGAGTTTAACGGCAATACTGTGGAAAAATTACTCATGCTTTATCGTTACTTACCCTTTTTGGGGACGCCTCAGGCGCCGGGTAATGACCCCAGTTCCCTCCTGAAATAGAAATACTGCCTGACGGATGCCTGCTGAGGCTATTAATTTCAACTTTCCTTGATCGAAGCGAAGTTCGATATAAGCTCATTAGGTAGGTTACTCGCTACTTTTATCTGTCCCTATTTCCTCATAATGTGTCCTAGAAATTTCAACTGTCTCTTTCTGAATCTAAGTGCCGAATGATCAAATATTAGAGAACTCTTAAATATCACTTCGTATCACACACACACACACACACACACACACACACACACACACACACACACACACACACATATATATATATAAGGATAACAACTATATATATATATATATATATATATATATATATATATATATATATATATATATATAAGCAAGATCAGTGAATGTCTGAAAAACGGTTGTCAAAATTGCTACAACTGAAAGAAAAAGAAAAAGTATGAGCGTATGAGTGCGCTCACGCAGGAGCACACTATGAAAAAATCAACCTTACACTAATGAAAAGTCTATATATATAAGAAAAAACCGAGAAGTATAAACAGTCAAATGTTGATTTCCCCCTGACAAGTGGACGGAATGTTTGCTGGAGGGTCCGTCTACGAGATGACACCAATCAGTTAATAATTTTATATTTGCATTAATTCTCTCTCTCTCTCTCTCTCTGTATATATATATATATATATATATATATATATATATATATATATATAAAATGTGTATGTATATAAATATATATATATATATATATATATGTAATTTTTATATGTATTATTTATATATTATATATGCGCGGTACTTATTGGAAAGCGCTCAATATCAGTGATAGAGCTAGCATATTTAGTTGATTGAAGTTGGATTTGTGACACTGGGTTTCACGCTATTTGCGATCGTCAGGCAGTTTGTCACAAACTCACATCAATCAACTATATATATATATATATATATATATATATATATATAAAAGTGAATATAAGATAATAAATAAATAAAAATAAATAAAAACAAAGCAAAATAATTGAACCAACTAAGTTTGTTTCATGCTAGATGCAATCGTCAGGCCTGACGATTGCATCTAACATGAATAGACTGCCTCTAAGTGTTGACTCCTATGTTCACTTTTATATTTACACACGCTCTATTTCTGATATTGAGCATTTTATCCCATAAATATAGCACATGTTAAGATTATATTTCTTCATATATATATATATATATATATATATATATATATATATAAGTGAACATAGAAGTCAACACTTAGATGCGACAGTCTGTTTCATGCTAGATGCAATCGTCAGGCTACGAGTGTTGTTATTTTTCTCGGCTATTTATATATCCGGGTCAGTGCTGCATTGTCGGTAGTCTATTTTGGCGGTTATTTTACTGGAAGTCGTTTATTTGTTTATTTATTTATTTGGGTTCAATTATTTTGCTTGTTTTTATTTATTTTTATTTATTTATTATCTTATATATTTATTTATTTATTATTTTAATCGGTGTTTTTATTAACGTAGTAAAAATTTGTTTATATTGCTTATTTAATAGTTTTGTTTTGGTTTGGGAAGATAAAGCTATTTATTCAATTTTTGGTGTTGATTGTTGCAGTTTATTCTAGCTATTATTTTGGCGGGAACAGTTTTTAATTTGTTTATAACTTCATGTATTTATTTGGATTGATTATCTTTATTTTTTTTAGCGGTTAGTTTATCGGGATTGGTTTGTTTGTTTATTTATTTATTTGGATGAATTTGGTCAATTTATTTTACTCGTTATTATTTATTTGTTATACTGTATATTTTTTCTTTTCGGCTTTCGATTTTTTGTCAACGTAGTTTTTTTTCTTTTATTGTTATATAACAGTTATAGCTATTTTTTCTTCCGATTTTTGGTTTGATTTTTATAGTCTAATATTTTAGTCGTAATGGTTTGCTAATTTGTTTATTATTTACTTTATTTATTTGCGTTCATAGATTTTGTTTCTTATTTTTTATTCTATTTCGTCTATTCTAACAGGTGTGATTTGGTAATTTGTTTGGGTTAATTTATTTTGCTTATTTTATTGTTTATTTATTTTTATTTTTCCGTTTTCGATTTTTAAGTAACGTAGTAAAAATTTTGTCTGCATTTTGAGATGAGCTCGGATCTTTTATTTAATAATTTATTTTGGTCTGGGAAGGTAATGATAGCTATTTTTTCCTCCAAGCAACGTTTGCAAGTTTTTGATTGGTTGTTGTAGGCTGATGATCTTTTCCTTATTTTCCAAGATATTTTTGGTGTGGTGTGTGTTTTATTTTTGATTTCCCAGTTATACTTAGAAAGCATTGTGCTGTTCGCATATTTACTATTTGTGAAAGATGTTTTGTGTATATAATTTCTTTGTTTTCAGGGTCCTTCAGTTACTCCTATGTATACTTTTTCTTCATTATCTGCTGATTTTATCGTGACTTTGGTATATTACGTTGTTTTGTAAACAATTACCGTTTAAGGGACATTCGTTCTTTATTCTGCAGTTGTACGTGGGTTTAATTTGTTCGTGTGGCTTGTTGATAATTTTCCTGTTGTGCTTTTTTATTATTTGTGCCATGTTCTCGGTACAACTATATCTGATTTTTACTGTGTTTTATATGTCCTGTGTCATTTCTATCTATTATTTTGCTTAGTTCGTGTAGTAAGTAAACACCTATGATTTCGCATGTACGCACCGTCAAAGCTTCCCATTGTAGTGTCAAATATCCCATCTTTCTTTATCCATGCATCTTCATTGTGAAATAGAAAATGATCACGCCAGATTATGCGCTCCCTCCCAGAAACTGTAACTAAGTTCCGCTCAGTACAGTTGCAGTTTAAACCACACGTGAACTCTGTGGATTGAACTGTAACAGAGTTTGATTGACCGCCCTTGCAAATGGATGTGATCAGAAAGCGCGTCGTCAACGGTCATATATCTATCTATCTATCTATCTATCTATATATATATATATATATATATATATATATATATATACAGGGTTGCCTTGTTCTTTGAGGACACGTCTTTTAACAGCTCTAACCTTTTTTCTGGCTTGGTTCGATTATCTTTTCTTTTCAGATAAATGATGACAAAATCTAAGAAAATGAAAAGGCTTACAGTAGCCATTGCCTTAAAGGCAGATCATAGTGATTTAGAGATTGCTCGCTTCTTGAAAGTTGCACGGTCGTTTGGTTTCAAAGTTCGCAAAGAGCTGGAAGCCGCTAACGAAGATTCTCCGGCAGTAGCCCAACGTAAACCGCTTATTAATAGTTCTAATACCATCAGAACACCAACAATGTGCAACAAATTATCAATAAGAACTCCAGAAAGTCAATTAAAGCGATTGCTAAGGAGCTCAAGATTTCAAAGGAAGAATTGCGCATAAGGGCCTTCGATACAGGTCATATCTGATGTGGAGAGGCCAATTCATGTCTGCAAAAACAAAAGATAACCGTCGTCTGATTCGCGCAAAGCACTTGAGCAGATTGAAACATCAAGAGCCTAGAATACTTTGGTTTGATTAGGATCAAAAAGATGACAGATGTCTATGCAGAGACCTTGTGGACGTTCCAATGGTCATGTCCACAAAGCTTTCGGCAACTGCGACGATTTTGAGAGTCGTGGGCAACGAAGGAAATCTAACACTTCCTTACTTCTTTCCTCAGGGCTTAAAGGTCAATGTTGCTGACTATAAGGTGTTGTTGCTGAGAGTTGTAAAGACTTGCAGGAGCAACGAAAGACCGTACACCTATCAACAAGACTACATCGTCTCAAAAGGCGAAGATGACCCAAGAATGGGTAGGTTACAACCTCCACAATCACGTCACCCCAAACATATGGACTCCTAGCTTTCCAGTCCTGAATCCGTTGGACTATTACGTATGGGGCGTAGTCGAGAGAAAAGTCAATCAACATCTCCGAAACATTATCCGTCATAACTAGCACAATGTCCCAAATAGATAAAGATCATCTGATTCGGACATATCAACGTTTCACTTCTCGTATTGAAATAGTCGTCAATGCTAATGGCGGATAAGTAGATACGTCAAGAAGAACCTCACACCAATTTTTTTCTCAAATAGAGCTCTTTTATGATATGGAACTCTTACTAAATGGCGTTAATCTTTTCATTATTTGATTGCAATCATCTAGCCATTTATTCAGTAACCAAAAATTTAACCTTGACATCATTTTCATTATTATGTCTCCAGAGAGAGAGAGAGAGAGAGAGAGAGAGAGAGAGAGAGTGAGCGGTTATGGGGAAATATTGGGTTTGTAGTAACACAGAAGACATGTTAAGATACAATATTTAATGTAACTGCCATCATTTTTAATGCATTGCGATGTCATGACGAGTGGGATTACTTAACGATTGTAGATGAACTGGTTTTCATATGAACATCGTATGTGAAGTGAAAATGCTTTCAACAGTACATTAAGAAAATTTGTGTTGTAATCATGAGGCAAAATTGATGAAGGTAATCCGTTAATATTTGGTTTTCAAAATCTGACAGTCTTTTAGCAAGGATTTTAGATATGACATTTAGCGTCTGTTCCACAGGGAACTGCACAATTTCAGTGTAATGTCAAGGCCCCGTAAGGCGATAGAAGCTTCCTAATATTGTCTTTACGATTCTGAAATGAGGCTCTCAGTTCACTACGTATCGACGTCTGCTTTGGCCATAGCTGGACGAATGTACAGAAAAGCCTTTTATCGAATATTTTGTTTCAAATGAAACTAGGAGATTCTGCAATTCTTTTCTTAAAGTAGAATGTCAGTTGGTTAAATTTGTTAAGCGGAATATCAAACTCTGGGGTTTATTTAATGCCGAAATCTAAATATTTTGAATACAATTTTATGGCTTCAAATATACTCTAACAATTTTTTTCTCACACTTCCCGATAGTGGAACTCCCTTCCTCCTACTTGCCTTCCTGATAACTACAATTCTCAAAAATTAAAATGCAACGTCACTCGCCATCTTTTGCTGCCTTCATTCCCGTTCATCGTTTATCTTTTCCTCACCCCGCTATAGCCAGTCTTTTCTCTCATTTTCACTCTCTGTAATCCCCTGCGTGCTAGTGGCACTCCCGCCTTACTTGGGGTGAAATGCTTAAAAATACATTTGGAACGTAATTCTATGCCTTCAACTACAGATTGTTGGTCATTTTGCTATAAAATGTATTGTTGGTAATTCTACTAGAAATTGTATGTCTGTTCATTTTGCCTTAAAATACTATTTTTGGTAATTTTACTATAAACAGGTATTGTTGCTAATTTTACTATAAATAAATATTGTTGGTAATTTTACAATAATAGGTATTGTTGGTAAATTTTTATATAAAATTTTATTGCTGGTAATTTTACTATAAAAATATATTTTTATACTTTCATAGTGTAATGTTTTTGTCTGAGGGTTTGCTATTTGCCCATAGCTGGAACCTTAACAGGTGCTACCATTTTGGGGTCAGGGTGGACCTGGAAACAACTGCAATTAAGAGGTGGTTCCACGCTCCTCCAAATCTCCAGTCTCCTACCCAGGACTGCTTAAAGTAGAAGCGTAGATTTTAGTTTTAAAACATTTAAATAATGTCAGAAAAGTTTGCTTGTTATATTCTCCCGTCTAGAAGACTTCCTGATTTTTTTCTCTGTCATTCTTGGTCGACATTTTGATTACCGTTAAAATTGCAACCTGAAAAGAAAGTACAGACTTCATTAACCCATAAGATCATGGCGGACTATGTTATAATTTTGGAAAACAAAACTTTCACAGAAATATGTTCGAAAATTTCCAAGGATTCATCGGAAATCAAGAAAATAATACAAACTTTAAGCAAAATGGTCACAATATACATATAGTTAATTATTGCTAAATATCCAAGCAGAGATATGCTACTGAATGACAGAACTGAGATTTTGTCAAAGTGCAGGCATTTAAGTAAATATTTTTGGTATGTATGAACACGGATGAGTGCAATGAATATTTTTCCTTTCCTCTTCCTCTTACAACTTTCATTCTCTTTTCCTGTGGTCATATAAGTTGGTGGAATATACTATATTGTTCACCCTTCTACTTGCCTGAGGGGACCTTGCGATCGAAACCCGGGTAGTAAGATAAACATTTTTTTTAGTGTTTTCGTAAATGTTTTTGCTCTGCATTTTCTATTTTGGATTTTTTTATTGAGCACTTTTTAATGTTTATAGCTTTAGTCGCGGCTGTTTTCAGCACCCCCCCATTACAGTATATTATTTTGTATATATATATATATATATAATAATGTGCCACATCTAAGCTATGCTTAGAAAATCATTTGGCCACAATTGCTTTATGTTTACGCAATAAATCTTGAGTATTGTTTGTGTCACGTGGAAATAATTGTAAGTAAAACGATGCACTAAAATAAGTACCCAAGTAATCATTTAAAGTTTTTAGAAATATCAGTACCTTACAAAAGGTTCTCTGTAAAGAATATAAGTAAACAAATAAAAGATGGAATAAATAAAAATAGGAGAAATAAAGGGGCAAAGAAAAAGGAAAAAGAAAGAAAAGAAAACCACGGATAAAAATAAAAGACAAAAGAAGAAAAATAAGCTTCAACGAATTGATGTGAGTAGATTTACGACACGAGTCATGTATTTATTGACGCTATGTCGGGAGGATATTGCCCAGAACAAATGCCGGATATTTTAATACATACTCAGACGGCAACATCAACTCACCGGAAATAGACACAATATTGTAAGATTAAAGTCTATGGTGTAAACGACAAAGGACAACAAGAGACTATCTCAAACATTGTTAAAGAATCTTGTATTAAGATGATATGCGAAGCAATAAAACGTTGCTAATTTTAGCTTGCCGGGTTCATACGCTGGATCGCCACAAAATACGATGACACAGGAAAATTTCGTTAGAAACAAAGAAAAGAGTGCTGAATTGCTATGAGATATCAATCCTCTTATATGACAGAGAATCCTTTAAAAATCTCTTCATAGATGAAGAGAAAACTGGAGGCAGCAGAAATGTGGCTCTACAGAAGGATGATGAGAATTCCATGGATGGAGCTAGTAAGAAACGAGCGAGTATTAAAAAAAATGATAACAAAAAAGACACTTATACACAGAATCAGAAAGCGACAGATGAAGTTTCTTGGAGACATAATGAGGAAGGAGGGTTTACGGAACAGGGCATATCAAAGGCAAGAGTGATAGGAAAAGGCAACGGGCCATCTGCCTGGTAAGCTTGTGTAAATGGATGGCGCAAGGGAAGAAACGCCGCTAAGGATCACAAGGGATAGGAAGCTGTGAAGGGAAATGATCTCTCAAATCTTGAAGAGACAAGAAGAAGATATTATGTCTGTCCTTTATTATATACGTCCATTATTTGATATTATAAAATGTTATTTTATAATAATTTTACTTTAGTAGGATCTGAAATTTTCATGAGATAGTGAGTCCGTTTCCGTTAGCGAAAATGCCTTCCATAAACTAAGCAAAATATAAAGAGATAAGAAAATGTCCTTAGAAAGAAAGAAAAGAGTACTGAACTACAATGTAATATCTCATCTTTGAAGAACTGTTAATACTGGACAATTTCTTCAGAGAGAAAGAATGGACGTCCCACCCACCTACTTTTAGGAAAAAAGCAAGGGATAGTTTAATTAGCGATCTACATATTGGCGCCTCGGGCAGTACTTTGTTACCCTCGCCATCTTATCAATATTTGCCTTTTTCGACTTTTATATACGCTACAAATTTAACTAAGCGCAACTGACTATTAAAGGATGAAACATTTTCGTGGATTTTGACGTCATTCAAGGGTCTTTTTTTGTCCACATCTGTGAATTTGTTTTGCTCGTGCTAGTCTCAAAAATACTATCTAAAATTCAATGGACAGGCAGCTGCGTACTGGACATTTGCGCCTCGGACAATTGCCTACCAGACAATTGCGCACATAGACAATTGCATCCCTAGACAATTGTGTCCCATGATAATTGCATAATTCTGATCATCTTTTGAAGTTATTATTTTATTTTAAAGAGTTGTTTAATATAGAAATTTACACACCAATATCTTTTAATTACTCTAAACAAAGCAGAAATGTAGTTACCATAAATCAAAAAAAGAGAAACATTTCTTTTTTTAAATCTGTCTATATTGCTGAGACGAGGTATTATATACACTATTTACATTATTCGGACTATTGTTCTCATCTTTGTCGCTATATTTATAACAACGTTTCGGCCTTTCCGTATCTGTTTATATTTCTGAGATGAGGTATTATGTATACTATTTACATTATTCGGACTATTGTCCTCATATTTGTCGCCATATTTATTACTACGTTTCGGCCTTTCAGTATCTGTCTATATTTCTGAGATGAAGTATTATATACACTATTTACATTATTCGGACTATTGTTTTCATCTTTGTTGCCATATTTATTACTACGTTTCGGCCTTTCAGTATCTGTCTATATTTCTGAGATGAAGTATTATATACACTATTTACATTATTCGGACTATTGTCCTCATCTTTGTTGCCATATTTATTACTACGTTTCGGCCTTTCAGTATCTGTCTATATTTCTGAGATGAAGTATTATATACACTATTTACATTATTCGGACTATTGTCCTCATCTTTGTCGCCATATTTATTACAAGAATACATGGCGCAGTGGATAAAGGCGTTGGTTATGATCCAATGACAGGTGCCGAAGAGTGTGAGTTCAATACCCGGTTAAGGCAGTGGAGAACTTGGAGAGGGGAATTAACAGGAGATAACTGATAACTGACAGTCTACCCCAGAGCGAAGTAAAGGTTTGACATTCCAATCACCGGAAGAAGGCCTGGGCGTACAACGGCCGAAACGTTGTAATAAATATGGCGACAAAGATGAGGACAATAGTCCGAATAATGTAAATAGTGTTCTTTTTTTAAAGCAAGAGAAAATCAAGCCAGCAGTTTCAATTCACTCCAGCAGTGCGTACCACAAACATCTAATAGATTCTGGATTTTATAGATTATATTTTTATGTGCAACACATGGCTAAGTTCCGAAAATCAAACACCGGTGGAAAAATATTTGTGGACGAAGAAAATTACAGCTACCTCTATCATAAGGAAAACATCGATGAAACAAAAACATACTGGTGATGTGTAGAGCGATCTTGCAAAACTGTTGATCTGTCATTGCATTTTAAACAAAAATAAAATTTTAAACTTTTTTATTTCATTCCTTTTATTCCTTTTTTAAAAATTTATGATTACTACATATGCTTTTTTCAAAAGTTATGCTAATTTCCTTTGAAAGCTTCAAAAAATTATCTGAGATACGAAATTATCCAGGGACGCATTTGTTTAGGAACGCAAATGTCTAGGAACGCAAATGTCTAGGGACACAATTGTCTAGGGACACAATTATCTGGTAGGCAGTTGCCCGAGACGAAAAAGTCCAGTACGCAACTGCCCTAGAAATATAAAATTCACTATTTTTTATCCATAATGTAGAATGCGTTAAAATTAGTCAACATTTTAACAAGAAGAATCTCAAGTCGATGTTAGAAATTGACGCAAAACATTGTTGGAATGATTTATTATGTATTTATTTTTAATTTTTCTAGTTGAATTGTTCAACAATGTGGCACATAATAGATTATTGTCCATAATTAGGTTAGAGTAAAATTTGTATTTTATATGAATACTACCTTATGAAAATTGAGATGTAGTAGAGTGTGTGTGTGGGTGGGGGGAGATCTCGTATCATAGATTGTAAGGGATGTATCATGAATTCGGTAGGGGGTGCATAAGACCCTTGCAGCGGGCTTATAGCGTAGCAACAGACAACGGAAAATATGACAGTAACATAAAGGCGCATAAGAACAATAAAAGATGTCTTCTATAAACTACTCAAATATTAAGAGATAAGAAAATGTCCTTAGAAAGAAAGAAAATAGCGTTGATTGTTATGTAATAACAAATCTCTTATAAGTTTCTGGCGTAAATAACAGACGACAATAAGAGTCCTTCTCAGACATTGTTAAGGCGATGTAATTGCGAAGCAATAAAGCGTTGCTAATTTTAGATTAACGTTTTCTTGATAGCCGGATTTAGACGATGTGATAAAATGTTTGTTCTTTATTATTATGTATGTCCATTATTTGATATTAAAACATTTTAGTCTATAATCATTTTTCTTTGGCACTATCTGAGATTTTTATGATATTGTCAGCCCGTTCCATCTTCAAAATATTAATATTAGTACAAATCTGGAATTTACAACGTAAATATTAAATGCTTTGTGATTTATTTCTTTTCTTGTAACGTCTGTAATGTTAGTTGACAGATGGACTTGTAGTTAGCAGAGCTGGAAATAGAATCGGCGGACAGAGTTCAAATTCCTGCTGTGGCTATTTACGTTTGTTTCACGCAAATTATTTCATCTATTCCTTTTTCAGCTATCAGTTAAACAGGATATGCTGAGTTCTCTAAGCCTTGATTGGCAACCAGTGTAGGAAATTGTGAAATCAGAATTCAAAACACTATTTTCGACCAAAAAAATAATGGCTATTTACTGAAAAACTTAAGAGGAAGCAGTTGAGAGCCCTGAAGTTAAATGATATTTAAAAAGAAGAGTATAACATTCAGCGGTATAACACATAAACAGCGGAACATTGAAAAGGTATAACATTCCAACGGTGTAAAATTTATATAGTATAACAATCAAACGGCATAACATTCAACTGATAAAACATTCAACTGTAAAACATTCAAACAGTATCACATTCAGAAAGTATAACATTCAGATGGTATAACATTCAAAAGCATAACACTCAAACAGTGTAACAATAGAACAGTTTAACATTCAATTGCATAAAATTCTAACAGGGTAAAATTCGAACAGTATAGCATTCAAACGTTTTAATATTCAATGTTATAGCATTCAACAGAAACTGTTGAATGCTATAACATTAAAACGACTGTACAGTTAACGGTATAACATTTAAACGACATAAGATTCAAATGGTATAAAATTAGATCAGTATAACATTCAAAGAGCATAATTCAACGTTATAATCTTCAACTAGTATAACATTCAAAGAGTATAATATTCAAACAGAATAATTTCCAAAAGTTTAAAATTCAAATGTACAGTATTCAACAAGATAGTATTTACCAGTATAATATTCAAGATGATAACATTCACAAGGAAACATTCAATTGTATATTCAACATGATAACATTCAAGTGAATAACATTCAACCAGTATGACATTCGGCAGTATAACATTCGAAGAGTATAACATTTAATAGGATAACATTCAAAAGGATAACAAATAGGATAACATTAAACAATATAATAAACAACGACATAACATTCAAAAGTGTAACATTCACTGGTATAACATTCAACTGCATAACATTCAATAGTATAGCAATTATCGCTATAACATTCAACGGTACAAAGTTCAACTAGTAGACAATTCAACTAGTATAACTTTTAGCTGTATAGCATTAAATAATGTAGAAATTAATGGTATACCATTCAACAAGCATAAGATTTAATGATGTAAAAAAACTACCAGTCGGAATTTAACGAAATTTTCCCAGTATAATTGGAATAGGTATATGCGCAGGCTGTATAAAAATTGTTTCGTTCTGAGCAACAGGAAACAAATGGTGGCCATTTACAATGTTAAGACGATATAGAAGTGTTTCAGACTATAAACGAGTGTCATTATGGTGACAATATTAGATGTGGCACAAGGCCGAAAGTATAGAGCACCTAGTGAGGATCGAACTCACTACTCAGTCATAATTGTTGCTAACCACACAGAGGTGCCCATCGAGTGTCATTATAATCGTACAATGATAGGTCGAAAATGTGACCCGAGAAAGATATTATAACATTCGAACTTTCCAAAGGCAAACCTCAATTAGAAATATCCAAAATAATTGGAAAATATCACCAAACTGTGAAAGGATTTGTTGCAGTTCCTACGAAGGTACGTAAGAAGGCAGATAAGGGTCACCCGAGGGTTGTTTCCCGACGTTCTTTGTCACGAATGAAACGTGAAGTTGTAAACAACCGAGGCCTGACAAGTGAAGCAATTTTCAGGATCACTGGAGAAGCAAGAATGTCCAGAAGTACTCACTATCGTCTTCTGAAAAAAGGTCAGGACATCAGTGAGGCCAGTGGCAAAGCCTCGATTGATAAACGTACGCATACAAATGCGTTTGATATGGGCCAAAGAGAACATGAAGGTCGATTTCTCAAAAATTCCGTTCACAGATTAAAGTCGTGCAACGCTTGATGGCCCTGATGGTCGGAGCAAATGTTAGGTCAACGGATAACATGCACAGAATAATATTCAATGTTATAACATTCAAAATGATAACATCCCTCTGCATAACATTTAAAATGATAACAATCAACGGTATAACATTGAGCCATCATGACATTCATCAGTGTAACATTCAACAGGATATCATTCAATGATTTAACATTCAAAAGGAAATATTTATATTCATCGATATAACATTTAAAATAATAACAATCACCAGAGTAACATTCACCAGATTAACATTCACTGAAGAAGATAACATTCAATGATACGACATTCAACAGTGTAACATCCAATGATATAACATTCAAAAGGATAACATCCAATGATATAACATTCAACGGGATAACATCTAATTATATAACATTCAAAAGGAAAACAACCAATGATATAACATTCAAAAGGATATATCCAATGATATAACATTCAACGGGATAACATCTAATTATATAACATTCAAAAGGAAAACAACCAATGATATAACATTCAAAAGGATAATATCCAATGATATGACATTCAACAGTGTAACATTCATCGGTTTAACATTTAAAATAATAACAATCCATGGTTTGGCGGACAGTGGGTTTACGTGTTTTTAAATTAGGGACACGTGCCTTTATTCCTGCTAGAAGAAGGTCCAACTACAAGAACATGGCAGACTCAGAGATTGAATCCGCCATAAAAAAGTGTAAAGAAAATCGACAAAACCGATATATATATATATATATATATATATATATATATATATATATCAACAAATATATGTATTAACAAAATTTACAATGGACATAGACATTAATATTTGTGTTTGTGTGTGAAAGTAAAGAGTTTGTATTTTGGTGAATGTCCGTACGTACGTGTATGTGTGTATAATGTCCATGGCGTCTCCCACAAATGGGAAGACGCAATCTTCTGCGAGAGTTTACATTGTGGATGTGTTCGCTGAAAATGAAGAAATGAGAAAGAGAACGAGGCAAGAAATCGCCCAGTATTTATAGTGTAGGGAGAGCGTCCCCTAGTGAACAATTCGGACAATTAAGGGGGAGTTAACTCCGACAGTATAACATTCAACCAGCATGACATTCACCGGATTAACATTCGCAGGTATAGCATTTAACAGGATAACATTTAATGGCATAACAACCAACTGTATAATATATATGTATAATACAGGGTGTCCATAAAGTTCGTGTGCACTTTAAAAAATTTATAACTTTATTTGTATTTGCGATAGAAATAATTTGTAAAAAGGATTAGAAAGAAGTAAATCTATATTTTTTAAGGTTTTATTGAAATTTTATTTACGTTTCCACATATCCTCCATCAATAGCAATACAAAGGGTAATACGATTTTGCATTTCACGGAAAATATTTGCCAACTGATTTACAGTAAAGCCTGAAATCACATTAATTATTTTAGCTATACTTAAAACTAGGTACATTGAACTTTATAACATTTTTTACAGATTATTTCTATCGTAAATACGAATAAAGTTATACATTTTTTAAAGTGCACACGAACTTTATGGACACCTTGTATAAGATTCGAACATGAAAACACTCAATAGGATGACATTCAACCAGTGTAACATACAACCGGCACAATATCCAACGGCATAATATTCACCGGTATAACATTAAAAAGTATCATATTATTCGCATAACAATGAATATGATCATATTCCAACGGATAATATTCAACTAGTGTAACATTCAAGAGTATAACATTTAACAGTATAAGGTTCAGCAGTATAACTGTCACCAGTGCAACTTTCAACAGGATAATATTCAACGGTATGAGAACCAACAAAATTCCATTCAAGGGAATAACATTCATGATATAAAATTCAACCAGTATAACACTCAGCTGTATGTCAGTCAATAGTTTAACAATCAATGGTCTCCCATTCAGCGATCATAACATTCAATTCGGGATAAAATTCGACGGTATAACATTCCCCAGTGTGACAATAAATGTTGTAATATTCGTAAGGATAACATTCAACCCGTATAATATTCAACTAACACAATATTCACCTCTATAACTGTTATATAGGAATAAAGTGTCGTTGAACATAGATTGTCAGTGAGTAAACACAGGCGATCCCATTATTGAATTAAGTAGACCACGTGACCATAGAGGAAACGCACAAGTAAGAATTAGCTTGGCGTCTAATTGATCGACATTTCTAGTCTATCCTCTATTACTATTTACGGATGGCTATTTCTAGTCTATCCTCTATTACTATTTACGGATGGCTATTTCTAGTCTATCCTCTATTACTATTTACGGATGGTTATTTCTAGTCTATCCTCTATTACTATTTACGGATGGCTATTTCTAGTCTATCTTCTATTACTATTTACGGATGGTTATTTCTACTTTATCCTCTATTACTATACGGACCGTTATTCTCTACTCTATTCACTATACTATTTCTCTATACTGATCACTACACGGATCACCATTCGGTGGTTACTTTTCGGGCGAGTATTATCGAGAAAATACTATTAGTGCGAGTGATATTTGAAGGCGTTTGACATTACTATTGTTCAATGACGTTACTAGAGTTGTATGTGTGATTACAAAGTCTCTACTACAACGAGCATTACAAAAGTGACAACGAGTATGTGTAACATTCCACAGGATAACATTCAATGATATAAAATTCAAAAAGATAACATCTCATGATATAATATTCAAAAGCATAACATTCAAAAAGATAACATTCAGTCAAAATTTTGCATAATTAAAATCGAGTATATACCATGTGCCACAGTAACATTGTCCAAATCGCGTGACAGCATAATTATCCGTCCTACAAAATGTCTAATATCTAAAAAAAAAAAAACACTAAACAAATTGAGTTTCTTTTTTCCAGTTTTTCAGATAAGACGTTTAGCCATCTTGACACTATTTGTCGTAAGAATAACTGAAAAATCATTAGATTTATTCAGCTAGAAAAAGAACAGGTTAAAATCGTTTTGTGTCAGCACCACAATGTCTGAGCAATGGTGAGAAGAAAAAAGATCATTCAGGTCTTCAGTTATGGTACCAACATTCATGCACTGGCTTTCATCTTCAAAGATCATTCAAGAACCAACAAGTGAACGGCGAATAAGTTTAAAAAAAGAGAAAATAGTAGAGAGGAAAACTGTATCAGGAGGTCACAACAGGAAGAGGGATCATCATTTCAACTTAGAGATAAAGAGATCAATTAGGAAAGATCCAACTCAATTCATAAGACGCTTGTCACGTGAGAGGGAAGTTTCAGCTATAACAGTCCAAAGGGTAGTGAATAAAGACTTGAAAATGAAATCGTACGTGAAACCTGTGAGGCAACCTGTTACTCCAGGACAGAAAATTAGAAGGTTAGAGAGGGCGAAGATCATCTTGAATAAGTTGGAAATGATCTCGGAATAATACATATATATTTGAACTGTCTTTCAATACTTCATGAGCTTCTGATTCTTAGCTATGATTAATTAAAAATGAATGTTATTTTCGTTTATGATCGATTTCGTCACGACACTTTTGTTAAGCTTGGAGAGTAATTATACATTCTTTTTGCTCAAAGTAGAGCCCAATAGTGTTATAAAAACCTCGGAGAATTCCAGTAAGATATATTTAATCATTTCTACGATACAAGGATTCAGAGCTTAATCTAACAATTGGATACTTTTTCTGTTACACGATTTGTACAATTTTGCTGTTACACCGGTGTATACGTTTGATTGCTAATTTATTGTTGGATTTAACAATTACTTGAGCTCCATAAATATTTATCCAGTGCTTCTATTCCTCGGCGTAATGTTTCTTTTTCTTTCGTCCCCAGCTTCAATTTTCCTGTGAAACTTCCTTAAAAGAAAGAAAGAGTGCTGAGCTAAAATGTAATATCTCATCTCTTACAGAACTGTGAATACTGGGCAATCTCTCCACAGAGGAAGAATGGACGTCCCATCTATCACCTGTAAGAAGACAGACCGCATGGTACCCACCAAAAGACAGTTAATTAGCAATCTACGCATTGCAGACCTCAAAACTGAGCAGATAAGTATTTGTGTAGCGTATTAAAAGTTAATAGGAAAAGTGAGAATAATCCGAAAGCAGATAAGAATAGCGAAAATGCCTTTCATAAATTAAGTAAAGTATTACAAGAGATGAAAATGTTCTTAGAAGGAAAGAAAAGGATGCTGATTGTTACGTAATATCTAATCTTCTAGAGGGCATTGGCGGCTGGAAATCTCTCAGATAAAGTTGCACAAATGCTAGGAATGCCAGGAACAGTTTTAAGGAAAAGAGGAACTGAAATGAAAGTGATACAGCCAGAAAGAGACAAAGAAAAGAGAGTTGAATTCTTATGTAATCTTACTTATTATAAAACGCAGATTCAGTGTGTGTGTGTGTGTGTGTGTTTGTGTGTGTGTGTGTGTACGTTTATATATTGGATCGCGTTTCCTACATTTTTCAACCGATTTCAACAAAACTTCACAGGACTGCGTAAAATTACCTTGCGGTAGTTCTGACAGCGCCAAAAATTGGAAAAACACAATTGTTTTTGCACAAAATCAATTTGAAAACACGATTCTGTCGCCAGAATAAAAGGGGGACAATTCATATCGAGTTATACTTATAAAACCCAGGTTGTGTGTGTGTGTGTGTGTGTGTGTGTGTGTGTGTGTGTGTGTTCGGATTTCCTACATTTTTCAACCGATTTCAATAAAACTTCACTTTTTTTTTGGCAGATAGTGTTTCTTATTGTCTTGCACACTTTTTTCTTTATTTTTACATTCAGAATGCTTTAAAAATTCCATTTACAAGGCAATTGTTTATAATAAAATTCTATTCAATCGATAGACTCATAACGATTGAAAACAATGTTTTTGTTTGAGTTTGGGTTTGACCAATTCGTGAAAAAAAATGCGTGTCCGTCAACCTTAAACAATAATCTTTGTCAATTTTATTTTTCAGTCTTTATGATGGTCGATACTTGATCTATCTCTTACTGTTACATCCCAGGGCAATGCCGGGCTCTACTGCTAGTATCTACTATGCTCAATGACAACAGATACTAGGCAATTTCCTCACATATGGAGAAGAGACTTGAAGTGACAGAGCCGATGAATGCTAGGAATAAATAAACTATTTTCTTTATTTATTTCACCCCAAGCAAGACGATGGTGCCACTAAGAGAAAACGGGCTAAGGAGAGGGAAATAAAATAAGAAAACGTTAATGAAGAGAAAGGGCAATAAAAGGACAGCATTAAAGAAGACGGAATATGCCGACTGATGTTAATTTTTTTAAAGATCGGAGTTGACAGGAAAGCAAGAAGCCGGTAGAAAGTTCCACAGGCGAGAAGTGCGAAAGAAGAAACTATTAGAGTAGAACTTACGGTTATATCTAGCTATTCCAACAGAAAAATGATGAGACCTGCAGTAATTCCCCATGTATAATACGCATTTTTTTCTAAAAAATAATAAGCAAAAATTAGGGGTGCGTATTATGCACAGCTACAAAAAATCTTTTAAAAAATTGTCATTACATAGGTCGATTTCAGTTGCGAAATGACTACTCACCACAAACATACAACAATTTGACACTAACATTCGGCGATTGCGACCGCATAAGGATGTCAAATACAATCATATGAAACTAACAATACTTACAAATGTGACGGTTACACACCTGGCCCAGTGTCGGATCCTTTGGTTACGGCGCCAACGGTGACGTCGCTCCTCCTGGTCGTTCCTCCTGGGTCCAAGCGTGCCGCTCCAACCCTTTGGTCAGATGATCACCAGCCTCGCCTTTCCCGACTCGCTTCCAATACCTGGTCACTAAAGCAACTATACCGATCTCCGGTCTGTCTACCCACGCTGTGCTTAGATCTTAGACAGACGGGACCAGCAGGGATCGGGGCCGATACAAGTTGAGTCCGACGGGGGTGGCAAAACACAAATAAAATAAAACTCACGACACCAAACAAAATTGCTGATAAAAGGGTAACAACCTTTTATATCTTAAAGTCCGTTACATAAAAACAAAATTGTTCTCAATTCCCGACCCGCTCTGTGGACTATGGCACCAAGCTTCTATCACACAATAGGAAAATGTCGAATTACCTACTTTCTAGAATCATGTATGTATGTCGGAGTGTGGTTCAGTTCGACACTGGGGCTAATTTCTATCGATCATTCGCAGTTGATTCTTCTCTCCGACTTGAGTTGTATTTCTTCTTCTTCTTCTGTTTAGACTGGTAGATTTCTTGTTTCAACCCAGTGGAAGATTTCTTGCTTCGATTCAGTGGAAGATTTCTTGCTTCGATTCAGTGGAAGATTTCTTGCTTCAATTCGGTGGAAGATTTCTTGTCTTCAACTTGGGCTGGAAGGATTTCTTGTTTCGAGGATTCTTCTGTCGTCCGAGGGTGAACTGCAACTCACGCCCAACCTAACTCCAACTTCAACTCAACTTCAGCTCCAACTCTTCTCAGGTTTTCAGGCAATCTTCTTCTTCATCTACTTGGGCTGGAAGTTCTTCTGTCTTCGACTTGGGCTGGAAGTCCTTCTGTCTGAGGGTTCTTTTTGCCCGCAAAGGGGGCGAGTGAATCGGGTCTTATGTCCGCGTTCAGGATCTTCCCCTGCCCGCGGTCCTGCTGCAACTCAGCCCAACTCCGGCTGCATCTCCAACTCAAACTTCTTCTCTTCGGCTTCTGAATTATTGTTCACTCATCTCCGCTGTCAGTGCGCGACTGCAACTTCTCCACTTAGGCCAAACGGACCGGCCTTTCTTGCCCGCAAGGGGGCGAATGAGCCGGGCCCGCAGCCCGCGCTCAAACTCCTTCTTCATCCGAGGCGCAGCTCCAACTGATTTCTGCCGACTGGGGTCCTGCTTATATTGACGCCGCAACAAACCGGGGTGGGTCGGTCGGCGTCAGGGGTTTCTCGATAATTTCAAAAGCCGTATTAATTTTGACTTTCCATTATCGTTATTGTTTTCACCCCTACTTTCTCACAGTGCTCTTGGGGGGGCGGCGCATATCTATTTCTCTTAGTCTCTCTCATGTCAGGTGATCGCTCTCAACCAATCGTTCCCGATCGAACCTCTCTTTCTCTTCTTTTCCGCAGCCCACGTGACCGCCTCGTCCAACAGTTATTGATCGAGGTTTTCTTTCCTTCTTCTTCCGCGGTCACGTGATTGTATTCGACCAATTGTTATTGACCGAACACCCTCTCCCTTTTGTTGGCGGGTGTGGTTACCTCGTGCTGGTTTTAAAAAAACAAAATCCGATTTCGCACCTTTTGCACGTACGCAAAATGACAATCTTTAGCTTTCTTTCACCTGGACTTTGTCAAACAGCCCGCTGCTAATTAGTCTTGACTTTAGAAAAGGTTCTTTTCCGCCTTCTTGGCGCCCTCTGTGGTCCAAAAACAATTGCTCTTCTTTTTTACTTCTTTGTTTTACCTGATAGTCGAAAATCTTAATTATCTAGGTCGAAATATCTCTACTTTCTTAACGTGGGTGTCCAATTCTTAACAGGTCAATTCCGTATATCGTTTTCACCAGTCACTTCCCCAACCCAAAGACACTTTCTCTCAGATCACAAATTTCGTTTCTATTGTTCAAAAGAAAAAATAAAATTTCTCTTCACTCCAAATTGATAAGGGGTTTTCCACGCAAGAGTCGGTCAGAGGCCTCTGACCGACATCTGGTCGATATCATGTCTTTTTCCCTTTCTTTCTCTTTTATTATTTCCAATTCTATTCTTCCCTTTGTTTTAAAAAAAAAATAAAGTCGACCACACGCAGACCTATCTCTACCATCAACTGGGTCATGCGTCATACATTTCTCTTTCTTTCTTTTTCTTTTCTTTCCTTCTTCTTTCCTTAGGATCGTCTAGTACATTCTTAGTGAATTATTTTCAACTCAGTTATTTTCCGTTTTTAAAAAAAAATTAACAACCTGTTTAATAAACTGAATAAGAAAAAATTAACTCATATTTCTATGAATATTTCCAATAAATGCAAGGTGCCATAATCCTCCCCTAACCGATTTGTCATTTACCCGTAAATGACACCTAAACCCAATTACATCATTTAACATGCACCATGCATTTGTCTCATGCACTTCTATTCTACTTTCTAACATGCAAGGGTAATGTTCTTTCCATTTTCTTTTGTTCTACATGCAATGAAATGTTCTTTTCATTTTCTTTTGTTCTACATGCAATGAAATGTTCTTTTCATTTTCTTTTGTTCTACAGGCAATGTAATGTTCCTTTCATTTTCTTCTGTTCTACGTGCAATGAAATGTTCTTTTCATTTTCTTCTTTGTTCTACATGCAATGAAATGTTCTTTTCATTTTCTTTTTTTTTCTACATGCAATGTAATGTTCTTTTCATTTTCTTCTGTTCTACATGCAATGAAATGTTCTTTTCATTTTCTTCTGTTCTACATGCAATGAAATGTTCTTTTCATTTTCTTCTGTTCTACATGCAATGAAATGTTCTTTTCATTTTCTTCTGTTCTACATGCAATGAAATGTGTGCGTGTGTCTGTAGGTGCAGATGTGTTCATTAGGGTTTGTTCTTCTTGGTCAATGTTTTCCTCTCTCTGCTGTGGGAGGTTTTTCCGCCGCACGTGGTGGTCTCACGCCAGCCTCCTCCATTGGTCTTCCAGCAATTTCTTCGCCAGTCCTGTCTGAGTGAGGAACACCGCTCGGCGTCTCCCTCTCGAGTTGTTGCATGCTCACTAGACTGTCGTTCGCTAATCTTCTCTTACTCTTAATCTTCCATATTATTACACCCCCGAGGGCTATAACTAGGAATGTACCCATTACTATTGACCAACTTATCGCGATCTGCTCATCGTCTTCCCAAGCTACACCTTCGTCTCCCAACGCACTTAACTTATCCCTTAAGTGATCCATATCGATCTTTTCTATTGGCTTCATTAATACTGGCATCTTATTCAAGGTGACATTAGAGAATCTCTTTACTATCGGCTCCCATAATTCTGTACAATTGACTAAGCCTCTACCAATCATCTCTACGAGTGAATCTTTTTCTTCATATCTTTCTTCCATCTGGTAATAGGGGGGCAAGGAGATGGACACCCCAACCGCCGAACATCCCATGGGTAGCGACACCAGGGATAACGGTGGCCTTATTCTTAATGTCCTTGTGGACTCTCCCCCACATACCCTAGACAGGCTGATATGTTTCTGGGTGGCTACTGCCCACACCCCGTCTGAAACACTGATAGCTTGTGGCAATGCCGAGTTTGTTAATACCTCTACTTGGCAGATTCTTTTGATTCCTTCCTTCTTCCCTTCAAACAATTCTAATATGCACATTCTGCGGTTACCAGTTTTATAGATAGGGCTCAACGAGGTACAAGTCCCCAGGGTATCATCTCTACACCTTCTAGCCTCTTCAGCTGAAAGCAACATGAATTTCGTTCTCCCCGAATTTAATGCTATGTAGTCTGCTTCCACCTTGTACCTAGCTATCATTCCTGAAAGGTAACAAATTCTCTTGTTGTTATTCTTCACAACCACTTAGTCTCGCTCGACTCATCACTCAATCATTTCATAACTTTTCTCTTAGTTCGGCTCCTCCCTCCTCTAACTAACCCCTAGCAGACAGAATGGTCTGGTCAGGTGTGCGTGGCGCCCACTCTAAAGGTCGTACTTCATGACACCACTGGTGGCCAATCAATAATGCCAATGATCTTCCGTTCCTCGTGAGGTGCAGCCCGCATCTCCATCCCCTCCACTCACATCTACCATAGTCAGCCAATAGGATCTTGGATGAGCCAGTGTCGTTATCTGTTGACACTAAATGCTTCTATTCTGCACAGCCCTTTTTTCTACTGAGATTTGGGGTTCTTCTCCCTCCCTGATCTCATCTTCCGAGGTGATTCCTGCTCAACCTCCACCCTTCCTTCTGTGTTTAACTCCCGTCCAGAAGGTTTTTTGTCCTCTTCTTCATCCTCTGATTCTTCTTTCTGTTTAGAGTCTTCGCCTTGAATGTCTTCAATACCTCTCGACTCTATGTCTAAACTTCTCCTGTTCCTTATCCTTTCCCTAAGCTGGGAAAGGGGTATTTGATCCTCCTCCTCCCACTCGCTGGACCCTTCGTCTTGTTCAGGGTGCCTCTTTTTAGAGCCTTCGACTGCTTGATTGGACCTCTTCGTCTTTTTCTTCCTTTTCTTCGGACATGGGGGTGTGATGGCGATCTCACGGGGTCTTCTCTGCACTGACTCAGTCGACGACTGAACATTGCTAATCCCCGCTGAGGGTTCCAACTCTGTCACTCGGACTGCTTCGTTTATCTGGTCAAGTTGACCTATCTCCTCATCTTCTTCGGAGTCTTCCTCCGTCTCCATTCCTTCCGGTTCAACCAGAGTTACCTTCCTTTTCCTTGTCTTCTTAGGCCTCGGCTCGCTCATTTCTAGGTTAGCTATTTCAGCCTTCTTCAGATCATTGGCATGAACCCTCCTCGCTCGTCCTGCCACTTGATCCCATATTACATACGATACTGGGCCCGTCTGCTCTACTATCCGGTAGTACGGCTCCCATCTCTGGTCTAGTTTTCCTTCTCTCTGGTGGATTTTATAGTAGACAGGGTCTCCAACCTTCAATTCTACCACCTTTCTTTCAGCATTCACCCTCTCATTTCTTTTCTTCTGGGCCCTCTTTATTCTTCTTCTGGCCTGTACGAATATCTTATGTTGCTGTTCCAGCAATAGTTGATGATGATCTTCTCCCATATACCTTCTTCGGGGCTTCAGTAGGTTATCTACAGGCAGGACCACGTCTCTGCCAAACAACAAAAATAAGGAGAAAATCTGGAGGTTTCGTTTATCGTAAACCTCACGGCCGCCAGAGCCTGCGTCAAATACAAGTCCCAATTTCCAGTGTTTTCTCTGACCAACTTGGCCAATACATCTCCCAAGGTTCTATGAAACCTTTCCACTTTAGCATTTCCCTGGGGGTGATATGGGGATGTTTTTATGTGCTCTACATTCAAACCTGTCAAAACCTCTCTCATGATGCTGTTCACATTCTCCGTGCCATTATCTGTTACCAATTGCACAGGGCACCATACCTAGGGAAGATTTCGCTTATTATCAACCCGGCCACAGTTCTGGCCTTCTTGTCTGGTACTGCAAATGCTTCAGGCCAATTTGTTAGCCAATCGACAAAACTCACTATATAGTTGTTTCCTTGTGCAGTTTCCCCATATGGTCCTGATACATCCATACTCACTTTCTCGAAGGGGAAGTTTGGTACGTCTGTTTCCTCCAAGGGTGCCATTTCCTGCCTTCTGCTCTGCGACTGGCACACTACACAACTCCGAACATAGTTAGTGACTTCTCCGTACAGTTTGGGCCAATAGTACTTTCTTCCTATGAGATCACATGTCCTATCAATTCCCATGTGACCCAACCTTTCGTGGCACTGTTCCAATATCTCTGGTCTTAAACTTTTGGGCACATACAACTTGGGTTTGACTTCTTCATCCCTTCCTGAGAGATAATACAGCCTTTCCTCTATTATGGCATACTTGGTGGTCTCTCCTGACTTCACCTTCTCTCTCAGAGCAGCTATTTCACTGTCTGCTTGCTCCTTCTCAATTCCTTCTGTCCAGTAAGGATCGGTTATTATCTGGGCGTCCCCTTCTTCGTCCGATTCTAATATAGGGCGATCTTTTAGCTTATTAGAGTTAATTACTCCTATTCTATAGGCTTTATCATCTACTCCCTGTTCTACCTTTACAGATCTTTCTTCCAGTTGCTTCGGTATTCTTGAGAGTAAATCTGCGCACGTGTTTTCTTTTCCTGCCAAGTACTCTATCTTACAGTGGTAGCCACTTAACTTAAGTGCCCACTGTTGAATTTTCTTATTATTTGTCCACTCTGCCTGCAATAGGTACTGCAGAGGCTTGTGGTCTGTCTTTATAGTGAAGACCGCACCATTTAAATAGTAGTCCAGTTTTTGGAGAGCATACATGATAGCATATGCTTCCCTCTCTATTACTGGCCACCTCTGTTGTGTCTCTGAGAGCTTATGGGAGAGGAAGTATATCGGTACTTCCTCTGGTATGCCTGGCACTGGTCCTTCCTTATCAGGACACGGCTGGGTAAGTACTGCTCCTACACACTGCTCACTGGCATCCGTGTATAATATCATGGGCTTGCTGAGGTCTGGATACGTCAGCAGTGGAACGGTTGTCAACTGTTCCTTTAGCGAATCAAATGCTCGTTGACAGTCCTCTGTCCACTTGAACCTAGCGTATTTCTTCGTCAGGGCCACTAGCGGTATGGCAATTCTTGAAAATGCCGGGACGAAGCGCCGGTAGTAGCCTATAGCTCCTATAAAACCTCTTACCTGCCTCACTGTCTTAGGCTCTGGCATTTCCCTTATGACCTTTACCTTATCCATGTCGGGTTTAATACCGTCTCCGTTTATGACGAAGCCTAAATACCTAGTTTCTTCCCTCAGAAACTGACACTTTGACAATTTCAATTTTAATCCGTGTTTCCTCAACCTTCCCAACACCTGTCTTAAATGAAAAAAAAGTGTTGTTCCACTGTCTCCGAAAATATCAAGATATCGTCCAAATACGCCATGGCAAAGCTCTCGTATCCTCCTAACACTATTGACATTAGCTGTTGGAAGACTCCCGGGGCATTAGCTAAACCGAATGGCATCACTCTGAACTGAAACAGTCCCAGGTGACACGCGAATGCGGCCTTCTCCTTGTCAGCCTCATCCAGGGCTACCTGCCAATACCCGGACCTCAAGTCCAACGTAGAGAAGTACTTTGCCTTCCCTAATAATGCCAAAATGTCGTCTATCAATGGCAATGGCACCGCCAACGGCTTCGATATAGAATTCAGCTTTCTAAAATCTACACAGAAACGGTGGCCGCCATCTTTTTTACCTACCATTACTATTGGGAAGCTCCAAGGAGAGATCGATCTTTCGATCATCCCAGCTTCCAACATTTCCTCTACTGCCTCTTCTACAAGGGGTCTTTTATGTATAGGTGTTCGGTAGGGTTTTAATTTCACAGGGGTGGTCTCCGGTGTCGATTTTCATTTCGACTGTGTGGGTCTGACCTAGCTCCTTGTCTGACTGGGCTACCACATCTCGATTGTTCCTTAACAGACCCCCCCACTCTGGTTCTAAATTGATCCGGTGCTAATATATCCTCATCTAAGATTCCTTTTGTTTGCTCTACTAGCTTCCTTCGTTCCTCCTCGAATCTCACCCGATTCAGAGTTCGTGGGGAAGTGCTCTCCCTATCTTCTCCCTCTCCTAACCTTTATAGTCTTTTTGGGCCTGGTTCACCATCATTATGGGCACCAACTCGGCTGCCTCCACTACCGTTTCGCATAGGGTTACCTCGTTATCTTCTAGGCCCTTTCCTTCTACAGGGACCAACTGCAGAGGTCCTCTCCGTACCTTTTTTCTGACATTAGCCTACCCTTTCCCGACACTGCGGTCCTAGGAGGTAACTTTACATCTTCCTCCACCACTATGGTTATCTCTTCCTCTGGTGGGCATCCCAATGGCGTTCTCTCGCCGTTCACCACCAACACAGTAGGATTAAACTCGATCTGGGCCTTCTGGCTCCGGAGCCAATCTTCCCCCAAGATTGCCTCCGCACACAGGTCGGGGGCCACGCAAAAGCCCTGGGCGCCCCCCACCCTCCCAATCCTCACCGGGAGCCCCACCATCCCTTTTATCTCCAGGGGGGCCCCATCTGCCCGCGCGATCTCCATGTCCGCTTCCCGTAACCTTCTCTTCCGTTTCACCCGCCTGTATGTTTCCTCTCTCATCAATGACACAGATGCTCCTGTGTCCACCAAAGCCCTCATCTCTCTACCACCTATCTCTGCTCTACAGGATAGTTCTCTCTCTTTGCGTTAGCGAAGAGAACACTTGAGCTTTCTTCTTCCTGGGTCCCCACCTTTGGGTTAACCCAGCCATAGGCGCCGGTAGTAATATATCACCTTCATTTTTTTTTTATGAGGTGGAGTTCTGCGCCCCCCTGCACCTGGGCGACCCCGGCCGGACCTCTCCCGGTCTCCCATGGCCGTTTCTAAGAATACAGTTTCTTTTCAGGTGTCCTGGCCTCCTGCAAAACCAGCACCTTCTTGCTGGACAGCTTGCCGCAAAGTGGCCCTTGACCACATGTCCAACATTTTGCTCTTTCCTTTTTTTAACTGGGTTGGCCTTGTGTGTCTATCCTCAGGGGAACCCGTCCTCTATTCAAGCGGTTCGCCCACCCACTGGTCCAAGTTTTTATTTCTCTCCTTTTTAACTGGGCCACCCTCCTCTTAATTCTGGGGTGGCCCTTTGGCTTTTCTTGGGCTCGGCCTTCCTTGTTAATATTGGTGGGGCACCCTTCCTCAGCCCGCACCACTTAGCCAGGTGTCCTTTCTTACCACACCTGGTGCACCTGTCACGATCGAAGTCTGGGGCAACCCCCACTTCGTCGGACATTCCGCCGCCCTGTGGTCCTCGTACCCACAGGTCCAGCAGACCAGCCCGTATCGACCCGGCGTGGGCTTATAAAAGCCATGCCTGGTCGACCATGCCCTTCTATTGGGGTCCTCCTCCCCCCTAATTCTGCCCGATCCACCTCTTCCTTAACCCTCTGATTCCACACGGGGGCTCTTCCGCCTACCCCCCTTCTTCCAGCCTCCTGACTTGGTATCTGCTTCTTCCCACACCTCTTCACTTTATCCCACACCCCCTGGCTCTCCCTGGCCAGCTCTATCGCTGCCGACAGTCCGAGCGGTCCTTCTTTCAGTACGTCGTGACGAACACGCTCGTCGCTCAGCGCCTCTACATACAGGTCCGCCAGTTGAGCCTGCATAACCGCATTATCCCTGACCACTTCGGGGAATGCCAATGACGATAGCTTCCCCGCTCGGGCCCCTAATTCTCCCGGGGTTTCATCCCGCAGCTGTGTTAGTTTTAAAAGGGCCCTCATGGCCTCTATGGCCGTACCTTCGTCGGCGAACTCTTTGGTCAGCAGTTTTTTTATTTCCTCCCAAGCCAAGCAGGGTTGGTTCTCCACGAGCCCCCTTACGAACTCAGACGCTTTTCCCTTTGTGGCATCGTATGCCAGGTACAGGGTTTCTTGGTCCGAGAGCTCGTAGATGGTTCGGCTCTTCTCGAGGATTGTCAGCCAGTTCCTGAACTCCTTCCCACTACCATCAAACACTGGGACCCTCGGTCCACCCAACAGCCCCCTTAAATCTACTGACAACCCCCGCCCTACTTCTTCTTCACCCCCCACTGCTCTATCCGAATCATAATCTGACATGTCTACAGAGAAAGACAATCGAGGTAGGGAAATAAACAAGGTGTCCTACCTTACAGACGATTCTGTTCCTTCTTTTCCTTTGGTCCCGGGTCGTTCTGATTTCTGCTTGAACTTTCAGCAACGGCGGTCGATCGTGGTCTTCTCAGGGTTGAAATCCCTCGGTCACCACGGCACCATATGTGACGTGGTTGTCTCAGGGTTGATCCGTTGGTCACGGCACCACTTGTGACGTGGCTGTCTCAGGGTTGATCCGTTGGTCACGGCACCACTTGTGACGTGGCTGTCTCAGGGTTGATCCTGGTCACGGCACCACTTGTGACGGTTACACACCTGGCCCAGTGTCGGATCCTTTGGTTACGGCGCCAACGGTGACGTCGCTCCTCCTGGTCGTTCCTCCTGGGTCCAAGCGTGCCGCTCCAACCCTTTGGTCAGATGATCACCAGCCTCGCCTTTCCCGACTCGCTTCCAATACCTGGTCACTAAAGCAACTATACCGATCTCCGGTCTGTCTACCCACGCTGTGTTTAGATCTTAGACAGACGGGACCAGCAGGGATCGGGGCCGATACAAGTTGAGTCCGACGGGGGTGGCAAAACACAAATAAAATAAAAACTCACGACACCAAACAAAATTGCTGATAAAAAAAGGGTAACAACCTTTTATATCTTAAAGTCCGTTACATAAAAACAAAATTGTTCTCAATTCCCGACCCGCTCTGTGGACTATGGCACCAAGCTTCTATCACACAATAGGAAAATGTCAGATTACCTACTTTCTAGAATCATGTATGTATGTCGGAGTGTGGTTCAGTTCGACACTGGGGCTAATTTCTATCGATCATTCGCAGTTGATTCTTCTCTCCGACTTGAGTTGTATTTCTTCTTCTTCTTCTGTTTAGACTGGTAGATTTCTTGTTTCAACCCAGTGGAAGATTTCTTGCTTCGATTCAGTGGAAGATTTCTTGCTTCGATTCAGTGGAAGATTTCTTGCTTCAATTCGGTGGAAGATTTCTTGTCTTCAACTTGGGCTGGAAGGATTTCTTGTTTCGAGGATTCTTCTGTCGTCCGAGGGTGAACTGCAACTCACGCCCAACCTAACTCCAACTTCAACTCAACTTCAGCTCCAACTCTTCTCAGGTTTTCAGGCAATCTTCTTCTTCATCTACTTGGGCTGGAAGTTCTTCTGTCTTCGACTTGGGCTGGAAGTCCTTCTGTCTGAGGGTTCTTTTGCCCGCAAAGGGGGCGAGTGAATCGGGTCTTATGTCCGCGTTCAGGATCTTCCCCTGCCCGCGGTCCTGCTGCAACTCAGCCCAACTCCGGCTGCATCTCCAACTCAAACTTCTTCTCTTCGGCTTCTGAATTATTGTTCACTCATCTCCGCTGTCAGTGCGCGACTGCAACTTCTCCACTTAGGCCAAACGGACCGGCCTTTCTTGCCCGCAAGGGGGCGAATGAGCCAGGCCCGCAGCCCGCGCTCAAACTCCTTCTTCATCCGAGGCGCAGCTCCAACTGATTTCTGCCGACTGGGGTCCTGCTTATATTGACGCCGCAACAAACCGGGGTGGGTCGGTCGGCGTCAGGGGTTTTCTCGATAATTTCAAAAGCCGTATTAATTTTGACTTTCCATTATCGTTATTGTTTTTTCACCCCTACTTTCTCACAGTGCTCTTGGGGGGCGGCGCATATCTATTTCTCTTAGTCTCTCTCATGTCAGGTGATCGCTCTCAACCAATCGTTCCCGATCGAACCTCTCTTTCTCTTCTTTTCCGCAGCCCACGTGACCGCCTCGTCCAACAGTTATTGATCGAGGTTTTCTTTCCTTCTTCTTCCGCGGTCACGTGATTGTATTCGACCAATTGTTATTGACCGAACACCCTCTCCCTTTTGTTGGCGGGTGTGGTTACCTCGTGCTGGTTTTAAAAAAAACAAAATCCGATTTCGCACCTTTTTGCACGTACGCAAAATGACAATCTTTAGCTTTCTTTCACCTGGACTTTGTCAAACAGCCCGCTGCTAATTAGTCTTGACTTTAGAAAAGGTTCTTTTCCGCCTTCTTGGCGCCCTCTGTGGTCCAAAAACAATTGCTCTTCTTTTTTACTTCTTTGTTTTACCTGATAGTCGAAAATCTTAATTATCTAGGTCGAAATATCTCTACTTTCTTAACGTGGGTGTCCAATTCTTAACAGGTCAATTCCGTATATCGTTTTCACCAGTCACTTCCCCAACCCAAAGACACTTTCTCTCAGATCACAAATTTCGTTTCTATTGTTCAAAAGAAAAAAAAATAAAAATTTCTCTTCACTCCAAATTGATAAGGGGTTTTCCACGCAAGAGTCGGTCAGAGGCCTCTGACCGACATCTGGTCGATATCATGTCTTTTTCCTTTCTTTCTCTTTTTATTATTTCCAATTCTATTCTTCCCTTTGTTTTAAAAAAAATAAAGTCGACCACACGCAGACCTATCTCTACCATCAACTGGGTCATGCGTCATACATTTCTTTTTTTCTTTTTTTTTCTTTTCTTTCCTTCTTCTTCCCTTAGGATCGTCTAGTACATTCTTAGTGAATTATTTTCAACTCAGTTATTTTCCGTTTTTAAAAAAAAATTAACAACCTGTTTAATAAACTGAATAAGAAAAAATTAACTCATATTTCTATGAATATTTCCAATAAATGCAAGGTGCCATACAAATATGAAATAAAATAAGAATTATCATAAAAATAAATTATAATAATATTATTCTATGTTTAAAACCATTTTTTAAATAAGAATAGGAAACGCTGGCCATAATGAAATTGAAGAGGTACAATTTATAGGGTTTGATTATCAAACAAAGGGTGCGTATTATGCGTGAGTAGAAGCATTTTCCCACACTTTCAGCACAATTTTAGGGGTGCGTATTATGAATGAAGGCGTGTTATACATGGGGAATTACGGTATTTACCAATTTAGTAACAATGAAGTCTTCAGTAAAATAGGAAGGACAAGAAAACTGATACTTACAATAAAAAAGAAACAAGTGAAATCCATAATGAGGAAAATAGGCTTGGAGAATTTAGCACCCATTTTGAAAGTATGGGTAACAAGTGGAAAGTGCGCAACCTCCTTAAAAAATTTGAAGAAATGTATAGTAGAACAAGGAGAAAGAGAAATGATGAAGGGTCCAAAGTTACTAAAGAGCAAAAAAAGAGAGGAAGTTGTGGAGAATCTCGATCGTTCACCTCTTAAAGGATCATGGCACGTAAAAGAAGTAGTCGTATATTGATCAGACGTTTCTCATATCCAGAAGTGGATAGGTGAAATATAACGTATTTAATGAGTTTTAACACATCAAATAGGCTCTACGACGAGCCACTCAGTACGAAATGAAAAAAAATTCACTTTAATCTTTTGATCTTTAACATCATAATTATTCTCACTAATTCAAGCATTGCTCTGCGTGCATTTGTGTATCTTAGTAAAAACTGTTCATCATTCCATATCTAAGAATAGATGTAAGAAAAAAAAACGAAATAAAGAAAAGAGTGCCTGTTATGCAAGAAGAGTAAACTTGAAGTAACAGATACGTGGTTCAATAGAAGGATGCATATATATATATATATATATATATATATATATATATATATATATATATATGTAAGAGTGAGAGATAGAGATATAGATAGAAAGAGATAGATAGGTAGATAGGTAGACAGACAGACTTAGAGATATAGATAGGTAAACAGAGAAAACTAGATAAATACATAGATATAGACAGTAGATAGATAGATAGATAGATAGATAGATAGCGATGCAGAGATAGAGAGATAGAAATAGAGATAGAAACATAAATAGATAGATAGATAGATAGATAGATAGATAGCGATACAGTTATAGAGTTTGAGAGATAGAAATAAATAGAAATAGATAGAAATATAGATAGATAGACAGATGTATAAGCAGAATTATAGATATCGATATATACAGATAGACTTAGAGATATAGATAGGTAGATAGAGATACAGATATAAAGAGAGATAGCAAGATAGATAGCTAGCTAGATACATATCGACAGAAATAAATAGAGATATAGACGGAAATATAGATAGCGAGATTATATATATATATATATATATATATATATATATATAGATAGATAGATATAGACAGCAATAAATAGAGATATAGACAGATAGAAATATAGATAGTGAGATAGATATTTTTGTGCAACTTTCGAACTTTTCTAAGATCATCTTCAGGGGTAAATTACAAAGACAAACATGCTATTGTAACTGCGATCAAATCTGCATTAAAAAATTATGGCGTCTTCGTTGATGAATTTCATCTCAACATCAGGAAACTGATTAGACAACAGGGAAGAATCAGAATTGGCACAATATGTCTATAATATTCAGTGAGACATATCTGAATGAAAATATGCTGCCAAATACACACACACACACACACACGCACACACACACACACACACACACACACACACACATATATATATATATATATATATATATCGCGATCTCGTATCCCGTGGTCCGGAGCGAGAAATAAACAGAGGAATGGGAATTACTCACCGACAGATGTTTTTGTGGACGGTGTACTTTCTGGTGGGGGTCATATTATTAACAAAACCCCGATCTCTATCTGATTCCTCGCTGTGCGAATTTTTTTTATGAAAATAAACTTAAATTTAAATTTTTGATCGGTGGAAAAGTGTTAGGCCGGTCTATTAGTAGTAGTAGGGGGCGTAAGATTCTAAACATAGATGAAGAGAGTTATAGGTTGCGGAATTGGGGAGACTTCTCGCGTGTAGCTAGCGTAATCGAAAATTGTTCGACCATTTCAGAACGAGGGACTGTAGTTAGGTTAACATCTGACGAGAAAAAAATGTGAGGAGGAACAAAGGAATATATAGCAATAAAATATAATTAAAAGAAATAAAAGGAAAAGAAAATAGGGAACGATCAAATAAAACATTTGGTAAAAGTTTTGGAAATCTTGGGGGTGGCAGAAAAGTAATAAAGGAAAAAGAGAGGGGGAAAAGCGTATACATATATAGATGCGCATATGTACATAAGTGCACATAACAGTGTGTAAATATACTCAAGCCATCCCACTATATATATATATATATATATATATATATATATATATATATATATATAGATAGAGAGAGAGAGAGATAGTTAAACCTATACAGCCAGACAAACCTACCAACGTTTCACCGTCACCTATACTTAAATATTGGTATCTATAAAAAAGAATGTATAAACATAAAATGTCTTATATATATTATAATTCTTTCATATAGACAAAAACAATTTGCTTACTACAAAGATGCAACCTCGTTTCGATGCATTTAGTTGCACCTCGACTGGTGAAAACCAAAATGGTTATGAACAATTCTGCTCGTATGCAGACCGTATGTGGAACGTCGCTTCCTTTTTTCCATTTGTATGAAAATTGCTCTACTCTCAGTATTGAGCACTCTTTCAAATTAATGCTGTGAACGTTAGAATTTATATATCATTTTCGTTCTCATTACATTCGGATATATATATATATATATATATATATATGCGCGCATGTGTGGTGCGATGAGTAAATTGTCGCCATTTTTTATTTTGCGCATGCGTGTTGTGTGTTTGTGATTTTTTTTGAATGCATAGTATAGCGGGGCCAATTGAGCAACGTCTGTGAAAAGAAGAGTGACATGACGCAAATCACTCCATCAGAAATTTGGAAACAGCATGATCTACTGCTTGCCATTCATGCCGGAAAATCCAGTACTAACATTTCAGGGTGTTTGCGTATCAATGTAAGAACAGTGTAGAGGATTCGAAAACTCTTCGATGAGTCTAATGGTGATACTAAGGTGTTAGGAGTGATCACTAGTGATGATGACGTTATGCCTCGATTCATCTTCCCACAGGGCCTTAGATTCAACACGGAGGCTGACATCTAGTCCTCTGAGGGAGGGGTCGTGTTGCCCCGGGTTAAGTGGGTGGCTGCTGGAAGACCCTATGTTTGGCAAAAGAACTTTACACCATGCCACAAGAGTCGTAGCTGTTAGACAATTTCTGGGATCACATTACCCCTTACGCCTGGTCACCTAACTCCCCAGACTGCAACCCACATGATTCTTATGTGTGGGGCGCAGCTGAGCGAGAGACCAACAAAACTCCTTCTAAGACGAAAGATGAACTGAAGGCAAGGATTATGGTAGCATTCACCAACTTAAGCAAGAAGACTGTCCAAAAGAGTTGCAGGAGATTCCGAAATCGTCTGGTGTCTGTGGTTAAACCAATGGTGATTTTATTGAAGCAATTTACTCTTTAGCATTTGAAGATATTTCCGTGTTATTTTGGTAAATATATCTGTAAAATTGAGGTATCAGTGTTATGCTAATTATTGCATAATTTAGACGACAATTTATCAATTGAACCTTGTATATATATATATATATATATATATACTAGTAATAATCTCATAAGTATAAGAAATTATACTCGTCCGGAAAACCTTCGGTGTCTTGATTTGCAAATAATCAAACCAATACCAAAGGGAAAAAAAGAAATGAACAAATAACATGTACGTCAGCCGAAACTAATCGTCTAGCATGCATGTCCAAAGTCCAAAGAGAAAAAAAACAGATACGAGTAAGCAAAATAACTAAATAAAGTGCTCAATACGTTAAGTAGAGCAGACCTAGTTAAACCTAAAGAGCCAGACAAACCTGTTTATAACAAGCAGTATTAAACAACATTTATCGGTCTGAATGTCCGAGAAATTTTCATAGAAAATATTCATTCTCCGACAGGATTCGAACCTGCATCCTATACGGAACCGTCATTTAGCTTGATGTGCTCTTAACCGGTTGAGCCACAGAGAATCGCTCGATTAACAAGGTCGAATTTACTGCCTTTAAACTTCAATCTTCCATGATTCTCTTACGTACATTCATATCTGCTCATGGCGTATCCAAATATAAACAAATGACGTCACACATTATGAAATGGACAAAGTCTGACAATTATTTTTAAGACATTTTTATGTTTATACATTCTTTTTATATAAACATAAAAATGTCTTAAAATAATTGTCGGACTTTGTCCATTTCATAATATATATATATATATATATATATATATATATATATATATATATATATATGTGTGTGTGTGTGTGTGTGTGTGTGTGTGTTTTTCTCACATGCATCTCTGAATACGTCTTTGCTTATAACTTCTTTTGCAAACACACCAACAAGAACCACTTATATGGTAGTCATATGTCAGACAATGTTTTGTTACATGTTCAAAAATAGAGAGCAGCTATTTCTCTATTTCATATTAACTGGATTAGATTGCTCTTTTGTTCATGAGACTCTCGAAGAGGAGTGTCAAAAAGCCGGCAACATCAAAGTATGTCATTGACGAGAAGAGAATGGCTGAGGGCAATGGGTTTACACGCTGGTTGTCTTTTCAAATTGACTGGTACCATTAAACACGCTTCATTGTTGTTATCTGTAAGATTACAAAGACGGCGTGCGTGTACGTGTGTGCGCATTGGTGCACGAAATATATCGTACAAAGATGGAATTGATAAAGGAAATGTTTTCGCGGACAATGTGAATGTTATGGACGCGGTAAGTGCAAGTGGCTGAATGTATTTAAACTCCGGTTTACTCTGCCGCATTTATTTCTGCACAAATTCATTTTTGCTCCCTTTCCCCGGCTATGGGTTAAATAGCAGCCTAGACTATGTCCTTTAGCTTTGTTTCCTATACGGGCTAAAAGAACGAAAAGAAAGTAAAAATGTAACATGGAAAACATCTTTGGCATATTGAGCTTCTCATGTGACTTAAGAATTTTGGTCAATGTTTTTTTTTCGCATTTATACATTATAACGGGTTACCAGGCTGATGAATAAAAGTTTTTTTCTTTTGTTTTTTTTTTTTTTTTAACCATGTCACACTCTCTGTGTAGATTGCTAATCAACACTGAACAGTTTTTGTCTGCTCATTAATACAACTATCGATGGATTTCGAACAGTTTCGTTTACCCATTTTCATTCATAAGACTTTGAACGTTTGGTATGTTTTATGGAGTAGCTGAACACCCCCACAAGATTGACTGGTCCAAGACTATTTAACAGCACTCTCTCTTATTGAGTGAGAGGAGTTAACAATTACATATAACTCTGCTTGTCGATTCTCTACTTCTGGGCAGAGAGGAACTCAGACCAGGCTATGCCGAAGGGCAGAGTCTCGTCTGGGGATGTGTACAGTTACTCGACTCCGTGTATATCGGGTCTACGGGCAACTTTTGTCCGAGCCTACCGGCTCAGAACGTATCACGTAAAAAAAACGGTCTTGTGCCACATCCACCCTTGTGTGGTAAATGAATACCAAGGAGTTAAGGATTAACTGTTTATTGCATTAATCTGTGTTCCCAACCGTGTAGCATATTATTCTCCGGAATAAATTACTACTTATTTTGTATATGTTTTTCAACCTTTCTTATTTACGACGCAACATTTAGTGACGAAGGATTCAAATGTTAAAATGTGTCGTAAATAGGAAAGTTTGAACCACATATAGAAAATAAGAAGTAGTTTATTACGGAGAATAATATGGTACACAGTTGAGAACAACAGACTAATGTAATAAACAGTTAATCGTTAACTCCTCTCCCTCAGTAAGAGAGAGTGCTGTTTAAATTGTCTTAGGCCAGTCCCTCTTGTGGGGGAGTTCAGCTATTCCACAACAGTATGGTTTTCAACAGCGCCGCATGTTTGGATTATCTCCTCAGGATGCATCAAGAAGACACCTTCTTGTCTAACTAATTGTGATAACAGAAACTCGGGCCTCATATTTAGAACGTTAACTAGCTATTTGACCACGCGCCAAGAGAAAATCTATTTAAAATGTAAAACCGGATAACAATATGAAAATACTCAACTATCCTTACAAAGAACTATCTTCTGTTTATCAATACCAGTCTCTTGGTATCTATGTCAGGCTATTCTTTATCTATCTATCTATCTTTAGGGGATTGTATCTCTCAGAAAAATGTCAGTTCGTACCTTGGCTTTACTACAACGATGCTAACAAAAGACTTATATTTCATTTGGCTGAACATAGCTCAACATATCAGCACCTAAAGGAACACTTATACCCACACTGACAGATTAGACGGGTATAAGTTGAAAATACATCTACATTACTTAAAAACAGTAAGCCCTTTATATAAGAGAGTTAAAGTCCCAAATAAATAAAGTGAACTATGAGTACAGCAACAAAGTCCTTAAATGCCTATGAAAAAAAAAAAAAATTATTATATACGTATGAACAAAAACAAAAAAAAGTTACTTCCCTTATACTGGAAAAAACCCAAAAGAACACGTGAACTTTGAAATTTGAAATCTAGAACGCTGCATAAGCAGTAAAAAAAAAAAAACGAACAGTTAAAATGTTTTAAATTCACATAAACACATATACATACTCACAGACAACTTACCCTCCTGAAGATGTTCTTAGATGAGATTGAAAGTACTTGGGGAAATAAAAACTATTCGAAAGAAAATTTTGGTATTTTTCTTACTCCATTTTCTAAGTCCACCAAAAATTAATCCGCGAACTTGAAAGGATCACAACGAAAACTAATCCACATGATATGTCTAGATTATTTAATCAAACCTGTTTGAAAGAATGCTGCCTAAATATACACTATCTATCTATCTATCTATCTATCTATCTATCTATTACAGTCATTTATTATCTGTCTGTCTATCTATTATAGTCTTTTATATATCTATGCCAGTCTCTTCATATCTATCTATCTATCTATCTATCTATCTATCTATCTATCTTTTGTAGTCATTTATTATCTATTATAGTCTTTTATCTATGCCAGTCTCTTAATATCTATCTATCTATCTATCTATCTATCTATCTATCTATCTATCTATCTATCTATCTATCTCAGTCTCTTGATATCTATCTCTGTCTATCAATACGGTGGTCCGAATGTCTTGTCACCTGAACATAATATAATTTTTTACTTCACATGAATGACACGAGCTCCTACAATTTGAAGAAGAGGGTTAGAGTGACAAAACTTTCGGACTACCCTGTCTCTATCTATCTATCTATCTATCTATCTATCTATCTATCTATCTATCTATCTATCCCGGTTTTAATTGCCCTTATTTAGTTGCACAGGAATTTACTTACTGGAATTCCTTAGGTTTATGACGTTAAAAGTAATATCAAGTGTGAAAATTGTGCAGTCTTCTTTTGTTGCAATGACCTTAGACAAATTAATGTCTACTCGCAAATCCTTTCCCATACTGATACGGGTTTTCTTTTATCAAACGCAAAAGCGATACATCTTCTTCAATGCGTACTGAAAGCAGACATTTCATGCTGTCTCGATCTTTCAAACCAATTTCTGTCGCAACTTCGAACTTTATCACACATATATATATATATATATATATATATATATATATATATATATATATATATATATATATATATTGCGTATACACCAATTCTATACTTGGGTATATATATATATATATTGCGTATACACAATCCTATACTTGGGTATATATATATATTATATATATATATATATATATATATATATATATATATATCTTGTTTAATTCTGTTGTATTTATTGACTATACTACATAATGACTCTCATGGCCTGAAAATCGATTGAGGTGTCTAACTATTAGTCACCATGCAGTGTTATATATATATATATATATATATATATATCTGAGATGAGGTATTATGTACACTATTTACATTATTCGGACTATTGTCCTCATCTTTGTTGCCATATTTATTACAACGTTTTGGCCGTTGTACGCTCCGGCCTTCCCCAGGTGGTTGGAATGTCGAACTGAACCCTTTATTTCGCTCTCTGTGGTAGACTGTACTAGTTGTTTGTTTTGTTTTGTTTATCTAGTACAGTTTTGGGAAAAATCTATGATAAAGAGGAAATTTTTCTTGTTATGCGTTTCGTCTTTTAAGACTTCATCCGACACAAGTGATGTTTACGTTGATGTAATTACACATACGCTTGAAGGAGAGGTGACGATGAAATTTTATTTTTTTACATAAGTGTTTTTGATATATAATCTAGACGACTTCATTTAGTTTCTTTTTTCTTTTTGATTATGCTTTTATCACTTTTCTCATTGCATACCTCACACTGTCCTGGGTATACCGATAAACTACACCCACGTCATGATTAAGACGATAAACTACGTCCAACAGCAAGGCCTCTGATCAGAAAATTTGAGAAGCGTGGAACCACTTCTTAATTGCTAGTGTTCCCAGGTCCACTCTGACCCGGGGTGGTAGCACCTGTTAGGGTCCCAACTCTGGGCAAATAGTTAACACCGAAAACACTATGAAAGTGAAAAAATAACTTATAATACGAGAAATACATTGTAAAAAATATTACTAGCAATAAATTTTGGAAGAAAAAATTATTACCAGCAATAGATTTTGTCGGCATTAAATAACCCATTCAGGCTGATATGCCACAAAACTAAACAGACAAAAACTATACATTTTAAAAAAAAAAAATTGTCAGCGATACATTCTGAAAAAAAATATTACAAGAAATAGATTTTGAAGAAAAAAAAAATTACCAGCAATCCATTTTTAAAAAAAATTATCAACAATAAAAATTGTCGACATTAAATAACCCATTGTGTTTAACATGCCGTAAAACAAACCAAAGCAAAGCAAACCAGACTTCACATTGTGATAATAGATCTGCCAAGAAAGGTGAAATGTAAGAACTTGCGTTTAAATTTACTGCGGATGATCTAGCACTTCCTCCTTTGTCATAGATTTTCCTAATGCATACGTATATATATATATATATATATATATATATATATATATATATATGTAGACAAATTTATAACATATGCATGTTATAAGATCACTATAAAAGTTACAATTTTGTTTCGACACTTATATGCATATTTATTAATGTATATTTATAGCTCTGTTATTTTGCATTGACCACTGTTTTACTCACACCAAAGATATATATATATATATATATATATATATATATATTTGCATATAAACACTTGCATACACATTTATTTATTTGATTATATATATATATATATATATATATATATGATCAAATAAATAAATGTGCATGCAAGTGTTTATATATATATATATATATATATATATATATATATATATATATAAAAAACTCATTTAATGATAGTAGTGTGGTTAAACCATATTATTCAAAAACATTTTTTATGAGTCATTCAGGAGTGCTCAGTGCCATTTAAAATGGATTAAATTACAGCTCAAATAGAATATTAAATAAAAGTGAGATTTGAGAATACAATGATCATTTTTGCAGTCTGAAGTGCCCGTAACGGCGAAACTTGAGTAAATTGTCTGTAAGTTTAACTCGTTCATATTTACTTTCCTTTATTTAACGCATGCGCGCGCAAACACACGCACAAATATATATATATATATATATATATATATATATATATATATATATATATATGTATATATATATATATAGATAGATAGATAGATAGATAGATAGATAGATATGGGATATGCAATGTTAAAAGTGTTAGAGGGGTACAGACGGAGAGCGAGCGAACGAGAGAGAAAGAGAGAGAGAGAGAGAAAATAGAAGCGAGAAATCAATTCAGGTCAATCTTTGATGAAGGTCAGTTATTTTTTCTATTTGGTTCTTATTTCATATTTAAAATACAAAATCCAATAACAAGTGTAACAAAATTATACGAAGGATGGCAGCGAAATTTAAACAGAATTTTCAGAAAAGTTATTTTGCTTTCCCCTGAGATTTTTCAAGATTGGTCGAGTTATTTTCATCAGAAACGAATGAGTCCATTTGGAGATTTTAAAAGTTTTAAATACATTTTCATTTGTCTATCTAATTGTGCCTAAGAAAATAAATAAAAGATAAACGGTATAAATTTCCTCTTGGATTCAAAAATGAACTCACTCACATCTAGGTAGAGTAATGCAGTTCACGGTACAGCATATTTTTTAATCAGGATAAAATTATGAAAGCACTATATAATATTAGGTTTAGCGAAAAAGACTCTCGTGTAAACCGAACCTAGACCTACCTTTTTTATTTTCATGCAAACCGGGCTTATGTCTAACTTTGACTCGTGAAAAACAAAGCTATGTCTACATTTTTGTCTCTTGTGCAAACTGCACGTATATGTACGTTTTTAATTCTCGTGTAAGCCGGATTTGTCTAATTCTATGATTCGCGTGCAAACCAAACCGATGTCTATTTATCTATTGTTCATTAAAATGACACCATTCGGCATTAAATAACCTGGAAAAAGTTATGTCGTAAAACAAAAATTAATGTCGGCTGTTGTTGAGGACCGGGTGTATTTGCGTGTTGTTGTATTAGAAACACGTGTGTAACTCCTGGTAGAATATAAAAAGGTCCAACTACAAGAAAATGGCCGGACTTGAATTCAGTTGAAGATAAAGAAGACAAACAAGACCGATATATATATATAAACAAATATATGTATTAAACAAAAAAATTTTACAATGGACATAGACAATAATATTTGTGTGTGTGTGTGTGTGTGTGTGTGTGTGTGTGTGTGTGTGTGTGAACCTTTGTGTCTGTTCTTTGGTGAATGTTCGTACGTACGTGTATGTGTGTATAGTGTTCATGGCGTCTCCCACAAATGGGAAAACGCGGATCTTCTAAAAGAGCTTACATTGTAGTCGCTGAAATGAAGAAATGAAAAAGAGGACGAGGCGAAAAGTCGCCCAGTATTTATAGTATAGGGAGAATAACCCCTAGTGACAGTTTGGGAATTAAGGAGGAGCTAACTCCAACACTGTGTTTAATTTTTCAACTTCCGCTGTATTCAATTACTTTGGAAATAAATTGTACGTGTTTATTATAAATATTTGCTTTTTTAATAACTTCACACCAAAGAAGGCAATAAAGCCACTAAGATACAAGGGATTACTGAGTGTTAAAGAAAATAAGAAAAAAAGAAAAAAACCCTGTTAAAGAGATAGAATAATAAAAGAGAATAAAATGAAGAGGACTGAAGGTAACGATTGACATTAAAATTTTTAAAGATCAAACTTGATTGGTAAGTCGGAAGACAGTTCCACAAGCGAGAAGTGCGATAGTTTAGATAGTCAGATGGCTTTTTTAGTCAATGAATTTTAAAACGAATCGAATTTCGATGACAGTGTTTGATAAAAAGGTCCTTCAGTATAGAGTCATAAGTTATGCCTCAACGTTCGACATTAAAATACGTAGCGAAAAGAAATTCCACAACCAATATGGACACTGTGTGCATGGCGCATTTATTTGCATTTGAAAAGACTGATTAAGTCTTAGCTAATGTCACTTTTTGAATATTTGACCTGACTTAAATTCTGTGCGTTCAGTAAACATTATTTTGTTTAGCAAAATAAATATTTTAGAAAGGTTAAATTCTTCAAAATTAGTCCAAAGTTGAAATTATCAATAAATAAAATTCTCACTGTTCTTTGAAGACTGAGTTATTAAATTATTGTTTTTTATATTGGTAGCATATTTCAATGGAAATATGAATGTTTTTTACCTTTATAAATTTATGCATTATAGACATTATTACAACAATGATTTATACCGTTTTGTTAAATTATAAGCCTTAAAACATTATTACAACTCTATTATACATACAGTATTATTAAATTACAAACAATATTACAACAATTATATATACAGTATTATTACATTATAAAAATTAGAAATATTATTACAACACTAGTATATGTATAGTATTATTTAATTGCAAACGTGATAAACATTATGGTATCTATATGTACAGTATTATTAAATCATAAACATTAATGCAACATTGTTATATATATATAATATTATTAAATTATAAACATTATTAAAAAATTCTACAATTTTATAAAATTATAAATATTATAGACATTACAACAACAGATATATATACAGTATTTTTAAATTATAAACATTATAGACCTTATTACATTACTCTTATGGATACACTATTATTACATTTTTATGATAATGTTATATATAACATTAAATTATGAACATTATAAATATTATTAAAACTGTTATATATGTAATATTATGAATTTATAAACATTATAAACATTATTGCAAGACACTTATATATACAGTATTATAAATTGTGAACGTTAAAAATATTATTACAACTTTATATACAGGATGCGACGGTGAAAATTTCGCCATTTTATAATTTTAATTTCACGCATGCGCGTTGTTTGTTTTAGATTTTGTCGACTGCACAGTATAGTAGGGTCAGTTGGCATCGCCTGTGAGAAAAAGAGAAGCATGATGCAATTCATTTCGCCAGAAATTTGGAAACGACATGCTGTACTGCTTGGCATTCATGCCGGATGCTCCAGTACGAACATTTCAGTGTGTTTGGGTGCAGGGGATTTGGAAAGAGTTTGATGGGTTTAATGGTGATTCCGAAGGTGTTTGGAGTGATCACTAGTGATGGTGACGTTATGCCTCCATTGGGCCCAAAACTTAACAAAGAGCGCTACATCAAGTGCGTTGAGGATTTAATGTTCTCCTGGATCAAGATGGTGGCTGCTGAACAACAGGACTCTGTGCCATGTCACACAAGCAGGAGAAACCAGTCATGGCTGTCAGACAATTTCTGTGACCATATCACCCCTTATATCTGTCCACCTAACTCCCCAGACTGCAATCCCCTTGATTATTATGTGTGGGGGGCAGTTGAGTGAGAGACCAACAAAACTCTTTCTAAGACCAAAGACGAACTGAGGGCAACGATTATGGTAGCATTCACCAAGTTGAATAAGGTAACACCCCCCAGAAGAGTTGCAGGAGATTCCAAAGTCGCCTGGAGACCGTGGTTGAAGCCAATGGCAATTTTATTGAATAAATTTACTCTTTAGTATTTCAAGATATTTTTTGTGTAATTTTGGTAAATATATCTGTTAAAATGAGATGCCAGTGTTATTTTCATTTTTGCGTCATTTTGATAACAATTTATTTATCTCACCCTTTATATACAGCATTAATTAATTAGAAACATCATAAACATTAATGAAATGAATTATATGTACAATATTATTAGATTATACGTATTAAACATTATTACAAGACATATATGAAATATTATTAAATTATGAACATTATGATAACAGTTAGGTACATTGTATTATTAAGTTATAAGCATTAAAGATATTATAGCAATTATATATACAGCACAATTAAATTATAAACATTGCAAAGATTAAAGCAATAATATATACACTAGTATTAAACATTATGAATATTACTACAACACTATTATATAGACATTTTTATTAAATTATAAACATTATAAACATTATTAACTTAATTATAAACATTATACGGCACTTACAGTGTTATTAACATTTGAATATTACAAACATTATTAGAGCAGTATTATATATGCAGTATTATTAATTTATAAGCATTATAAACATTACAGTTATTTACATTATTTAAATTATTCGGTCTGTTATCCTAATCTTCATTGCTATAGAGGAGAACATGATTAAAGATTGTGTGTACGCCGTCCCGTTTAGCTGTGGTAAGAAATACAAAGGAGAAACAGGCTGCCCTTCTTAAGATAAGAACATCGTAAAGCGGTATAACACAAGGGGAAATAGAAAAATCAGGCATAGCTGACCACATATGGAGGGAAAAGAGAGATCACCGCCCCATCTGCGATAAGTTTGAAATAATAGAGAAAATCACTGGAAAATACGAAAACTTAAGGAATCAGCACATATGCTTGTACAAAAATCTCCTGAGCCGACCAAGCATAGAAATGAATACAATGTGAGAGCCAAAATAAGGAGTGCTAGAGAAAAGCAATGAATATCATTAAAAATTGCAATATAAGTTCTGGTAAATTATGCTATAATAATAATAACAGAAGGTTGCAATATGAACACTGGTAAAAAAAAATGATTGCTGAGACATTAGGTTTACAAGTCTCAAAAATTTATACTCAGTTATATCCTCAAGGACACATGACCCCCCAGTGGATAAAGATATTGGTTAGATCCAGTTACTAGACACAAAAAGTAGTGAGTTCGATAGGACCCAGAAGTGATGAACCGAACTTAGAGAATTGAGTTAAAGGAAAATTACTGAAGCATTCGGAAGAGGCATGGCACGTGGAACTAGAACAATCTGATGAGGATAACAATCCGTGTAAATTAAATAAATATATTTTCATTAATTATATATTCAATTCGTTATATATGTATTTTTAATTATAAATGTAATTCCGATTTAAACATTAATTATAAACATAATTCAGAAAAATTAATTAATTTCAAGTAGAAATCTGGAATATTCTCTAATTATAAGTATAATTATTTCCAAAGCTGATATTTCAATATTAATTCCTTTCGTGTAATGAATGTAATCAATAGTATGTTTAAAGTTGATAATTTTAATTTTGTAGTCGATAAATGTATTTTAAAAATATTTCAGCGTCAACTGATGATACGATAGTATAAATGCATTGTTTTTTTTTCTTTTTTTTAAAGCCTATACTATTAGAAAGTTTGGAATAACATTTCTTTTAAGAATCGCCCTGCAACCAATTGCTTAATTCTATTTCGATTGCAAAGTGGAAGCTCCCCTGACCCAATACAATTATACTTGATTTAAAAATTTTTTTTTTAATAATGCATATAGACATGAGTATTTACACACGTTAACCGACGTATGCATCAACATATTTCTACATTTTGCTAAAATTTCCTTTTACTTGCAAGAAGACAGCATTTACGCTTATTGAAAAATCAATAAAATACAGGTGAATGCGAAATAACACGTTTTAGTAGGAACCAAAAAGTGTAGAGTAGCGTGATTTGTGGAAATTTCGAACATTGAGAAACGATATTTAATAATGTTAGTCTTCTGAACTTATCGTCTCACCGATTAGGGTGGGAGTCACTAGATAAATTCAATTTGGCATCTAGAATTTTCCCTACAGGCAACACCTCCCCTCCTGCATTTAAAAGAAGCGGGTTATAACATTTCTTAATATTTTCTTTTCTACGAGGATGCCACAGGCCATTTTTGGAGATCGCAGTGAAAAAACGAAGTTGTGTCATGTTCGATAGGGTTTCAGGAGAAAGATAAACACGATAGATATCTTTGCAGTCAGTCTATTTCGATAATTATGTCCTTCTTTCATTCTGTTTTTAATGCCTAACTCTTTTTTTTTCTTACCTGTACATGCATATATAAGAGAATCTCTTTCTCTCTCCCACTATCTCTATCTATCTATCTATCTATCTATCTATCTATCTATCTATCTATCTATCTATCTATCTATTTTTTCTTTCCCTTTTTCTTTCCCTTTTTCTTTCTTTCTTTCTTTCTTTCTTTCTTTCTTTCTTTCTTTCTTTCTTTCTTTCTTATGTATGTATTAGAGAAACTATCTATCTATCTATCTATCTATCTATCTATCTATCTATCTATCTTCCTGTCTGTCTGTATGTCTTTCTTTCTTTCTGTCTGTCCGTCTTTCTTTCTTTCTTTCTTTCTTTCTTTCTTTCTTTCTTTCTGTCTTTTTTCTGTATTTCTTTCTTACCTGCACCTGTATATATGTATAAGATAATCTATCTATCTATCTATCTATCTATCTATCTATCTATCTATCTATCTATCTATCTTAGTTTCTTTCTGCCAGTCTCTCTATTTGTCCGTCTTTCTTTCTTTCTTTCTTTCTTTTCTTTCTTTCTTTCTTTTCTTTCTTTCTTTCTTTCTTTCTTTTTCTGTCTTTTTTCTGTATTTCTTTCTTACCTGCACATGTATATATGTATAAGATAATCTATCTATCTATCTATCTATCTATCTATCTATCTATCTATCTTAGTTTCTTTCTGCTAGTCTCTCTATTTGTCCGTCTTTCTTTCTTTCTTTCTTTCTTTCTTTTTCTTTCTTTTCTTTCTCACCTGTATACATGAGGATATAAATCTATGTAGCTAATACTAGCATTATACTGCAGTTATAAACACTTTTTTCATCTTCTTCAAACTCGTTGACTCTTTTCATGATAGCATAAAGCAATGCAACGAAAATTCACCGCAGTTAAAAAAAAAAAACAAAAAAAAAAACGAAGGTGTCTCGCTTTCTTTTAAACGATTCAACGGTATGAAATGGCCGCATTTCCGTATTGGTCAACTATTAGTCGATAAATACGCGCTAGACAGAATTCGGTCAGTGTCTGTTTTAGCGTGTAACCCGGAAGATGACATTGCTGCAGTGAAGCGGCAATTGATTGGTCATTTAAACATTTATCGGTAATTGAATAATGCGTTGGTTTTTCAAAGTGATCTGATTTGAAAATTAGGAGACGATGAAGTGCAAATACAAACAGCAATTTGATGCCTAGTAGTAACCATTAAGAGAAGAAATATCATTTTGGACAAAGATCACAAGTCTGATTACAGCCCCCCCCCCTTTTTTACATTTGGTAAGCCTTAATATTAAGCCGGAATGTCTGCCAGCAAAAAGAATCAGTCCAAGATGCGAATTACAAATTAGATGCGCAAAAAAATCAAGCAAATACAAAAAATGGTAACATAAATCCGACATCAAAATCCGAATGCGCATTGGAATAGCGAAAAATGCCTTCCGAAAGCTAAGCAAAGTATTAGGAAAATTTCGTGAGAAACAAAGAAAATATTACTGAACTGTTATTTAATATCTCTCCTCCTATATGGCAGTAAAATTTAGACAATCTGATCACGGATGAAAAAAAAGACTTGAAGGAACAGAAATGTGGTTCTACAGAAGGATGCTGAGCATACCATACAGCGAACATGTGAGCAACGACGAGGTTTTAGAGAAAGCAAAAACAAGAGTGAAACTTATGGTTAACATCAGGAAGAGAAGTAAACACATAATGAGGAAAGAGGGGAGGGAAAATTTGATACTCATAGGACATATTGTAGGCAAGAGGGACAGAGGAAAGCAGCGAATAACCTAGCTAACGATCTTGTGTAAACGGTTAGCAGAACAGTGAGAAATAGCAAAAAGACAAAGAACAGGAAGATCTCCCACGTACTTAACGGAGATGGCATATGGAAGAGAGAAAAAAAAACTTAAACATACCTGATCGGTGATGTGATACTGAAGATGAATCTTGATGCATGTGATGACAATTTTTTCATTGGCAAGAAAGATTGTAAAGTAGGCATTTTGAGGACTGATATATATATAAAAAAAAAATAACGGGACTAGTACTATAAATATAAAACTACATTAGATATCAGTTCGGCATTTAATTTCCTTCGAAGAGTCCAGCCTCGTTTCCATTGATGGAACTATTCAAGGAACTCCTTTGTTAAAGATAGCCCCCCTTCGTCGCATTCTCTTGGATTTTCTCGGCGTCTTGAAATCTTGTTCCTCTCTAGTGGAATTTGATTTTTGAAGAGGAAAAAGCCACAAGCATCATGACCTGTAACATTGGTGGTTGTCAGACCTGGGGAATGTTGCGATTAGCCAAAAACTGCTGCACAAGCCATGATCACACCACACGACCACATTCTACACACTTACCTTCCAAGCACTACTATAAACAACGAAAGTGAGTGGGAACGTTATAACATAGTGCGCATCCGCGACAGAGTTCAAGGTCATTCTGTGCCAAGCGGCTTTACTCTGCGGGCCCTAGTTCCGTTACCATAGCAACAGTCGCGATACTTTTTGATCAGGCCTTGTATATTTCATTTTCGAGATGAGTAAGCCTTACTAAGAGCCAGAAAGGAGAGAAGTTATGGAGAGCCACGATCGTCCATGTCCTGAAGTGTCACGACACATAGAAGAAAAAGAATATTCTTTGTTCTGAAGATGGTTTGGTGTTAGACCTTTTCTCAGGGAATGCTATTTCGATTTTGACCATATGTATTTCGGTACAAAAAAGAAGAAAAAATATTTCCAATAAAGATTGAGCAAAGAAAATATTATCACATTCATAGGAGGAGAAGGGGATAGATAGGAAAGAGGAAGAGGTGGGGAAAAGAAAGGATGAAGGTGGTGGAGTAGGGGAAGAGACGGAAGAGGTGTTATTTTCTTCTGAGTTCAGAGCTTGACTCATAACACATTCGCTATATGTCATTACATGCGGCATATGTCATTACATGCGGTATATGTCATTGCTAAGCGTTGTTCGCTATGTTCATTTTATTTTTTTAATCATTTAACCCAAGTAAGGCAGGAATGCCACTAGCAGGCAGGGGGTAACAGAGTGAGACAAAAGGACTGAGTATAGGGAGGATTGAGAAAAGGACAAAAGATGAACAGGATTCTAGAAGATGGTGATTGACGTTGCATTTAGATGCTAGTTATCAGAGAAGCAAGTAAACGAAAGAGAGTTCAACAGGTGGGAAGTGCGAGAAAAGAAACTGTTGTAGTAAAAGTGACGGTTTCATTCAGCTATTTCAACAGTAAAAGGCTGGGATCTAGAGGCCAATCTAGTAGCACGCTTAAATTCAAATATACGGGACACCAGGGAAAAAAGCTCGTCAGAGCAGTTGCCATGAAAATATTTGTAGGAAATGGAAGCCACGCCACGTCGGTGAGAAAGTGACTGAAGTCGAAATGCCAAGTCAGGATCGATTACATTACAGATCTTTCTATGGATTTTGTCAAGAACCTCGAAGTGTATAACAGGAGCACGAGACCTGATATGGCTATGGTATTCAATGAACGGAAGAATGATAGATTTGTAAATGTACAAGATGGATTCTGACGAGAAAACCTTTCTGGCACGACAGTGACCTAATTTTCATTTCGTTATCTGTTGATTTTTTAATCATATACATCATATATTTCTATCACACACACACACACACACATGCACACATACATATATATATATATATATATATATATATATATATATATATATATATATATATATATATATATATATATATAAGGACCTTGAATAAGTTTTCGGTTATTTTTTTCATGATAAGTAATGTTTTATTTGCAAAAATTAGTAAGAAAGATGTCACTGAATGTGTTGTCCATCGCTAGCCACTACTTTTCCCCATCATTCTGACAGTATTTGAATTCCACGTCGGAAAAACGACACGTTTTTTGAGGCTAAACACGAGTTGACCCATTTTTTTGTCATTTTCATAAGAATGAAAGTGTTGCTCAGTCAGACCATGTGTCATCGGTCTGGGGAATACGACAGGTTAGGTAGGACTTTTCATTTAAGCGTTTACAAGTAGGTTTTTCCCCGTTTTGCAACACGTGGCCTCGCGGTGTCGTGTTTCAAAATCACTGTCGTGTCTTTGCTCGTATAGCGGCCGTTTTTTCTTCGATGCTCGACTCAAACGCATCAATTGTAGTCGATAGTGATCTCCACTGATGGTCTTGATCGGTTTGAGCAGCTCATAATAAACTACACCCAGCTGATCCCAGCAAATGTAGAGCAGAAGTTTCAAACCATGGATATTCGGCTTTGCTGCCGATATTGATGAATGGCCAGGCTAACTCCAGAATCTTCTACACTTACGGTTATCGTAGTGTATCCACTTTTCATCGCTGGTCACGAAATGATGCACAAAATCTTTCCTTTTCTGCTGTTGAAGCAGCTGTTCACACGTGACAAAACGCCGTTCGACGTCTTACGGCACCCAATGTCTTTGCTTTTGAATCATTCCTAATGATTTCAAACGTTTCGAAACTTGTGTGATCAACTCCTAATGATTCTGCAAGTTCAGCTTGCGCCTGACATGAGTCTTCATGAAGTAATGACGCCAATTCTTCGTCTTCAAACTTTTTCGGTACGCCAGAGCATTCTTTATCTTCAACATCAAAATCATTAACCAATATCTGCATGCTGTTTCTGACAGAGCACAGTCGCCGTAAGTCTCAACAAAAATTCTGTGCGCTTCAGCTGCAGATTTCTTTTGAATAAAGTAGTGCAACAAAATTACCCGAAAATATACTTTCTTTGGCACGAAATCCGACATGTTTAACGCTATGAAAAACAAAGTTGTTTACACTTCGGCGAAATGACATACACTTGCTTACAGTACTGCTTTATAGATGCGTTACCATCTGCAACTACACGCACGCATTTCTGGGAAAGCCATCCGTTGGAAAACAGAGAGAACTTATTCAAGGTCCTAATATATATATATATATATATATATATATATATATATATATATATATATGTGTAAATGTAAAAAAATAGGAAAAATATATATATATATATATATATATATATATATATAAATAGAATATATATATATACATATATAAAATAGAATATATATATATATATATATATATATATACAGATATATGTTAAAGAGAAGAGAGAAGCTTCAAACGTTTTTAGTTATAATGTGGATTTTTAAACTATATATTATACTTTATTTTCCATATATTTGCTAGACGTAATTCGGGTCTTGCGACATTCATCAGGCGAAGAGAGATTTTTCCAATTATTTAACGGAATTAATTTGTTATTATGTTTTCCAATGTATAACCATTTGTGTGTAGTGGTAAACGAATTTTTCTTGGACTTGTAGAGAAAATATTCTTCTGCTTAAAGAGGTAATAAAACAATTAGGATTGGTCAGAGAAAGGGTGAAGGATGGAGGTCTTTGTTCTTATCTTTATATGACCTCGGTATCTTTTTAAACCTATTTCCATTTTTGTGTATTATGTGCGCGCGTATGTTTTTGCTAGTATGTGTATACATGTTCCTTCTCCATATATATATATATATATATATATATATATATATATATATATATATAAAGATTTTTTATGTTCATACGTTCTTTTTGTAGATACACAAATACTTAAGTAAATGCTCTGTTTATAATAAACAGTATTAACGACATTTACCGGCCTGAATGTCCGAGAAATTTTCATAGAAAATATGCGTCCTCCGACAGGAATCGAACCTGTATCATATACGGAACCGTCATATAGCCTGACGTGCTTTACCGATTTAGCTACAGCGGAGCGTTTCGGTTAGCAAGGTCGATTTTACTGTTTTTAAACTACAATTCTCCATGATTTTCTTTCGTACATTCATATCTGCTCGATGCGTATCCAAAGCCTACACCACTATAAAAAATCCTGTGCTGAACTGTTGAACCCTCTTACATCGAAGACAATAGGGAGTGTCTATTATTATTATATATCGAGAGAGACAGAGACAGAGACAGACAGGGACAGAGACAGAGACAGAGAGACAGAGGGAAAGAGAGAGAGACAGAGGGAGAGGGAGAGAGAGAGTGTGTGTGTGTGTTGTGATACAGAAATTAACACTGAGTGGCGATTCTGTTTCATTGACAGTCAAGATACACTGTTACACAATGACCGTGACGATCGAAAGTACTTGAACAAAAACCGAATATCTAAATTTTGTACCCCCACCATATACAAACTCTCATAAAAAATACGTGTTTGTAAAAATACAATAAGAATACAAACACACAGAGGTTGTCTGTTGGAATTGACAAAATTTGTTTCGATGAATTCTTGCTGTTTTAATATATCCTTACTTAAGTTGCGGCAAACAAGGACACTAATTCCACAAAAATCTAGGCGAACCCTTATGGAAAGGGAAGTTACTCTCAACAGCAATCAAATCCAGTATTTTCACACTGAAATAAAAAAAAATTAACCGACAGTATACAAAAATTTGAAACTACCAAAATATGCTAAAATGTATTTATGTTTCAAGAACATATTAAACATAAAATAATCAAACAAAAATTCTTAATATATATATAACTCTTTTCATTTATTAATCCGACATACTTTAATTTATTGCTTAAACGTTATTTTTAATGGGTGCCTATATTTGAATAGATGTTATGTCTTTTTATTTATTTATTACAGTAAATTTATTTATTCCCATTTACCAGGCCTGGATATTCGGAAAAAATGCACTTCCTAGCAGGATTCGAACCTGCGCACCCCTAGCAAAAACTTTCATTAGACTTGATGTACTTTGACCTCTCGGCCACGAAGAACCTCCCGGTAGATAAAGCCCGGATAGCCGTTTTGAACACAACCTTTCCCGATTCTCGAAATTCTGCTTAGTTTAGTATCCTTGTTAATTTATATTTCCGTCATAATTTTCCAGCGTCCTTACATTTTCCCGTTTGGTGGGAGTAAGGGAGTACAAAAAATTTCCATAATTTTCATTGTCCCAAGCGCTTAAAACTTAAATTTTCCTTGTCTGACATATTTAACCACACACACACACACACACACACACACACACACACACACACACACACACACACACACACACACACACACACACATGTATGTAAGTATGTATGTCTTTATTCAGGTGTATGGATATAAGTTTGTGACACTGGGTTTTACGCTTTTGCAGTTATCAGACAAACTGGTTTATTATTTAAAAAATTGGATCTATTTATGCTTGTTCGTGTTTGATTATGTTTGGTGGCTGTATCTATACAACTGATTATGTTAGCTCTATCACTGATATTGAGCACTTTCGAATAAATGCTGCACATATAATAATAATAATAATAATAATAATATCTATTAGATCTTGTTTAAATATTCATGGAGACCTACTGGACACTATTCGTAACATACTTGTAACACAAATATAATAGCATCATCTACATGGAAGAGAAGGCTAAAAATAATGGAAGCCTTATTAATAAAAGCAAAAAAACTAACACTTAATAATATCAACTATTAACATAGACACAATATCTTGACCATGTTTTGAAAAATGAAAACATTATATAAATACATACATGCAACAAACTATTTCCTATTTAACAGTTAAAATATTTCATTCTTGAAAATAGCTAAATGTATAGCCGAAAGCGCTCGGTTAAAAAGAACTTTCAGACAGTTTTTATATAATTTATCATCTGAAAAGAAAAAAAAATAAATCGCATGAGAAACTGTATAAAAAACTAAATAAAAACACCTTGTATGTCGTATTCATTGAAATGTGCATGAAAGAAGGATTGCTGCTTAAATATACAAATTATATATATATAACAAGGCTTAAACACTAATATTCCATGGTCATAATTTATTCCATTGGAATCGTAAATACGATCCAATTCATCAGACCTACAAATTCAAAAAGAAAACAGAAAAAACAACTCCGGGAATAAAAAAATAAAATTTAGTGAGGGTGTATGTATGAAAGTGTGGGACGAATGTTAGAGCTAAAGAGAGGGGTAACAGACTAGAGAAGGAGGAGATTAAACCTTAACAGAGAGAATTTAAGGAGAGGGGTTAAGTAAGAGAAATATGAATGTTGTCGGATGTCTAATACATAAAGATACATTTCGTGGTGACATAGAAACACCATAGACGATCTAATGTTGAAGATCAGAATAAGAGGGAGGGAGAGGAAAGGAAAGACGAGGTGGGGGAGAGAGATGGGGCGAAGGAAAGTAAAATTGAAGGACATTTACTGAAAGGGCTGCTGTGTAATTGAGAAAATTTGACAAATTTAATATCGACTACAGGTTACAAATCAAATATAAACATATAAAAAATAAATATAACGATTATCTAATCTAATGTATGTGTTTGCACCTATGTAAATATATTTATATATTTTGCATATGTATGTATATATTTACCACTAATTTTATCTATATCTATCTATCTATCTCTCTATCTATCTATCTATCTATATATATATATATATATATATATATATATATATATATATATATATATATATATAGTGTGTGTGTATGAATGTAAATTTTTCTCAGATGGCGTATATCTGTAGAAGAGACAAAATGAATGAAAAGACAGGAGGAAAATTATTCTTTGTTTTTTGGCCGACGTGTTTTCTCATCTGACGTACTTTATCAAGGCAAATGTGATGTTTTCTTTTGAAACAAGTATTTTACAGTGACTCAAATTTTTAAAATTTAAGTACGCAGATAAATAGTCATCAGTTTGACTGACATAAGCGATGTTTTAACGCTTAAACTTCTTCGTAATCTGATGAATATTTATGAGCGTTCTTAAATTTAAAAATTTTGACTAACTGTCAAATATATACTTGTTTATAAAGAAAACCATCACATTTGCCTTGACACTGTCCATTTTCTTAATAATATCGTCAAGATTTTAATGATAAAACCTTGTTTTCATTAAGTTTGTAGCATTTTTTCATCATTCTATGCTATTCTTTTAGCGAATCACTAGTGGTATTTCGATCAGTATTACACATTTATTTGAGTCTAAAATATTTTGTACATAATTTTGATTCATCCTATATTGAATTTCACTAAAAAATTATAAATGTATATGCTTTGAATGCTATAAATTATATATATATATATATATATATATATATATATATATATATATATAGAGAGAGAGAGAGAGAGAGAGAGAGATAGATAGACAGTATTAGTGGTCAATATATATATATATATATATATATAAATTTCCAAGAGGATAGAATCCAGGTAGAACTCAATGTCCAGGTCAGAGTAAGAATATAATATAAAAGGCTCACCATCCAATTCATCAGACCTACTTGTAGGTCTGAAGTATTGGATGGTGATTACGATTCCAATGTAATAAATTATAACCATGGAATATTAGTGTTTGAGCATTTTATATTATATATATAGTGTAACCCGGATATAAGAGACCCGGATATAAGAGAAACCCGGATATGAGAGAGATTTTCTCTGGTCCCAAATTAGAGCCTGTGTTAATGTATATAAAATAGACCAAACCCGGATATAAGAGAAACCCGGATATAAGAGATTTCTTCTCCGGTCCCGACAACTCTCTTATATCCGGGTTACACTATATATATATATATATATATATATATATATATATATATATATGAAGAAATATAGTCTTAAGGTGTGCTATATTTACGGGATAAAGTGCTCAATATCAGAGATAGAGCGTGTGTAAATATAAAAGTGAACATAGAAGTCAACACTTAGAGGCGACAGTCTGTTTCATGCTATATACAATCTCGGCTTTTTTCTGAATTCAATGAGGTTGCGCATTCTAATCTGTGGGAAAAATATCTTCTTTATGATACATTCAAATGTGATGTGTCATTTTAGATGTTCTGAAGAAAGACGTATCTAAATTCTTAATATTCTAAGCCCTTCTATTGAATTACGTGACTGGTGTTGGGCTGTGTACAATAAGACAAGTTATTTTTAAATTCTTTTAGAAAATGATCATTGCCCTCACTGCAAAAGCTGGGGTTTAATTCAATAAGTACTGTCACCAAAATGTAGATTCATAAGTTTTACCAATTCTTGAGCATTTACACCCTTGTGCAAATGAATTGAAACAAAACGAATAATTCCATTATTATTTACTTTTTCATATTTTTACAATGAAACATGACACAGTGCACATGTTAGTATTTCGTATGTCCATTCCACGAAGTCGTTCTTTGCAGATTGACCACAGATTCTCGATTGGATTCAATTTTCATACGCTTCCTTAGAGTAACGTAAATCGCAGACAATGGCCCTAGGACAACTAATCGGCAGTCGAGACAATAGTGTCTGGACGTGATAAAAATCTGATGCAATCATGGATGGCGCGATATTTTTCAAGGCCAAACAAATTTCACCGAAAACAGATTCATATTACTGCACACCACTACAAATTACCGATTCTAAGGTAAAAATAGAAATCGATTACACCCTGTCACTCCAGTGGGTCTAAAACTGACCGTATGGTGAAAGAAAGGAAACTAAAGCGGTTGTTTCAATCAATTTGCATGAGGGTGTATTTTTAAAGATCGCTAGAAAAAATTATACCGAAATGACTAATTTACGTAGGTTTTTACTGACAAACTGACTTCAAAATTTTACTAGTTCAAAAATAAACCCAAAGAAAGTTTATATTTAAATACATTGAATGGAAAATATATTCAAAACTAAATCCTCATTATGAATCACCACAAGCAAAATATACATTTTTCTTCACTCTATTCCATAAGTGAAAACTGTGTAAAAATTGTAAAATATTACAAAAAAGGCTGATCAATGAATAAGATTTTATACCATTTGTTAGGTTAAATTTAAAAAAAAATAGATTAAAGTGTATATAACTTCATAATACTGTAGGGCAGAAATTATAGGACAAAATGTTTTAAATTTACATTGTTTATTGAAAATCGAACTAGAACTACTGCCCTGTGTTACATCATATTATAGCTAAATTGTTCAGGATAATTTCCCTTTGAAGTAAATGAAGGTCTTATTTGATGTCACAATAATTTAGCTTTTTGTCCCTCAATCTGTGAAGATTCAGTACTTAATTTAACTGTTCTTCATACACCTTGTGAATGTGCAGGTAAATTTAGCAACTCAACGTCGTTCCATTCATTAGAATATCATGTACTTTATTATTTGAAAAACCTTCTGCAAGTGCAGTTTCACAATCTCTATTTTGTGACAGGTTAATAAAATTTGACCAGTTTTTCGCTTCAGAACTGATGAAAGTAATTTTTTAATCTATTCTTTGATGACTCGCTACTCCTGTGACAACAAATATTTTTATTGGAAAATTTACCCATACTTCGCTTTATTTTTGTGATGCAATTTGAATGAAATTTTAAAATTAGTCTTGTAAATTGATAATACTAATTAAGTATGAATAAATTTTTACTTATCTAATGAACAGTTTTTATAGCCTCTTCTGAAACCTCCAATTCATTTGACTTCAACATTGAGAAAAGACTATTTTCTGGGAGCAAAGCGAAAGCATTATGATTAAAATTTTATCATGCAACATTCTGTATTACGGTCAACTGTTGCTTTATTCTTTGACTGATGTTAAAGATATACAGTTGTTGGTTATGGAAATTATCACCACCTTAATTTAAAACAAACTAATTGCATAAATTTAAATTATACATTTTATAAGGCTGTGCTATAAGACTTTCACTGATCACCGAAAAGAAATTCTAACACTCCAATTTTTAATCTAAACTTAATCTTTAATCTCATTCCCTCAAAAAATGGTAACAATTTGGAAAAAATAGTGTGTGTCATTATATATCATATCAAATCATAACTTTTAAATTCAGTGCAATATCACAGTTTCAAAATCGACCTGCCTTAGTGTACAAGTTGGGAAGTTTCAGCTTTTAATCAGTATTGACATTAGGCTGGATGTCGATCGGCGTGGCTTTAGGGTTTTATTCGTAACCTAGAAAGCAGACGGCAGTTTAGTTAGATGTCGATTTTTCTTTGTATCGATAAAAGTTTGTGATATGCAAGTCGCACTTTTGTTTGCAGTCCTCTTTTCAAATTCACCATCTTTCATTGTTGAGGCTTGGTGCAAAAGGTAGATAGGCGCGGGCTTGCAGAGGTGGAGCTACGATTCATTGGATTTAAGCAGAGAAAAGTAAGCGCAAGCCTAAATGTTATCTAAGCCAAAAGTGAGAAGGCGAGCCTTTGGATCTGGCTCAAGAAAGAAAAATCTGGCAGCAAGAGATACGATCTCTGATAGAATGTGAAGTAGTGAACAGGCTGTGAACCCATTGGCTCAAATGATGGGGTTTCACATCAATGAAGGTTGCCGGTTCGAAGTAAAATCCGTCGAGTGGAAGGCTCCGAACGGAGCGCATTCTCTCAGATGACCCCGGAAACTTTCTGACATTTTGTACATGGAGCATTCAACTCGCAGCACATAACTAGTAAAAAAAAAGTTTTGTTTCATTCACATATGATTTGATCAAACTTTTTACAATGCGCCTGATTAGAAAATGTCTAATTTCCTGATCGATGATATTCATAACATATACTTCGCAGTTTTATGGTTTGTGCGCTTTAAAATAAGGCATTATCTTGGAACAGATTCAACAGTACAGGTTTTATAAGCCTTTAACAATTTATGGTTTTATCATTGGTTGGCTCTATCCCAACGTCATCCAACTTAAACACTTTGAGATGTTGTTAGTTCCATTTAAGTACCTGTCATAGATCAACGGTTAGAAAGCAGTGTTTTTGGCAAGCTGTTGCTGAAGAGTTCAAATATCCCGTGCCGTGACACTTCAGAACATGGGCGGTCATGTCTCTCCACATCTTCATATCATTCATAGCTCAAAGTAATCTTTGTCTCCTTACTATCTCTTCTCGTCTTTGCTAGGCCATCCAATAAATGTAATCTCTGTTCTTCTTGCCTTAAAGGCCAGTTTAAATGAAAGTGAAAGTGAAAGTATGTTTAAGTGTCAAATTCTTGCAGCATTCCTTCCTTCTTATCACTGCGTTCTCTAAAATTTAATTTGATTTAGTTTCATTAGTTCTTATGTCAAAGATAAATATATTTAATACTTTGATTTCTGAATTCATAGCGCTGAAATAAGTTATTACTTTCTGAATACACTAACAGAAAAGATAATAAACTAATTGTAGACTCAGATCCCGACCTTTCCACTTTTATTCTGCCTCGGTTGTTTGATGTATATTTCTCAGTGGTGAAATATATAATTACGTTTGAAACACTGTATACAAACGTCAAGCAAACGCGTATATGGATGAATATAATACGATGGATAAACGTTTAAACTGATGAATAATATCAATCCCTTCTTTCAAGATTTATTTAAACGTTTATTGGTTTGGTTTGGTTTGGTTTGGTTTGTTTTACGGCATATCAACCTCAATGTGTTTATTTAATGACAATTTTTATTGCTGGTAATAATTTTTTTTAAATGTATTGCTAGTAATATTTTTTCCTTCAAAAATCTATTTCTGGTAGTATTTTTTTCCCTCAAAAATGTATCACAGGTAATATTTTTCCAGAGAATGTATAGCAGGTAATATTTTTTTTTCAAAAATATATAGATCGGTTTGTTTTACGGCATATCAACCTGAATGGTTTATTTAATGCCGACAAGATTTTTATTGCTGGTAATATTTTTGTTTTTTTTTTCCAAAAATGGATCGTTGGTAATAATTTTTTCTTCAAAGTTTCATTGCTGGTAATAATTTTTTTTTTTCGTCAAAAATTCATTGCTGGAAATATATTTACAAAATGTATTGCTGGTATTGAAACCTATTTTTACACTTTCATAGTGCTTTGACCACAATTTGGGAGTTAACTATTTGCCCATAGCTGGGACACCAACAGTATCCAAGAAGTTAATTTTTTTCTTTCCTTCTCGTATCCAAGAATTTAATTTCTTCTTTTCTGATCCTTCCTTTATGATCATAACATTGATGACAAAAACAGACCAATTCTTGCATAGATGAGTCGACTGCATACTAATGTTAGGGGAGGTCGAAGTCGATTTTTTCGATCTTTTTTTTCTCTTGTTGTTTGACATTTTCATCTTCTCTTCTGGTGTCAGAGAAGTTTTTGATTCCGGTCTTGTGCATTTGTTTCAAACGATTTAGGTTCGACTCCAGTGACTTTCTGTGTTGTTTTGAGTTGATCCGTGTATCTTCGAAGAGAGCAATCACATGGTCTTTTCCTTAGAGTGAGGTCATTGGATAAGACTTGACGTGGAAATCTTGATTCTTCCATTCTTGCTACATGTCCTAATCATCGAAGACGGTGTTTAATGATCAGCGATGCTTAGACTGTTGACTCTCCTTGACTCTGGTGTTGGTCACATAATAATTCCATTTGATGTTCAAGATAGAACGAAGATTCTGCTGGTAAATACGTTCTGATTTTTGGATACTGCGATGATATAGAGCCCAGATTTCGCAACCATTTAGCAAAGATGGCCATAATTTTGTTAAGTTCAGAACTTTGTTCTTGAAGACGCATTTAATTAGCTTTCAAAATGCCACGCATGCAACTCTAATTCTGTGTTCCACAACCTTTTCTGAGTGCACTTGTGTAATAAAAGCTGCCTGTATCGCAGATAGTAATATCAAAATCTAGTAAGATGGTATTTCGGGCTGGTTGTGCAAGGATTTTGGTTTTCTTGATGCTTACTGTAAGGCCAAAACAATGGTAGCCCAAAGCAAATTTTTTCACAGACTATTGAAGTTCTTCTTTTGAATGGTAGGAAACTGTCTTGAGTTAGTTTATCATCTGGGTCTCGTTGGAGAAATGGATTGCGAATCGGATTGAGGAATCGGGGAGCTGAGTTCGAATTCCAGTGGGATCCATTACATTCACTTACGTGCTAATACTCTTAGAAAATGTATGAATCCTCTTCTCCCCCACCCTATGGATAAATAGCAGGATAGCTTCTGCTATGGGTTCTATAGCCTTGAGTGGCAACCGGTATAGAAGAAGGTAACTCCGAATTCAAAACCGGTCTGGAGAGGATTAGGCTCCATCAGGCTCTGTTGCCCAAGAAACACCACTTCTACCGCGGTTGCAGTACACATCGTGCCCCTACGAGCCTGATGGGTCACGCCATATGCGATCAATCCTTTGAATTAACTCTTACGGCTCATTGGGGGAAAAGACACGATTGTATTATTGAATACCTCCAAAACAAATCTAGATCCTGAATTTGCTCTGGTCCTAATGAACAGTCATACCCCAAATAAGGTCCCTTGCGCGAATGCCTATTTGGCCTAAAGCTCACTTCACCCTCAAATGGGACTCGTATATTGGTTTCATTGCTAAAGATACTCGAAGAATGATTGGTTCATTGTATCGCTCTAGAAAATACCTAACTCTTGCCGCAATACTTTATTCTTACAAGAGTCAGATCAAACTAAAAATGGAGCTGTTACTGTCTAGTTCACAAGACGCTTATCACACGGATGAAACTTTTTTTTATTTATTCACTAATCTATCAGCATTTACTATGGCAAATGTTCTAACGAGTTACATCTCCGAGTCTCACTAATTCAGACCTTCGCAACTAGGAGCCACCATCTCATTTTCACGGTGGCAAATCATCCGTTTCCCCTCTTGTATTCCTTTAGTAAGTCTCAGACAGATTCTTCCCAAGAAATGTTATTTCATCGAACAGATTTCAATCTTAACCTCTTCAAGTCCAGCGTCCGCCGATATCTGTCGTACATAACCTCATAATATACACTTACTACTTTCTCTAACCACCTACCTTAAAACAATCTAACTCACTAACCTCCTACCTTGAGCGGATCTTGGGCCTTGTATTGAGTGAACTATAAAAAAAACTTTTATACCAGAGTATTAGGAAAGTAATTCCATATTTCATCAGCCTGTGTCTAGAATCAGTTTATCATTGCTTCTATTAAACTTTTCGAAGAGTAATGTATTTTACAATTATGAATTGTGTATCAACCAGCGAGAGAAAAGAAAGAGAGAAAGAAAAGAGAGAGACCCAAGGGCGGAGTTTGTGTGCATATTTGTGTGCGTATTTTGTGTGCGTGCGCGCAGATATATCGACAAGGAAAAAATAACTGAGGCAATTTACAAGAAGCCTCACTATAAACATAAAAAAGTAAAAGGCTTTTAAAAGGGAAAATATTACCAAGTAATTCTGTGAAGCCCAAATAATACAAGGTTCGTTTTGCTGTTTGTTGGTGACATCACTACTGATTACACTATGACGGTGTTAAATTAAGTTTGGTTTGCATGATTAGGGAGGTCAACAAATACGTATCAATTCTGAAAGGAAATTAAAAATGCATACGAAACAATTCATGAGAGTTGCCACAGCGAGTGCTGACGTCATTGCGCGTGATGCGACAAAGGCAAGAAAAAGCGTGAAAGAAACTATGAAGACAGTGTACTGTTTGTAAAATGGCGGATATTTTAATTGTGATTTGTAAGTCATCATTAAAATGCAGAGCAGTAAGTGAATTTGGTTTTTAGTTGGTTAATTTAAAGACATATCAACATTTGCTGTGTTATGTTATGTCGAGGACAAAAATCTCAATGTTGTAGGTAGGTTAACTTAGATCCAGAAAATCAACTATTGTACATCTGAATCAAACTTCTTTTTTTTCGTTTTAGTAATCTTCATATTCTTATATAAGATTCCTTTAGAGTTATGCAGGGGATAAGTTTGAAAAGCTGCTGGGAAATCTTAAAAATTCGTTTATATATATATATAAAAGACATTTTTTTTTAACGTTTTTTTTAGTAATCTTTAAGCAAATGGAAGGATGTCAATGTATTTTTAGAAAATATTCGTTCATAGACAGGATTCGACCTGCACAGGGATAAAATAGATGAAATAGATCATAATCTTCGTCTTTAGACCTTGTCCATTTCTTAATATATGATTTTGTTTTACATTCGATACGCCAGAGCAGTTATGAATGTAAATATAAGATTGTAGTTTATAACTTGGATAAGTTTGAAAATGTCAGCTATATGCTTCCGTATAGGGAAATCCTGTCTTAAAATTCGTTTATATATATATATATATATATATATATATATATAAATATATATATATATATATATATAGTGTATATTTAGGCAGCATTTTTAATTCATACATGTTTCCTTAAATAATATAGACAAGTGTTGTCTATTTTATGTAAATTCTTTTCATAACGTCTGATAAGCTTAATAACATTATCATTAAAGGAAGCGATAATCGCACCGCAGGTCATGAGGTCACACATGACCACGTGAGAGTGAATTCTAGAAGTATTAAGTATGGGAAGCCGTTGGTATAAACCAATGGCTTCTGTTACCAATTATAGACATTTAAGGATATTTGTTTATAATAAACAGTATTAACGACATTTACCGGCCTGAATTTCCGAAAAATTTTCATAGAAAATATGCGTCCTCCGACAGGAATCGACCCTGTATCCTACACGGAACCGTCATATAGCTTGACGTGCTTTTACCGATTGAGTCACAGAGGAGTGTTTCGGTTAACAAGGTCGATTTTACTGTTTTTTTAAACTACAATTCTCCATGACTTTCTCTCGTACATTCATATCTGCTCGATGCGTTTCCCAATATAAACAATGAAGTTACACATTATGAAATGGACAAATATATATATGACGGTTCCGTATAATAATATATAATAATTTACTACGAGTCAATTTGTTTTGTTATTTATCTTTCAACTATTTTAACAACAACAACAACAACAACCACAACAACCACAACAAGAACAACAATAATAATAATTATAATAATAAATTTTAAAAGTACAGCGATGTATTGGCACATTTGATGAACTGTTTGCTACAACATCCAGTGTAATATATATATATATATATATATATATATATATATATATATATATATATATATTATATATGTTTTTATGGAGGAGGGAGTGGTAGAAGTAGTACCTTTGTTGCTCGGCTTATTATTAAGGTGGACGGGCAACACTGGTCTTCACTCATCCCCTATATATATATATATATTGCTCCTGGGTAAGACGATAAACTATATCTGGCAGCAAGATCAGGATGTTTTGAGGAGCGTGGAACCATCTCTTGCTGTTGCTGTTGTTCCCATGTCCACCCTGATCCGGGGCGGTAGTACCTGATAGGATCTCAGCTATGGGCAAATAGTTAACCTCCAAATTAACCTCCTGGCGGTCCTGGGTATGACGATAAACTATATACGGCTTCGGGTAGGTGGAACACGACAGACTGGGAAGGCAGTTCACCTAGGAGTGGGGGAGGAAAACCCTTATTTCAAACCTCCGCTGGCTTGCGGCTATATCCAGCCATAGAAAAGGTTTCAGGAGTAAACCTCGAGGAAAAATCCGGATACGGAATCCCTAAGGCAGTTCGCCGTTGTACCCAAACCGTTCAGGCAGCTCCTGAAACAACACCGGTCGGCAACTGTAGTGATCTTGTCGTTCCTTTGGCCTCAGCGGTGACTTGGGAAGGACGTGCCACATGGGCAACAGCCTGTCCTCCATATCACATCGCCCAGGCTTGCATCCGACCACACCACACTTCACCAAAACAACCTGCACTATACCTGGAGAGTACACTCCAGCTTCGCTTTTGGCGTCGACACAATACGGAAAACGGCAGTTACCGGTTATAAACTACCACTCGATTGGCGTAGAGCGCAGCGCCAGGGGTTGTTCACGTCGGTGGGAGAGATTTTCAGATCTCATTGGACAGTTACCATCGCCTCAAGCTGGGCAGCCCCCAGCCAGTAAGGTGTTGTCCCGCCACGGTCTGCCTTAGGAGACATCCGACAACAGACTGCAACCTTTGCACAAGGCTATAACAAGAATTTACGAAAGAAATAAGCTCTAAAAAGGTCCGGACTATGCTTACCGGTCTCTCTGAAGACCTGCAGGATCACCAACTTTAGGAAAACTGCCGTCATCAACGGCGAGCTAAAAAGGCTTCATGTGGACATCGCCATTCTGCAGGAAACCCGTCTGGCTGACTCTGCATCGCTGAAGAAGAAGGACTACACATGCTTCTGGCAGGGGAAGAGCTCCGACGAACCACGCCAACACGCAGTGAGGAACAGCCTGGTGAATACGGTAGAACCAGGCATCAACGGTTCCGAGAGACTCCTTACTCTCCGCCTCAGCACCATCGCATCCCCTCTCACCCTCGTCAGCATGTATTCCCGACACTCCCTGCCCCACCGGACACCAAGGACGAGTTTTATAACAAGCTGGAAACCACCATCAGCAGTTTCCCCAGATTTCAATGCCAGAGTGACTGATCACGATATTTGGCCTTCGTACCTTGGACAGTTTGGCGTCGGCAAGATGAACGATAACGGCCAGAGACTGCTCTAGCTATGCACTTGCCACAACTTGTGCATAGTCAACTCTTTCTTCAGGACCAAGACCCAGCACAAGGTATCCTGGAGACATCCATGCTCAAAGCACTGGCACCAGCTGGATCTCATACTGGTCAGACGAGCCGCCATTAAGAATGTCCTTCACACACGTACTTACCACAGCGCGGACTGCGATACAGACCACTCTTTGGTGTGCTGCAAGATCAAGCTCCAGCACAAGAGGTTCCACCGCGGCAAGAATCAGGGGAAGCCTCGCATTGATGTCAGCAAGATGAGCCAGCCAGACTTTGTGCAACAGTTTGTCAAGAGGTATGAGAACGAGCTGGCAACCTCACGGACCGGACACTCTGCAACGGAGAAGTGGGCAACCTTGTGGGACACCATGCACCGCACTGCCTTGGTCACCTTTGGGAGAACGACCGGAAAGTAATATGACTGATTTGAGGCAAAGTCCACCGAGATGGCTCCTGTCATTGTGGCCAAGCGCGCCGCTCTTGCAAAATATTAGGTTGGTGCAAAAATAGTGACGTCATAATGTCGTTTTTGACGTTAAAAAACACGTCAAAAAACGATATTATTACGTCATTATTTTTGCACCAACCTAATACAAGCGGTTACCCAGTAAGAGAAACCTGGAGATCACCCGAGCTGCCAGGAGCAAAGCTCATCAAACTGCCAGACGCTGCACCAACGAGTACTGGACAGAGCCATCCAGACAGCAACAATTACAGGGAACATAAGAAATATGTACGATGGCATCAATACGGCAATGGGACCAGTGCAGAACAAAGCAGCACCCCCTCAAATCTACCACTGGTGAAGTCATCGCAGACAAGGGGCAACAGATGGAGAGTTGGATGGAATACTATTCCGCCCTCTACTCCAGGCAGAATGTTGTGACGACCGCAGCCCTAGATGCCATTGTGCGCTTGCCAGTCATGGAGGACCTCAATACCGAACCGACCTTAGAAGAGCTTAGCAAGGCCATTGACAGCTTGGCCTCAGGGAAGGCGCCTGGCAATGACAGGATTTACCTTACCTGATCAGGCATTGCAAGACTGCCCTACTGCTCCCATTGTACGAGGTCCTCTACCAGTGCTGGAAAGAAGGAACCGTACCTCAGGACATGAGAAATGCACAGATTGTCATCCTCTACAAGAACAAGGGTGAGCGAAGCGACCACAACTACTACAGATGTATCTCGTTTACTCAGCGTTGTGGGCAAAGTCTTCGCTCGGGTCATCTTGGTCTGCCTGCAGAAACTCAATAAGCGTGTCTACCAGTGTGGTTTCCGAGCTGAAAGATTAGCGGTAGACATGGTTTTTTCCCCTCCGCCAGCTCCAGAAGAAGTGCAGAGAACGGTAGATGCCCCTGTACGTCGCTTTTATTAATCTCATCAAGGCGTTCCATCTCGTCAGCAGAGAAGGCCTCTTCATAATTCTGCCCAAGATTGGCTGCCTACCTACAGAGCTTGATTGAGTCATTCCGCAGTTACATGCGGGGCACTGTGCAGTTCAATGGCAACACCTCTGAGCCCATCAACATCTGCAATGAGGTCAAACATGGCTGCGTCCTCACTCCCACTCTCTTCGGGGTTTTCTTTGCGTTGCTTCTGAAGCATGCATTCAGCAAATCAAGAAAAGGAATTTACCTGCGTACGAGATCAGATGGTGGGTTGTTCAATCTCGCTCGCCTCAGATTCAGGACCAAAGTAGGTGAATCCCTTGTCATAGATATACTTTTTGCCGACTATGTGACAGTAGCGATTCACACCCAGTGTGAACTTCAGTCATGAATGAACCGTTTCTCCCAGGCCTGCATCAGTCTGAAAAAGAAAACCGTACTGGGACAAGGTAGCGAAACACCACCACCAGCCATCACCATTGATGACTATGAGTTCACTGCGGTTAATCAGTTCACATACCTTGGCTCCACCATCCCTGACAACCTATCCTTAGACGAAGAGATTGACAAGAGAATCGGAAAGGCAGCCACAATACTTGCGTGCCTCACAAAACGTGTGTGAACCAATCTCAAGCTGCCAGTGAAGATCAAGATGGCAGTGTACGACGCCTGTGTTATCAGCACACTGCTATATGGCAGCGAGGCTTGGACCACGTACGCCAAGAAAGAAAGACGTCTGAAGATCTTTCATAAGAGAATCATCCGCTGCATCCTGGTAATAGCGTGGCAAGACAAGTTGCCCAACAATGAGGTCATGTCTCGAGCAGGTCTGCCCAGCATCTTCACACTGCTCAGACAGCACAGACTCCGTTGCTTGGGTCACGTCCATCGCATGCCAGACGGCTGCAAAGACCTCCTGCATGGAAAGCTGGTCGCTGGAAGAAGACCCGCCGGACGGCCACAGCTGTGGTAGCACGATGTCGTGAGACGCAACGTGAAAGCTGTGGACATCAACACAGACCTGGGAGAACCTGGCAGCCATACGATCCGAATGGAGAGGAACCCTGACCAAACACCTTAAGTCAAGGGAGGAGAAGTTGACACAAGTCGCCATGGAAAGGCGGGCCCTCAAAAAGCAAAGTGACGGCTCCAACAGACCAGAGACAGAAAACACATGCGACCTCTGCAACAGAAATTGTCACTCTCGCATCGGCCTCTGCAGTCATAGACTTCGATGCTCCAGCCAAGTAGACAACTAGGATGCTACCCATGGTCAACTTTGACTAACGGAGGCATACACACACACACAAACTCTCTCTCTCTCTCTCTCACACACACACACACACACACACACACACACACACACACACACACACACAAAAACACACACACACACACACATATATATATATATGGGTTAATTTAGGTACCTCCACGAGATCTATAAAAAAGAGGATAGCATGATGAAAAAGACGCCAAACTTGAAGAAAACAAAATTTTATCGTCTAAATGTTTATGTTATTATTAAGAGGAAAGATCAAAGGAGTTTGGGGGTATTTTTTTATATTTTTAATCGTTTCTAGCACGTCCAAAAGTTTCGATAAAAATCTTGTTTTTTTTGAGTCAGCAAAATTGACTATCTTTTCCATTTTATAAAAAAACTGGAATTTCACTTTGAAATTCTTTTAAATATCAATTATCAGTTTTTGAAAACTTATTTTAAGAAAATCAGAAATTATAATGTTTATTTAAAATATTTTGAACCAAGCTTAACTTAGCTTCTGCGCCGAAAAGATCTAATTTGAAAATAAAACAAAGCAGGTCATAAACTTTTGCGTCACTTGACAGGTGATGGATGACATATTGACGGATTCCGTGAGGATAATTTGTTCTACGGAAGGAGAAAAGTGAAATAATTTATATTTAAGTGAACAAATTATTTACCTTGTTATTATTAAGAAAAACTTTCAGCGCTGTAAGTTTTTTGTACTTTGCTTTCACCTTTACGTTTACGATGCTTTATGGAAAATATATTATAAAGAAATTAAAATAAGACTGTTAAGAGTGAGATTAAATTTCATATTTCATAAGAAAGGTATCTAATTAATTTATAGGTACCTTTCATATGAAAATTTATTAGAAGTGTACATAAAATACTATAATTTTATGTACATTTATTACATTTATTTGTATTTCCATTCATTTTATTATTAATTTTGATGTTTCATTTATGGAAAATGTCATAACTGAGATTAATATAAAAATAAGATCATATAAATTTCATAAGATGATACTGATACTTGTAGGTAACCTTCTCAGTTGAAATTGAAAAATCAAATTAACTTCTCCACACGTGTTTTGCAAAAGTAAAGGCCTTAACAGCGGAGAACAATGCTTAACTCAAATAACGCAAGTTAATTGTATTCTGGTTGATCTTCCGTACTTTATAAGTACAGCCCGACTATAAACACAAAGTTACATTTCTTAATTACTGCGGATCTTCTGATGAGTCAAAACGATACAATTTACAACGCATATAAAAAAGATCTATCTCATAAGGAGACTTAGGAAACCCGATGCAGCTTTTAACTAATTTTATATTTTAACAACTTAAATGTAAAAATCTATTATAATTAAGAAATAACAAATAATTATATTAAAAATTCATTTTTCATCGAAAAAAATTTTTGCTTTCAGAAAATATTGTCCATATTCATAAAAAACAACTAAAAGCAAATAAAAACATTTGAAATTAAACAATATCTTTGTTTTATTGAGTTTTGTATGTTACAATTCAGAGCTGATTTTCAGGTAGGTGGGATCCAATGAAAAACAAAAAAAAAACATGATTTGCATTCCTCAAAGCCTTGTGCTTTTAACTATTGTAATCACTAAACACGATGCGATCGAATTTCTAGCGTTTTCATAAAATTAGTTATGGGGGGTATCATGGGTCTTTGCAGATTCCTTTTATTTACTATCTGGGAATTACAATGACTTCTTGCGAAAAATAGTAGAGTACCCTGCTCTTTAACCAGTAGGTGGAGAAGATGGACTTTTTCCAATAGCATTAGTACGAAATGAGAGGCTGTCAAAATTTGAACGCGTTCCGTGCTGATAAATCTTACCCTGCCCAAATATCCTAAAGCGATTAATTAAATTTTGGCGCCAAATCAGATTTATGGAAGCCCTATTGAAAATCGACCTCACTATCTATGGTTTCGAACAATGGAAAACTTGAAATCAGCAGTAAGTTATGCGAGGAGAATAATTTATTTCTCAGTCTCAGAGTTGGTTTACTGATCAAACACTTAAGGTCATATTCAATAACGACTTCAGTTGTACAGGCGTCAAATCGAAAAAGATTTGATCTGATTGCAATTCACGAAAATTGAAATACATGCACTCACTTTCTGTTATAGTGGAACACACCTATTCTATAGTTAATAGACTCTCCCACCTATAATAAGTAGGAGTAGTAAGCGTAATGAGGGGTCGCTCAGTCTGAAGTCGGACGACCGGCTGACCGGTTGAACTCTCTGCCTTCGGGTGGGGAGGAACCCGAACGAGGCTACGCCGAAGGGCGGAGTCTCTTTCGGGGAGGTGAACCGACCCTGAACCCGTTTATACGGCTTCAAAGGGCATATTTTTGGCCGAGCCTACGGGCTCAGAGATCCCACGTTAAACCGGCCTTGTGCCACATGATGCCCTCGTAGGGGGTGACTAAATACCGCTCAGTCTGAAGTCGGACGACCGGCTGACCGGTTGAATTCTCAGCCTTTGGGTGGGGAGGAACCCGAACGAGGCTACGTTGTGCCACATGATGCCCTCGTGGTGGTGGTGGTGGGGGTGACTGAATATCGCTCAGTGGGTCAGTCAGTCGATGCCAGACGACCGTTAGTCGGATACTAAAGTATCAGCGATCGCAACTAGATTACTCTGCGTCATTACCCATTATATGAAGTTCCTAACGTTTTGTACGTCGAACCTATTTTAGCACCGACTTAGTACAAATACAAGCCTCCACTGTGAAACCACTCCATAACACTTTTTCAGAGACATACTGTGGCCCATTAATACATATCGTCGTCGTCGGCACCTCTCCGAGATTGGTTCATCCGATGCCTCCACGATGTTTGAACCGATAGGAGGCCATGTCGGGGGAATGGAACAGTCTCGGGCATTGATCGTATGGTTGGGCTGGTGATGATCTTGAGTGGAAATGCCGGATCTTGCGTTGCTTTTTTTTTACTTCCTTTTCAGCCTTTCTCCTCTCATAGAATGTGGAACAACCACAATGATTTGCTCTTTGCCAAGGTGGACGGTCGGCGTCTTCTGTTTCCCAGGTGTTAGGGTTAATTCCGTTCGTCTTTGAATCTGCGTTATTGGGATCCGCGATGTCGTTTGCCGTTGGCGAGCTCGCTGTAAAGGGTGTAAAAGATTTATTTAAAATAAACGGAGCGTCTACTCAAATACGGGTATTCACTAAACCTAACATTTGAAGTTTTTAAAAATACATATGTGTATATATGACAATCGATACGATTTTCAGCTGGAGACATATTTGCCAGCGATTTTTTACAATGATATTCACCCTGTAAAAGGTCCGGGAGCTACTCAAGGTAGAGTGTTACAGAGTAAGAAACAGTTTATTTAGATATGTAGGGAAGATAACGGTTAACCCTAGACTTGAACAGGTTAAGATTGTAGTAATCAAGGAAGCATCCTATTGGGAGTCGTATGCACAAAACAGTGGTGCATAGGAATAATGGGGCTTACATGTCACCAGTGGAATACGAAGAGACTGAGAGTGGATCGCTACAATATGCGTGGCATGGCAGTTTTTAGCGGTGAAGGGTAGAACTGATCGAACTAAAGAATGTAGTTCGTCTGAGCACTTTTTTTTAAAGGCAATTCACCCAAAGCAATGCGAGGGTGTCACTAGCATGCAATGGGTTACAGAGGATTGGGGACAAGAGTAAAGAGGCGTGTTTGAGGAAAGGATACAGAGAAGGACGGGGAACAAGCTCAGGGTGTCAGATGTCGATTGACATTACACTTGAATATTTAAAGATTACAGTCATCGGGGAAGCAAGTAAGAGGAAGGGAATTTCACAGAGAGGAAGTGCAGGAGAAGAAGCTGTTTGAGAAGAAGAAACGGTTATATTTAACCGTTTTGACAGTGAAAGAGTGGGACCGAGATACCAGCCTGGTAGCTCGCTTAAATTCATGTAGTCCGGGAACCAGCGAAAGTAGCTCGTCGGAACAATTGCCGCGAAAATATTTGTAGAAGAGACAGAGGGAGGCTACAGCATGGGATAGCGATTGTAGACAAAATGCCAAATCAGGAGCTATCATCTTGTTTATTCGTCTCTGGATTTTGTCAAGGACCTCGAGACGTACAGCGGGAGCACAAGATCAGATATGACAACAATATTCATTGCAAGGACGGATGGTTGATTTATAGATTTGAAAGATGGGCTCAGACGAGAGAGACTTTCTGGTACGACACAGAGAGCCAGCTTTCCTTGCGGTAGATTAAGCTATTGATTCAACGTATTTATTCCACCTCATTTCAGCGAACAGCGTGAGACCAAGCAGGCGTAACGAGGCACTCTCAAGGAGTTGGGAATCAGTTATTATTATGGGAGGCGGGAATGGTTCTTTGTGGTGGGTAAAGGAGAGCAATTTTCCATGGAAATAGCGACGGAGCAGTTACAGACTTACTACGTTTGGTCTGTGAGAAAGAGGTTGTAGGATGGAAAATAAATTGTCACCTACAAGGACACAGTGACGCTTTTGTACCCTATCGAGACGCGAAAGGGAAAAATGGACAGCTCCTGTCCATATATAGCGACAGTACTCCATTTTCAGACTGATCTGATTCTTGTAAAAGTATAGGATAGCGGGAGGAGTCAGGTACTTACTGAACTGGTACAGGGAGCCGACCATTTTCCCCAGCATCTTCAGCGACGGTTGTATGTTTCATAGAAGTGTTTCTGGGCGTGAAAGGCATGGAGAATATATTTAACAAGAACCAGTTTCTACGTGGACTGTCTCACATGCGTCTTGTTTCTTTTATAAATATTGGGGAAAAATGTATGACAAAGTTAAAAAAAAATTCGTTTTACGTGTTTCATCCTCTCGGACTAAAGTTGTTGTTTTGGTGCAACTACACATGCGTACGAACGAGGGATGCTGGGAAATTTAAATTCTAAATTTAAATTTTATATATATGTCTAGCCACAACTGTGGGATATCTAATAACAAAAGTAATGGAAGCAAAAAGAAAAAAACACTCTAAATGAAATCAGCTATATATATATATATATATATATATATATATATATATATATATATATAGGTAACTATACTCGTCTCGAAAAACCTTTGAATTTTTGATTTGCCAATAATCAAATCAATCTTGAAGGAAAAAAGTTTTAAAAAAAAAAGAGCTAGAAACATGGAAGACTGTCGAAAAAAATCGCACAGATACAGGTTTAAAGCCCAAAGAAAAAAAAACCGCTTTCCCTGACGATCCGCTTAGGTGAAACCTGGGTAGGTTTGTCTGGCTCACTAGGTTTATATATATATATATATATATATGTATATATATATTTTAACCCCCCCAACATCCTCGTTCGTGTGCATGTGTAGTCGCACCAACATTACAAATTTAGGGCGAAACGCATCACAGGAAAACTTTTTCCACTTTGTCGCACTTTATTTCCCTATATATATATATATATATATATAGCTGATACACACACACACACATATATATATATATATATATATATAACAACATAGAAGTCATATTAGAGGCGACAGTCTATTTCATGCTAGGCGCAATCGTCGCTAGATATATCATGGCCTGACGATTGTGTCCAGCATGAAACAGACTGTCGCCTCTAAGTGTTGGCTTCTATGTTCAGTTTTTTATTTACATACGTTTAAACTATATATGGAGAGATGTCGATTTGTGTGTACGTGCGTATATATGTGTCTGCCTTGCTTTTTTTGTATTTTGTTCATCCAATCCAGTTCACAAGAGCCACTGTAGGTAGAATGTTACTGAATGAGCTTGTTTTAAGGGCGTAAGTAAGAAGTGCATATTATTAAGATATGTATTATGGACAATGGCTGACTTTAGAGTCAAAGGGGTTAAGGTCGTAGTGATCGGAAAATCACACTCTCGGTAGTTTGTTCCACAACATAACGGCTCCAGGGAAGAAACTGTCCAAATGGAACTTCCTCCTTACCAGTGGAATACAAACAGAATGAGGGTGAGTCGATTCCGTGTAGGTTGTATGACGGACCCTAGCTTTGAATGTTTGAACTGGAGGTTAGGATCTCCCCAGATATACATTATATATGAACAACCTGAATAAGACTAGAAATTAGAGCAGTTAGACAATTTTTCACGAATGACATGGCGTGCGTGCGCCTTTTGTGTGTACGCAGGCACAATCCAAAAGAGACAAAAAAGTTCTAAGTTCGGAGAACAAAGAAAAGTCATGTACAATAATGCAGACTAAATTTTATATTCTTAAAAACGGGAGGGAAAAATTTCGTTTTTTTTTTTTCTTTTTTTTTTGTCTTTAGACAAAACGCATTTTATAGAATAAAAGAACAGTTTCTTTTCGATTTTTTCAAACCTGTAAATTTTTTTTTTTTTACAGCGGCATGCATCAAGAGAGGAATATTTAGCTAGCTAGCTAGCTAGCTAGATAGATAGATAGATACAGAGAGAGACAGAAGTGTAGAGAAAAGAGAAGATTGCATATATACAGTTAGACCTCATTGTTTTCCACGTAAAATAGGTTTCATGATATGATATGCGCGGATAGTAGCGAACCTTATATCATTGCTATTTTCTCGAATAAATCAAGACTATTTTAAAAAAATAATTAAAATTTAAAAAAATATTTTTTTATACCAGAAAGAAATATTTCTCTAAAGAAAAAAAGGAACAATTTGTAATTAATTATAACATAGAATTTGGCTATAATTTTTTATTTTTTATTCGAATTATTGTTCTGATTTTGATTACTATAGCTATTATTCTAGACAACGTTTCAGTCAATTAACTTTTGGCCATCATCAGGTGTCCAATGTTCAACTTAGAACCAGTTTTTTTGTTAGTCGAGTAAATTCAAACATCATCCATATAATTTACCGCTGAAAATGAATCTTAATGCATGCGGTATTATGACAATAACAATTTTTCCATTGGCAAAAAAGATCGTAAAGTAGCCATGTCTTAGTTAATGAGGTCTGATAAAAAAAAAGAACCTGGACTGGTGCTATAAAACGAAAACTAACACACATATCAATTCGGTATTTAATTAAAGCAGTTCCTTTCTGAAGCCACACACTTTGCTCAGCGTCGTTTCCAAAAGCTAAGCAAAGTATTAAGAAACAGGAAAATCTCGTTAGAAACAAAGAAACGAGTAATTAACTGTTATATAATATCGGTCCTTTCTATAGCAGTAATTGTTGGACAATCTCCTCACAGATAAAGAAGAGACAGGAAGCAACAGAAATGTGGTTCTACAGAAGGATGCTGAGAATACCATGGACTGAACATGCGAGCAACGACGCAGTTTTAGAGAAAACGGTAACAAAACTGACATTTATACTTAACATCAGCAAGTGAGACTTGAAATTTCCAAGGTACATAACGAGGAAAGAGGGCTTGGAAAATCTGGTACCCACAGGACATACTGAAGGCAAAAAATACAAGGAAAAGTAGTGCGTAATCTACCAAACATACTTGTGTAAATGGATAGCAGAACAGAGTTATGAGAGACAAATGTTATTGAGGGGGTACAAAGAACAGGAAATTGTGGAGAGCTATTATCTACTTCATAAAGAAGAAGAGGAGGAGGACGAAGAAGAGGAGAAAAAGAAGAAGAAGAGGAAGAGGAGGAGGAACAAGAAGAAGAAGAAGTGATGCTTGTGATATTATGACAACAACAATGTTTTCCTTGACAGAAAATATTATAAAGCAGCCATTTAAAAAAAATAATAATTTCACCCCAAGAAAGACGGCGATGCCACTAATACGCAGGGTGTTACAGCAAATGAAAATGAAAGAGAAAACTGAGAATTGGGAGGATTGAGGCAAAGGTAAAAGATGAACTGGCTTCAAGAATACGGAAGATGGCGTTTGATGTAAGCATTTAAATTTTCGAAGATTGTACTTATCAGGGAAACAAGAAAACGAAAGGGAGTTTTCACAAGAGGGATGTGTGAGAAAAGAAACTCTTAAGAGGAGAAGTGTTGGTTGCATTTCTTAACATTCTTAGTTATAATTTTCATTTTTGAGATGAGTGATTGTTAATATACTTTTATTATTTCAGACTATTATTCTAAATTTGGTTGATATAGACATTATTATTATTATTATTATAGACACAATGTTTCGGTCAGGTACACCTGGTCATGAATATGAAGGCTCCAAATATACACTGCTTCCTTTTGTGACGGTAGCGTAGTGGATGTAAGAGTTGGTACAATTTAAGCTACTCCCATCTAGTGGTCGTGAGTTCAAACCTAGGATCAGGTTGTCTTAGTAATTTAATATATATATATATATATATATATATATATATATATATATATATATATATATACTAGCAGTAGAGCCCGGCGTTGCTCGGGAATGTAACAGTAAGAGATAGATCAAGTATCGAGCATCATAAAGACTGAAAAATAAAATTGACAAAGATTATTGTTTAAGGTTGACGGACACGCATGTCTTAATTAGTTTTTTTTTTTTTTACGAATTGGTCAAACCCAAATTCAAACAAAAACATTGTTTACAATCGTTATGAGTCTATCGATTGGTGAATAAAATTTTATTATAAACTTGTAAATGGAATTTTTAAAGCATTCTGAATGTAAATAAAGAAGAATATGTGCAAGACAATAAGAAATACTACCTGCCGAAAAAAAAGTGGATGTTTGTTTTATCGGCTGAAAAATGTAAAAAACCGATCCCATATATAAAGACACACACACACACACACACACACACACACACACACACACACACACACACACACACACACACACACACAACCTGGGTTTTTTAACGTAAGTCACTCCACGGAATCGCTAAAAACATAGAGCATAGTCTGATGAAAAAGACGCCAAAGTTTATGAAAACAAAATTTTATCGTCAAAATGCTTATTTTTTATGAAGAGGATAGACTAAATTTTTTTTAATTATTTTAAAAAATTTTTCCATCTTTTAGAATATTCTACATTTTGATTTAAAAACCTTGTTTCTCTTTGTCGCAACAAGGGGTAGTAAATAACATAGATAATTTTAGCACATTTTTTTTGTATTTACACACATTAATTTGGAAAATCTTGCAAAAATAAAAATAATTGTCGGATGTTAATGAAACTTTCAGAAACTATTCACAGATGATCGAAATTATTATAAATAATTTTTTTTATTAAAGTCATGGCAGAAATATTTTTTTATATTTATTAACACCCCATAACTAATTTTATGAAAAACTCTAGAAATTCGAGACCATCGGTTTTTTAGAGTGATTACAATAGTTAAAAGCACAAGGCTTTGAAGAATGCAAATCATGTTTTTTTTTTTTTTTGTACCTACCTGAAAATCAGCTGTGAATTTTAACATACAAAACTCAATAAAACAAATATATTATTTAGTTTCAAATGCTTTTATTTGTTTTAATTTGTTTTTATGAATATGAACAATATTTTCTGAAAGCAAAAAATTTTTCAATGAAAATTGAATTTTTAATACAATTATTTCTTATTTCTTTAATTTTAAAAAGATTTTTTAAAAAATGTTTAAATTGAATTTAAAAAAATATTTTAACATTAGTTAAAAAGCAACATCAACCTTTCAAAATGTCCGTGTGAGATTGTCATTGTCTAGCCTTTTGAAAATTGTATAATTTGGACCAATCAGATTAGCCATGGGAAGTAAGAAATATAATTTTTGTGTTTATAGTCGGACAGTAATTATCAAGTACGGAAGACCAACCAGAATACAATTTAGTTGCATTATTTGAGTTCAGCATTGTTCTCCGCTGTTAAGCCCTTTACTTTTGCGAAACACGTATGGAGAAGTTAATTTGAGTTTTCAATTTCAACTGAGAAGGGTACCTACAAGTAACAGTATCATCTTATGAAATTTAACTACTGCTAAACTTTAATTTATATGATCTTATTTTTTATATTAATCTCAGTTATGACATTTTTCCATAAATGAAATATCAAAATTAATAATAAAATGAATGGAAATACAAATAACACAGTAAAATGTAATAAATGTACATAAAATTATAGTATTTCATGTACACTTCTGATAAAATTTCATAAGAAAGGTACCTAAATTAATTAGATACCTTTTTCTTATGAAATTTAATCTCACTATTAACAGTCTTATTTTTTAATTTCTTTATATTTTCCATAAAGAATCGTAAACGTAAAAATGAAAGCTAAGTACAAAAAAAAATAAATAAATAAAAAATAAAAAATTAGAGCGCTGAAAGTTTTCCTTAAAAGTAACAAGGTAAATAATTTGTTCACTTAAATAATTTCACTTCCTTCCATCCGTAGAAAGAATTCTCCTCCCGTAAGTTATCTAAACGTCATGAATGTACCTTTCGTCAATCGTCAAGCGACGCGAAAGGTTATGACCTGCTTTGTTTTATTTTCAAATTACATTTTTTCGGCGCAGATGCTAAGTTAAGCTTGGTTCAAAATATTTTAAATAAACAGTATAATATCTGTTTTTATTAAAATCAGTTTTGAAAAAATGATAATTGACTTTTAAAAGAATATCAAAGTAAGATTTTAATCTTTTTTATCAAATCGAAAAAAAATGATTAAAAATGATTATCTGCCCTTTTTTGACCCAAAAAAAAAACAATGCTTTTAACGAAAATTTCAGACGTGCTAGGAACGATTAAAAAATGTAAAAAAATATCCCCAAAATACTTTGATCTTTCCTCTTTAATAATAATATGAACATTAGACGATAAAATTTTGTTTTCGTCAAGTTCGGCGTCTTTTTTCATCATGCTATGCTCTTTTTGTTTACATTTTCGTGGGTGAGTTCTCCCCTTTTCATTCTCACGATGTGTCTTAATCGTGTTTTTCAAATTGATTTTATTAAAAAACAACTGTATTTTTCCCATTTTCGGTCCCGTTAGAACCACCACATGGTAATTTTATGTAGTCCTGTGAAGTTTTGTTGAAATCGGCTAAAAAATGTAGGAAATTCGATCCAACATATAAACGTTACAGACACACACACACAACCTGCGTTTTATAATAAGTAATAGATAGATAGATAGATAGATAGATAGATAGATAGATAGATAGATACAACTGTGTATTTTTATATATGTTTCATTAAATACGGCTGATAAACTACTGCGATTAATGTTTCTATTTAATTTTTCTTGTGTTCGTATAGGTGTTTTCTGGAAATTGCCGGGATCACGGGGTGCGGTGGTGTAGTGGGGTTCACCCTCTATTGAATGATTTAATTAAATTTAAATTTGAACAAGAGAATATTTCTTATCCAAAATATGGAAGGGGAAAAGCCAGAAGATGTAGATCACATCAGCAAGTTCATTGAAATTTATCATTTTTCTACACAAATTCTAACAATGATTTAAAATCAATCATGATTTTCTTGCAGAAAAAAAAGAAAGAATATATGACGCATCAAAGGCGCGTGTAATTCGGCATGTATAATATATATATATATATATATATATATATATATATATATATATATATATATATATATATATATATATATAAACTTTGATGGTCATTTTAGGCTCTCTACGTTAAATATATATATATATTAGTGGTCAGTGGTCATATTTATATATATATATATATATATATATATATATATATATATAAATTTCAAGAGGATAGAATTCAGGCAGAAATCAATATTTTCTGATTTCTTTTTTTGAATTTGCAGGTCTGATGAATTGGATCATAATTCCAATGTAATAAATTATAACCATAGAATATTAGTGTTTAATCCTTTTATATATATATATATATATATATATATATATATATATATATATATATATAGAGAGAGAGAGAGAGAGAGAACTAGACTCGTTTCGAAAAAACCCTCAATTTTTGATTTGATAATAATCAAATCAATCTCGAAGGAAAAGGTTTTAAAAAAGAAAGAGCTACCAACATGAACTTCTGCCAACAAAAAATCGCACAGATGCAGGTCTGAAGCCCAAAGAAAAAAACACCGATACGAGTAAACAACTAACAAAAGCGCTCACTACAACCGTAGAGCAGACCTAGATAAACCTAGTGAGCTAGACAAACCTACCTAGGTTTCACCTAAACGGATCGTCAGGGAAAGTACTTTCCCTGACGATCCGTTTAGGTGAAACCTAGGTAGGTTTGTCTGTCACTAGATATATCTATCTATCTATCTATCTATCTATCTATATATATATATATATATATATATATATATATATGTGTGTGTGTGTGTGTGTGTGTGTGCGTGCGTGTGTGTTTTGTTATATGTGTTATATATATGTATATATATAAACTGGGATGGTCACCTTAGGCTCTTTACTTTATATATATATTTATATATATGTGTGTGTGTGTGTGTGTATGTGTGTGTGTGTGTGTGTATGTATGTATGTATGTATGTATGTATGTATAACGTCGAACCTGGTCAGTACCTAGATGGGTGACTGTTTGGGAATACCAGATGTTGCATGCTTGGCTGTCCGGGTGGTGTAGGGGGTAATGCCTTGAATTGGAATTCGGAGTGCCGAGTTCTAATTCCAGTCGGGTTCGCTATATTCACTTCTGCACAAATACCCTTGAAAAAGGTATAAATCCAGCTCTTCTCCCCTTAGTTAGGGGTTAATTAGTAAGTATTTTACCAATAAATCATTATTATTTCCCCCAAAACTCTTAGATTAAAAATCCAAGAATATTTTCTGACTTTAAATAACCTTCAAATGTTTGATAAGTCGTAAGATACAAATCAATATATATATATATATATATATATATATATATATATATATATATCACTGAATTAGGCTGAGAGTGTTGCAATTAATTTTATGTCGGTCCCACACAGAGTAAGGAATGGTATTTCGTATGTGTTTTCCTTTCTTTACTCGACCATGTGTTCCCACGCAAATTAGTTCTATCTACCCGTGTCTGGGGTTTCCAGTATTTACTTCACCTAGACTGGTTACCAACCAATGCGGAAAAGCCCTAATATTGAACCTCTTCAAAGCCTTACTTTTTAACCTGTAGCTTTGGGGGAAAAGCTTGTGTTAAGCAGAACGACTTTTTTTTTCATGAAATGTAACGAACCCGACCGGAATTCGAGCTCCACTTGCTGTTCTTTTGTTCAGATCCGCTAACCGTTATCCCAGCCAAGCATTACCATGTGCTGAACCTTGTGCTTATATATTTAGTGACAGAAAAAAATTCACGGGTATAGCTGACGCCTGCCTTAAAAAAAAAGACTGTTTGAAAGATATTTTATTTATTGAGCCAGTAGACGCTGCAAAGATCAGATAATGATTGTCTAAAGCTATTGGCTCGCTGCCAGAGAAATTGAAGAAAATTATCGAATAACACAAACATAGTCTTCTATAATAAAGCAAACAAGAAAAAAATATCCTGTTCCATTTATGGAAATAATAATAAATACTAGAGGGAAAAAAGCAGAAAAAGAAATAAAAATAACAATTTAATGTAAAATAAACGAAAAAAAAAAGCAACAAAAAAACGGTAATGTTGACATTTTTCCAAAGTGTTTTTAAAGATTTTCACTTATTTTCCTTTCTCTCTTTTTCAACTGACCAATTTCTATTTTGCACAGAGAACAGATCGATTTCTGCTTCTCTTCTTTTTTTAATTCATTTTTCTCGACTTTAGGCTCTCTACGTTCGTTCATTGAACACATGAAACGGCCAGCGAGAAAGTGAATATCCTACTGTGATCTACGAACCTAAGAGAAACAACACTTAGAACTATATCCAAATGAATATCTAATGTGTTCATTTGCTCAATGGTTAGTAGTCAGGTCTGATAACTGTATCTTCTGAGGTTCTTCTTCTTTTATGTGCCGTGTTTATTCAGGATGTGGGGGATTATGACTCACCACAACTTTCTATCCTACTTAGCTCTTCTCTTTTATATGCCGTGTCTATACAGGATGTGGGGGATCATGACTCTCCACAACTTCCTATCATTCTTAGCTCTTCTTTTTTATGTGCCCTGTCTATAAAAGATGTGGGGGTCATGACTCTCTACAACTTAATATCCTTCTTGGCTCATTTCTTTTATGTACCGTGTCTATTCAGGATGTGGGGGGATCACTACACTCCACAACTTCCTATCCTTCTTAGCTCTTCTCTTTTAGGTGCCGTGTCTATACAGGATGTAGGGATCATGACTCTCTACAACTTAATATCCTTCTTGGCTCTTTTCTTTTATGTGCCGTCTCTATGTAGGACGTGGGGGATCACGGATCTCCACAATTTCCTATCATTCTTAGCTCTTTTATGTGCCGTGTCTATTCAGGATGTGGGGGGATCACTACACTCCACAACTTCCTATCTTTCTTGGCTCTTCTCTTTTATGTGCTGTGTCTATTCAAAATATGGGGATCATGACTCTCCACAACTTCCTATTCTTCTTATCTCTTTTTTTTCTTACTGTCCTACCCACTTTTGCCATCTATTTACACAAACTTAATAGGTAAGTTAATCGTCGCTTCCTTCATGGCATCTTTATGTCCTGTGAGTTTTGAATCCTCTAAGCCCTTTTTCGTGATTATGCGTCAAGGAAATTTCAACTTTTTCTGAATTTAAGTATAAATGTCCTTTCAGTTACCATTTTACTTTCTCATTGCTCACAATATTCTCAGCATTCTTCTGTAGAGCCAAAGTTCCAGTGACTCACGTCTGCTGTTAAGCTGTGATGAAATCATTCAAAGCCATATAGGAGATTATGTTTCTCACAGTTGCAATAAATAAATCAAATTGGCCGGGTAGCTTTCCCAATTTCGATAAAAGTCGGCTCTTAAATCCACTTGATCCGTGCATGAGCCTGCCAATTAAATTTCGTACAAGATATTCACGTGTTTTGCCAACTACAGTAAGAATATTCATGTGTTTGTACAGCACGAAACAGCAGACGCTAACATGACACATCATAAGGCTTTCAAAGAGTTTTATCAGAGTGATTCTTATAATGAGGGAATCAGTCGTTTTGGCATTATTCTCGTTCACAACAACAGGCCATCATTAGTTTCTCCATTTATTCTCTTGGATTACCATTATTCTTTTATTCTTTTGGATTACCATTATTATTTATTCTTTTGGGTTACCATTAACTCTACTGACCATATTATTCTACTTACATCAAGTGCTCCTTTTCCATAAACTATGTGGCACAAGGTCGAAAGTGTAGGGCACACAGTGAGGATCGAACTCACTACTCAGTCGTAATTGATCGAGCAAGACAATCTTTCTAAACATTACACAACGCCGAGGTGCCCATAGGATATATAAATAGTATCCGAAACAAAAAAGTGAAAATGATGAGATAAAGTGGGAAATTTATTAACGACCTGTTTCGCCGAGAGCGTCTGCCCACTTTGGCTTCCTCTGGTTAGAATAGAAGAATAACTGTATGTGAGAAAAATACCTTGGAATCACTGAGGATAAATTACATCCATAATTCAAATTGGTCGATACTTAATACCAAAATATAAATAATTGGAACACAATTTTATGGCTACAAATGAGTTTATTTTGAATGCAATTGTATTGCCTTCAACTAGAGACAAAATGTATTAGGACCCAGGAACAGCAAAAATTAAGAGATAGTTCTAGATCAGAGGCCTTGCTGCCGGATGTAGTTTATCGTTATACCCAGGACTGATAAATTAAATTAAGTTAAATTACCTTATTACCTCCAATGTCAAAACTTAAGTGAGTCTCTTCCCGTCTCTTTGTTTGTTTTATCTATATCTATATTAGAGTTGTTTGGTGTTGTTAGATTAGTATACTTGTACACATATACATGTCCATATATATATCTGCACCTTCCATACAAATACGAACACATGTACACACATACCTATACATATTATAGATATTCCAAGGCATTTTCCGTACATACAGTTTTGTCTTTCTTTCATTCTAACTAAGGAAATCAAAGATAGAAAACGTTCTCGGCGAAACACGTCGTTAATAAATTTTCTTTAAACTAATTCATGTAAATACAGGGTGTCCATAAAGTTCGTGTGCACTTTAAAAAATTCATAACTTTATTTGTATTTGCAATAGAAATAATTTTTAAAAAGGATTAGAAAGATGTATATCTATATTTTTTTAAGGTTTTATTGAAATTGTATTTAAGTTTCCAAATGTCCTCCATCATTAGCAATACAAAGGGTAATACGATTTTGCAGTTCATGGAAAACATTTGCCAACTGATTTCAGTAATGCCTGAATTCACATTAGTTATTTTAGCTATACTTAAAACTAGGTACATTAAATTTTATAACATTTTTTACAGATTATTTCTATCGCAAATACAAATAAAGTTATAATTTTTTTAAGTGCACACGAACTTTATGGACACCCTGTATTTACAGAACCTTCATTTTCTTTGCTTACGACGTGTGTCTGGCGGCTGAGCCATTTTAAAAGAGGAAGATGAGTAGGAAATAAGAAAAAGATTCAAAATGGTTTCCCCTTGGGTTTCGGGACAATTTAAGATTTATAGATGGAAAATAAAAAAAAAATAATGTCGGAGTTCTGACATTTTAAATAAAATTAGAACAATTTTTCAGCGACATTTGTGCATACAAATTCACATCAAAAGCAAATTTGATGATCCCTTCCGCTTCCTAATGATAATTTGCATCATAAAATAGACGAGAACTTCATTTTCTGCATGCAATTCATCATAGGGTGGCTTTCTGACTGCATTTCTTGGACTAGAAGTTAGCATTATTTATACTATTTACATTGGAACCGTTGATCTCATCTTTGTTGTTGTTATAAAAACGTTTCGGCCTTTGTGCTATTCGTCCTACAGCAAATGTATATCGATTTGGGTAACCTACAGTGATATTTCAACGTCAGGACTAGCGGAAAGAAGGAATACACAAACACACACACACACACACACACACACACACACACACACACACACATACATATATATATATATATATATATATATGGAGATAGATAGATGGTTAAATAGATAGATATATAGATAGACAGACAGATAGTTGAAACCGTTTGGTCTGATGAAGCGAAACCGAAATATCGATTTCACGAAATAAAATATTACCATGGGTTTCTAAAGTCTCCGCTTTCTTAATTATCATTTGCTCTGTTCTTATATTAAGACTCTTTTTATTTATATCCACTTTGTAATTATCCATACGGATAATTATCCATACGGATAATAATCTATATATATTCGGAACAAAAAAAATATTGAAAAATTAAAAAATTAAAATCTCACTCTAGGTTGTATATTAATATTTTTTGTTTCATTATTTCATAAGGCGACAGTCTATTTTCATTTTTGAACGAAATCGTAAAGCATAAAGCAGAGTTTCGCTTCTGGGTGTTGACTACAATGGCTACTTTTATAATCACATATATATATATATATATATATATAGAGAGAGAGAGAGAGATATATATATACAGAGTACATATGTTACGGCTAATAAGTGAATAATTGTTCACTGTGTTTTTGTGTTTTGCAATCATTGTTATCGTACACAACCAGTCAGCAGTTACACACATGTTTCGTTGGCGTGTGCTTCACACACACACACACACACACACACTCACACACACGCGCGCGCGCGCACACTGGCGTACATATAACGTTGAATAATGCAGATTCAGTTACAACAAAATAACTTCGGACTGCACAGACTCACTTGCAAAAATTCGCTTTGAACACTCGAACTATTGGTCCCATCATGGCTAGAACAAAGAATTATAATATGTAAATGCATTTAACTACTGCATAATTCTTACTGACATATTTAATTTGGTTTTCTTACTTTTCTGCGAAGATCAATTCTCCGCGTTTTTATAATTTTGTATTTTAATTTGTGTACATGAAACTCGGATTTTATTTTTCCACCTAAAATCCGTTTCGACTTCCCCCACAAAATGGAGACACGACGGACGAAGAACAATCTAAAAATTATTGCTGAAACTAACAAAGTTGTAACCACCGACGAAAAACAATCGGAATTTTTTTCTGGCCTATCATCATAAATATATTTCCAATGTGAAGATACAAATTCAATCTTCTACAAACAACAAAATTGGGACCTGACGACGTTCCCAGAACATTTCTTCCTAGAGATATTTCAACGCAAGCCAACACAAAATAATAATAATAATAATAATAATAATAATAATAGCCACAAATCCGAGACACTTAGAAAATAGATACGAACAACATCACCACCAGCGGACAAGCCAGAAAATTGTCTTAGCTTGAATAAAAGATAGATGTATATGAATGTTATAAAACAGACAACATCTCTGGGTCAAAAATACCGGATATTTATTTTTAGTCGGCACCAGTGCACAAATCAGTGTTATTCCACCAAATACCAAGGTGTACAAACCATTTTCCACATCGGCAAAAAATACTACCAAACGTCAATACAAAATCGGGAAGAAAAGTAAATTTGTCTATTTACTTCAAAACATATTGGATATTGAAAAATATTTTCAATATTCATCAGTCTGCGAGGGGGGATTTACAGGATATAAAACACTTATATTTTACGGCAAATAAGTGAAGCACAAACAACTAAGAGGCGTTTACAAATAAATCTTACTAAATTAAGTAGATATGAAAACTTATAGAGAATTCTGTACAAGCACGACTCCAAAAATTAAATAATTGGTTTCTCGAACCTGATTGAATAGGACAAGTCACGTGATGTGCTCTCTACGAACTGCGCGCGGCTGAGCTCCAAATGACGTGAAATAGGTCAGGACATGTATTATTGAGTACATTCCCGTGTAAAACTCAGATAGAATTCGTGAGCCGATCACCGACTCGCCATAAACCATAAAGGCGGCTTGTCAGCGACAGTCAGGGCAGATCTGCGAAAAGAAACAGTCAGTAAACAAGGCCCATCCGCGACACACGTTACCATGCCAACGCGCCAGTTACCGATGATCTTTGTACATACAAAAACTTGCGACGAAAGTAAGTTCTATATACCCTTCTCTTTGTTCACTGTGTTTTGAAATCCCCTCTATCGCACACAACCAGCCAGCAGACACACACATGCTTCGTTGGCGTGTGCATCTCTCTCTCACGCGCGTGCGCACCCCTTCCCTCCCCAGTACACACGCATACACAGGCACACATACTGGCGTAAATATAATAGTCTTAACAGGGAGACTTCAGTTGATACAATGTATGGAATATTACAAAATAAAACAAAATAATTTGAAGAAGCGTATAGCAGCAAAAAAAAACCAAAAACAAAGAACAAAACAAAACAAAACAAAAAATAAACAAACAAAAGAAACACAACCAAAAAACATCGGAATAGAAGATTGAAGTGGTCAAAAAATCTAATATGGATGCTAGAAAGTAGGAAAAAGTAATTTTTAATGAATGCAAAGACACAAGAAAATATGCAAAAAGACCAGTAGAAGAAAGAAACAGTCCAAAATACACCACAAAGACGGTAAAATTTTGTACTAGAAACGTAATGTTGTGGGATCGCGTCAAAAGTAATGGTGGAAGAAAAGTGGTAAAAGTTAATGGTAAACGTAAACAATGAAAACTATATGAGTTTACTGCGATCTACAGCCAGACTACAAAGATGGGAGATTTTTTTAGCATGTCTGTGCTCCTTGTCACGTCAAAGGCAACAAAAAGGTTTCTTGTGGATGAAGATGCTCAACATCCGGATGACTCCCTAGAATAAAGTCCGGATCTCAATATAATTCAATCATTGTGAGGGCAACTGAAGAAGAACGTGCTCCAAAGAAAACCATGCAACCTCCAAGAGCTGTGGGATTAATGCCAAGAAGAAACGGGAGAATTCCCTACGAGAAAAATTTAAACCTTTTTCCGTTGACTGCCGCATCGAATTGAGGTAATTATTTGCACCAAAGGCAGAAACACTAATTAATATCTTTATAGTTTAACATTTTGTATTTTCTGTAATATTGAAGATCTCCTTTTGTAAACAAAAATCCTTTTTTTATTGATGAAAAGAGCCGAAGGGTGAAATTTTCGCTGGTTACCCACTATTTTTGCATGGCTTTTTTCATCATCACTACGTGAGATGCACTATACAGCATTAACGGAAATGCAGTAATTTGTTTTCTGTCCCTCAAATATCATAATATGAATCGACAAAAGCATATTGTTAATCACTCTCGATTTAGGGTTAAAATTAACAAAAGTAATTAATTTACCAAGGTGACCCAAAGGTTTTACATGCAACTGTATAAAAGAAATATATCCTTAACTAAATTGTATAGGGCGCGGCATAAATACCTCCCATATAACATTCCAGAAATAGCTCTCAGAAATACCTCCCACATAATGGTAAGACATTCGTAGCAATGGTGTCGTTACCTGGGAGGTATTTCTGCCGTATCCTATATCTAACGTCAAAGAAGAAATATTTTAAGTTAACTGAGCATTAGTTATACCCAGTCACGAACTAGATTTTCTCATACTCCAGTAGAGGTGCCATTTGCCAAATTTGGTTCGTTCCAATAAATATCTATTTATTTATATGAAAATCTTTCTGCGTGTTCGAACGTCGCTATCCTCCCAGCCATGTTTCTTATCGAGCTCCTCCTAATCATTTTTCTTCACTTTTCTTTCTCGAACGAAATGTAAAATAGTTAAATATAACTGACTGGTCCGCTTCATAACAGTGAATGTTATTTGACCGAAAACTGCCATTACCGAAAGCGTTAAATCGAATCTTCCCTTTATTGAATGGTTCATCTCACTGAAAATTCAAGCGTAGAATATTAAAGGGAGATAACTGTTATATCTGAATGCTGCTTTTCTTAAATTATGTATATTTTACAAATTACGATCATTAATTTGATTGTTGCTTATTTAAGATAATGAATGATTGACAACAAATCGCTTTGTTCAGGAGGATTATTTAATGTTGAATTCAGTTAAAACCAGGAAATTAATTGTCTTTTTTTCGGCCAACATGAATAAAATAAATAACGATTAAAATAGAAATATTAAGATAAATAAAATAAGTAAATAAATTAAAAGACTAATATGAATTAACATAGAAAACTTTTTTTTTAAATATTTAATTTACTTACGCATGTATTTTTGGTATAACATATATTTGAATTTTCTTGGGTTTGTTTTTCGACATTTTTTGGTTGATTTTAAATAGTCCTAAAATAAACAATTTCCTGTCTTTTGTAGTTTTTAGTAAAAGTCTTTTTAAGTTTAAGTCTTTTTGCTAAACCCTATTCTGCAATCCATTTACACAAGCTCGTTACGTATGCTATGCGCTGTTTTCTTGCCTTCAATATGTCTTGTGAGTGTCAAATTTTCCAAGCCCCCTTTTCTCGTTATGTGCCTTAGTAATTTCAATTATTTCTCTCAGATGTTACGTATAAGTTTTTTTGTTATGTTTCCATATTCTCTAAAACTTGGTCATTGCTCACATGCTTAGTCCATATTATTCTCAGTATCCTTCTGCAGAACCACATTTCTGTTGCCTTTTTATCATCTGTGAGGAGATTCCCATCATTCTCTGCCATGGAGGAGGATCTATATTTCATAACAATTTATTTCTATTTCCTGTTTCTTAATTGCTGAACGTTTAGATGGCAACTTTCTATATCCCAATGTGCCTTCGTATTTCGGTGTTGCACTTACCAGATATTTAAATTATTGCTTGATTTTGTTATCTGAAATTTTTAATTTGAAAGTTCTCTTTTTGAGTCTTTTAATGGGTTTAATTTCTCAAAGCATGACACAGCTAGTTTGGAAATTACTTTCTTCGTGCTAAAATTGCATGACCAAATTTAATTATATTTTTCACGTTCTCGTGTAATTTTAATCGATATTTTGATTTAAAATAAGTGAAATCAAAAGCTCAGAAATGTAAAATTTCCGCAGCAAATGTTATTTAATAACAGACGTATTAGGTTCCTACGACCACGTACTAATTATCAGCATGCCTATGACGGGCATGACTTTTGAGACCAGCTCGAGAATTGCACAAAAGACCACAAACTGTACAGCAGAAGGTATTGTATCCAAGTGCAGCAGGAACACTGTTAAGATGTCTTATTTTTCTTTCTCATTTCATGTAGACGACTGATGGTTACTTCTCAATGCAGCTATATCAATGTTGTACTTCTTTAGTTCCAATGCAACCAGAACTGTTTTTCTTTCTGGTGCTGAGTTGTTGTTCTGGAGAGTTCGTACATTCCAAGTGCCAAGATGAAGTTCTTCACCACTTGAAACAAACCATTGTGTTGGTTTTCTAACAACTACATCTAATTAGTTACACACACACACACACACACACACACACATATATATATATATATATATATATATATATATATATATATATATATATATATAACACCAAAGTATTGGTAAAATCAGCATAAAACATACAAGGTGACCAAAGAAAACTTGAGAAAAAGAAACAACCAATAGAAATTAAATAAAATACGATAGAAGAGAAATACCGGATATTTATTTTTAGTCGGCACCGGTGCACAAATCCGTGTTATTCCACCAAATTCTCTCTTTCTCTCTCTCTCTATCTATCTATCTATCTATCTATCTATATATATGCATATATATATGCATACATATATATATGCAGTGAGCCTCCGCCTATATACTTTGGAACGTACGGACTTGTGATTCGCGGAAATACCGAATATTCGTTTTTTTTCCTGAAGAACATCTGTACAAATTATTCGCTGAGAACTCACTCATTTCGCGTATTCTTTCACTAGAACATATTTAATATATTCTTGTATTATTTTCCTGTTATTTAAGTGACTTAAAACATATAACAGTTCACTTTTATGGTAAAATTGGCAGAATTGTACATCTTCATTGTAAAAAAAAAAAAAAACGAAAAAAACAAACGCAAAAACATGCGTAGTGCTTGGGCTTTGTTCTTTGTTAGGGGTTGCGGCTGGGGTCTTGAAAGTGGCTTATGCTAAGTCTGGGGTCATCATCACAGTTCTGTTTTTAAAAAATGTTTTAAACTTTATATTTAATGTCGTGTTAGACATATTTTATCCAGTATTTCAATGGTTGTATCTATGAGAAATTAAAAATGGTTATTATATGCAAGAAAATACTATTATTCAAAAATATTTTAAAAAGGGTCTGAAATGTTTCTAAAGTATTTAGGATGAAAAGCTTAAGGCATATGGGATTTTAACAATCAAAATACGTACTTATAAACACTTTTAGGGGTTTCAAGTATTTGCAGATTATAATTATTCGCGGCCAATTCTGGTCCCTAACCCCCGCGAATACGAGGGACTCACTGTATATATATATATATATATGTGTGTGTGTGTGTGTATGTGTGTGTGTGTGTGTGTGTGTGTGTGTGTGTGTGTGTGTGTGTGTGTGTGTGTGCATAAAAGAAAGATTTTAGTTTTCAACAATTTCCCTACAGATAAAAATTTGCAAAAAATGTTTTTGTTTTTGACTTTCTCTTCTCTTCTCGCCCAACGCTAAATATTTTATATGGAAATTCCTACAAACAAAAAAAATTATTTTACTAATCTTAGTTTGACACAAGGTTTACGAGTGTGAGACACGCAATAGACCTTACTTGTTGTTAGCAGTGATCTCCCAAACTACTGAGCCAACCGCCGTGATCGACGACGTGAGGTTGCTGATGAATAAAAAAATACTTGCCGATATCATGTCAAAAAATTGATCTTTAGCTTTCTTTCTTGTCAGTGAATTGCATCAACAGAGTTTGCCTGTCTTAATAGAAAAAAAATATTCTTTAGTAGTCAAATAGTAACTTTTTACTCTAAAGTTAGTGTGTTTAGGTGTAATTCAAACGTGCGGCACAAATTGAATTTTGGTTGCTACCTATGGATGTTTATCGATTCTTTCATCGACTTATAAGAACATAATTCAAGATGGCTAGAGTTGTAGCTTTGCTGAAGCAAATATTAGAAAAATTTTAGTTTAGAATATTTCTATTTTAAACAGAATCACAGATTACCGATCAATTCTTTTGTGTATTTCACCTGCAGTTCAGAATCTGTTTAAGATCCGTTTATCCGATTCCTCAATTGTCTGGCTCCAAGTCGCAAATATAAAACGAGAAAAATTTGATTTGCTTGTCTTTTAAAATGACAGTCATTATCGCCTCTGTTTTCTTTCTCTTCCAGTTTTCTATTTTGAAGTGATTTAGAGTTATTTACTGCTAGAGAAGTTTATTCTACTTTTGTAATCGAGCGTCATCAAAATGTAGAAGAGAAAAAAAAACAAAGAATAAAATGATTGTCTATTTGTTTCTCTATCGATCTCATCATTGATCTGTATGCTATTCGAATTTGATCATAGACGACTACACATGATGTTCAGTCGCCTTTCAATTTCATTCGACCTGAATTTGCTTATTCCTCTTCTATTCTCTCTCAACTTCGAGAAATTTTAATTCTCTATTAAGTCAAAAATTAGCGCCTGATTTCTGTTTTTCTAGTTGTCGATTGATTTTAATGCAGTGTAGAAGAAAACAGAAATCAATAAATAAAAAATATGTTAGTCTAATCTAGAAGTAACTACGAAAACTAGTTAATTTCTACCTTCATTAATCGGACCCAGAACTTTCAGCAAACGCAATGAATTGATGTTTGTTCAGGGAGGTCCCGTGCCTTGAGCACTTATTGGAACTTAAACACGGGCCAGACCTCAAGTGAAGCTAGGACATACGATCCGTCACTATAGAGACTGGAAAAAAAATGGCCGCTTCCCTGTACCGTACCGTCCCAGTAAGTGCCTAACTTTATCTTCTACCTTTACAAGAGCTAGATCAGGCCGAAAATGGAGTATTGCTGCTATATATGGGCAGGAGCTGTCCAGTCTTCACTTTTCAAGTTTCGATAGAATCCAAAAGCGTGACGATTCTTTTTCCAAATTAAAAGCTCTTTTTTTTTCAAAGTCTCAAGCCTCTCGCAGCTCTACAGCTATTTCCATCGAAAATGTTCTACACTCCACGGATGAGATTCGACATGCCACGCCCATTGTAGCGAACCGCCCTCATTCCCTTCATATTCCCTTGGTGAAATGTAATTTCCACTTAAGCAGCTTCTTCCCACTAACCGCTCCCTTGTGGAACTCACCCCCAAGAGGTAGATCACTAAAATCTTAAACTGCTCAAGTCTAGGGTTAACGCCCACACAAATCTGCATAAGCTATGCCTCTTACTCTGTAACCCTCTACCTCGAGTGAATCTCAGGCCTTGTACAGGGTGAATACAATTGAAAAAGAAAGAAAGACAATAAATAATCTGAAAGACAAATATTAGCAATATAACTTTCCCAGAAAACTGCGCGCTACTTTCAACTCAGAACAACCACTTCCGCCATTTTTTATGTTTCAGCTATAGTGGTCAAAAATTTTAAAATATTCTCCTATATTTTGATAATGCTTCTTTGTTCGCGTGGATATAATAATATTTTTTATAAATCTCCATATCTCCCATTAAATTTATTGAATAAATCTATACTTCATAAACTAAAAATTCAATACTTAATATTATTATCTCAAGGAGATATCTTGGACTTCACAAGGACATTCATTTTCTGATAAAAATCTCTACTTTACTTAAATTTTACTCTCAAAAATTATAATTCTAACCATTAAATTCTATTTCAGGAAAGTTTATCATTTATAGTTGGAGTATAAGAAAACTTACACACACACATATATATATATATATATATATATATATATATATATATATATATATATATATATATATGTGTGTGTAACCACGGAATTATACTTCTACACGTACACATATATGCGTAGAGGTGCGCACGCCTACGAACGTACACACGCACGGATATATACACTATGGAAAAATGAAAAAAAAAGTGCACCGATGAAGAATGCATATAAAAAGATAAATCGTGAAGTATAAACAGTCAATTGCTGATACACCCTGACGAGTGGACTGAGTGATTCCCGGAAAGTCCGTCTACAAAACCGCAGAGTCGGGATACTGAAGTTAACATCAATCAGCTAGGTGACAAACCGTTTACTTGTATTAATTCTCTCCCCCCACCACACGCACATACACAAACATACAAACAACACACACACACATATATATATATATATATATATATATATATATATATATATATATATATATATATATATGTCTGTCAACGAGGCTTGGAATACACCAAATGCATCCCATAAATTTAGCCACTTTCCGGATTTCATTTTCATTCTACTGTAGACCGGTATACTCTTTTGACGCTAGTGTAAACCGGACCTATATCTGACATTTTGGTTCAAATGTAAACCGGACCTATGTCTACTCCTTTGGTTCAAGTATAAGCCAGACCTATGTCTACCCTTTTGATTCAAGTGTAAACCGGACCTTTGTCTACCCTTTCGATTCAAATGTAAACCGGACCTATGTCTACCCTTTGGTTCAACTGTAAGCCGGACCTATATCTACCTTTTTGATTCAAGTGTAAACCGGACCTATGCCTACCCTTTCGATTCAAATGTAAAGCGGACCTATGCCTAACCTTTTGGTTCAAGTGTAAACCGGACCTCTATCTATCTATTAATTCATTGTTGCTTTTGTTCTCTAAGATGGCACAGTGGATAAAGGCGTTGGTTGACAGGACCCAAAGAGTGTGAGTTCAATACCCGGTTAAGGCGGTGGAGAACTTGGAATTAACAGGAGATAACTGATATCCATTAAACATGGCACGTGGAACTAAAACAGTCTAACCCAGTGAACGAAGTAAAGGGTTCAGTTCGACATTCCAACCAAGAAGGACGGAGTGTACAACGGCCAAAACATTGTGATAAACATGGCGACAAAGATGAGGACAATAGTCCAAATAATGTAAATAGTGTTAACTTCTCTTCTAACATTCTCCAAAACAAGCACTTGATATTCTTTGTCCTCAATTCGTTTGCCATTAAAATGCAATGAGCAATTTTCTAAATGCACTATTTTCTTGATTTCTTTTTTTAAGCTTAACATATAATTTAATAGTGGATCTGTAAATATCATATTGTCTGAACGTCAATCTATTCTTGAGAAATTTGGTGACAAACATTTGCTGCCTTGTGGTTGATAAATTTGAAGATGCTATTAATTTGGTTTCAGTTTTGGTTTTGCAATACTTCTTACTTTCTCTTGTGGTTTATTCTTCAGAACTTTCGTACTCTCCCCATTCACTATCTGATTGGGTTTCTTGTTCGAAAGTTGAAGTTTTTGCTGTTATTGATGCTTGCTTCAAGGTCACTTTTCTTCTTTTGGATGGATGAATACTTTTGGAACTCGCAGTTTCTTTCCAGTTGTATATCCAACATGTCATTTGCTTTCGATCTGAAGATGATATAATCGTCTGTCCTCACTACACAACCATTCAGAATTTTATTTTGCGATGTGAAAATTTTTCATTCAATGAATCAAATTTTCCTCGTTTTACACATTCGTCGTAAGTATTCAGCACTTGATCCAGATTTATTTGTAAAACTTGAGTTGATAAATTTGCGGAATTTAATTTCTTTTGCTATAAACTTGTTACTTCTTTAGCGATTTTCTTTATACGTTCATTCCTTTTTTTTGATGGATGCTTGAAAGAAGAGAGAGCGACCAACAATTTATATTTTCTATAGTATCCTGGTTTTGTTTGCTAGTGACTGTTCTTCTAGTAGAGCAGGTCTTTTTTTTTCTTGTCTGATTCTTCAAATATTTGTCTAGATCTTTTTTGTTTCTTTCAGCGGTCGGAGAACTATTTAATGTGAGATTATGTTGAAAAATGAATACTCAGAGATCTTTCAACCAATCAACCAGTGTTATTCAATAAACTGAAAAAATATTTGATCACAAACATAAAACAATTTTCCCATTCGCCTTATCTATTGATTCATTATTGTGAAATACAATAATTGCGATACAAGACCCAAAAGAGTGAATTAGGGTGACTCTGGTCAACATTAACTATCTTATACCTAGCTAACCTGATTCATGATCGATCCATTCATTACAATTTCTCATTCACCACTAGAAGTCAACTTTCACCATTCAGTACTATATATACAACAATACCTATAAAAAAATCATGACATAAAAATTTCTCTATGCACAAATCTCCTTACACAAATATATATATATGCGAATCGAAATATGTTTTTTTTTAATGTGTTGTTTTTAACGGATACAATTTAGTTCATGCCACATTGACTGATAAACTCCTACAACAAAAAATTCTCAAATTGCCATAATTGTAAAAAACGCACTCTCTTAAATTTTCAAAAAAATTCAACATTAACGTTGCGACTGCACGCTCCAAAAGTTTGTATTAACTTTACTAATCTACTTTTTGTATGAATCATTCATTGTAATATATATATATATATATATATATATATATATATATATACAAATGTTTGGAGGTACAAAATTCTTTCTGCCGGAGAACATTTAGTTGAGAATATAGCTTGCGCCAAGTTGTTTAAAAAAGAGTGGTTTAAAATTATTCATACAGCCGATTCCAATAATCATTTGAAGATTTTGGAATCGGTCTGTATAGGATGAAGAAAACCTCTCTGCCGGCAGAAAGAATTTATAAAGTCTCTGAATCTGTTGGGGGATATTTTATTTTAACTGTCCCTCGCTAATTTATTTACACGATTCTTTTCCCTTCCCCTCGTTACAAGTATATATACTTGTTTGTCATTTTAGTGTGTTTCCCCCTTTTTTTTGCTCTTCAATATCGTTTATATTTTTTTCGCTAATCCAACGATTGTCTCCTGATGAGATGTTGGCTGAAAGGGCCCTAGAGACTTTTAAAATTAAAATCAATGCATTCCTTGTTTTTAAAACTATATATATATATATATATATATATATATATATATATTGATGCATGTTTCATTAAATAATATAGACAAGCTTTGTCTATTTATTTTAAGTAAATTCCTTTCATATTGTCTGATAAGCTTAATAACATTATCATTGAAAGATGAAAGAAAATCACCATATTGATACATGTTTTTTAACCCAATCTAAGATTTCGGCTTACATAAGCCATTATCAAAGATGACAATTACATTTCAATATATTAAACAGTACACGGACAAAACAATAATGATAGTCTGTTTTTGTTGCATGAAAAATTTCCAAGCAACGACAAACTCGTGTATACGAGACGCGGAAGTGAAAATCGCACCGAAGCTTGTGACGTCACACATGACCACAATACAATACAATACAATACAATACAATAATGCAATAATAACCACAATCTATCGACTTATTTTAAAGGTTAAAAATCGATAAAACTATTGAGAAATATTCTTTAAAATCTATGAAAGAAAGCTATGGGTATTAATGCAATAATTTTGAAATTATGGTATCTTCTGAAAACCTTGATACATAATTTTAATTTTTTGATCACCGACACTTATTCTATTTTGTGCGCATCGTCTCTCACACAGAAAAGAAACTGAATACTTGAAATTTTTTCATTTGTGCCTAACGGGGTGGGGGACTCATTCAATTTAATCAGCGTTCGTCACGATTTGCTCGTATCACAAATGTCTGTTAAAAATAAAAGCTTTAACTTATGCGTCAATTTGTAGGAAAACGTGACGTCCTCTTTTAAAACGAAGCTCAAATCTTTTGATTTCAATGAAGGAAACATTTGACTCACAATTCTGGCTAAATGAAGAACTTTTGGCGATATAAATAAACTGACTAGGTTGTCTGGCTTTAGCACTACTGGCAATTTCTATGAATAAAAAAACCTCAGTAAAATATTTGTGATTTTGGCTCTGGGTGGAGTACAATAGGCAATGTGAACATAAATGACATTTTTCCTATTATTTTAGATTAAACATTCCACATCCCGAAAAAAAATAAAAAATAAAAAAATAAAAATGATTTATGAAAGTTAATAAGTCGGTCGAGTTTGCTATGTAAAATGATCCCACTACGGAAGTCAAAACAAAATATGCCAATACCAAGCAAATTCTTAAAATTGAAAAAAAAAAACAGATTAAAATTCGTAATCTGGAATTCTTTTTTTATATATTACTATTGATTAAGTACTTCAGACTACGAATTTCAAAAACATTTTTTTTAATTTTTTCATATTTTTTTTGGCTTTCGTTCGGGGATCAATTTCTATAGCAAACTCGAACCTCCTATTAAATTTTATAAAATTTAATATTGTTTTAAAAGGTTGGAAGGAAAGTTCTAGCGGTTCCTAAATAAATTTGATGTTCTACAAACCGCGAGAAAACTTTTTCAACCAGATATATTCGTGAACTAGAGTGCCTCTCTATCTATCTATCTCTCTCTCTCTATATATATATAGGCACTCTAGATTTAGATTTTCTAGATCCAGTTTACCCTGAAACCTATGTAGGTTTATTTGGCTCCTTAGGATTTATTCTAACACACACACACACACACACATATATATATATAATGTGAAAGTTAGCATATAAATATGCCTTTATAAAATATATTTTCTGTGCTCAATGCAATGTTTTTTGTCGAATGACCTGACGGATGACTGATTCATATATTACGAAACAGTGTTGTGATTCGATAAGTAGTGAACACTTTTACTTATATTTTCCTCTTTCACTTCTAACCAACCAGCAAATATTACCTACAATTTAAATTTGGTCTAAATTTAGAATTTCAATATAATGGTGCAACATCTTTAAAAGGAAAACTTCCTCGGCTGTTTTAACAGCAACGGTTATGCTTATTCAATCGTTAATATTGTCTAATTTCTTAAACTTAGACTTTTCACAAATTTGCAAGACTCGGTTAAACCAAAAGATCCACAAATACCTTTTGTGGTTGAAGTTTAGCCAAATATTTTAGGCAGAGGCGTCTTCTTCGATTATTATGCCTTACAGACGATTTCGAAATGTCCAAAGTCTGGCACAGTGTTTAGGGATTAAAAAAAGGAATGAGCTTTACTGCCTTTTTTAATCATTTCACTCCAAGCAAGGCAACAAAACCATTAACACGCAGGGGTTTACTGAGTATATGTTATATTCCGTGCTAAGGGAATAAACACATAACACCAGGTGGATACTAGAAGAAAGGTTTATTGTACACAACAAGTACAATATGAAATATGGTAGTTATACACACAGGTCAATCTAGTAGTGAGTGCCACTAATTGGAAGGTCAGATATGCTTGCGTCTTCTCACTATTAACTCCTCTGCTGAGTCTCTCGTAGAGGGTTGATTTTATAGGTAGTTACTACCTATAGTGTAATTATTCATGGGGGTGACTGGTTATTCCATTACATCAGTATGAAAATATAAGAAAAACATTAAGGAGCGAGAACAATGAAAGAGCAGAATTTAAGTGGACAGGAGATAACGATTGAGATTGCATTTAAATATTTCAAGATGAAATTTAACTGGAAATTAAGAAGATATGCTTCTGGCAATGAAAGTTCAATCCTGGTCGGAAAATATTTTTCATCGAATAAAGCAAAAATTAATTTAAAAAAAAAAAAATGCTAAACTTCCCGTCTTGATTTTCGCTTTTAATTCTTCTGAAATAAAAAAAAAAAAACGTCCGTGTTACAGATCCATTGTTATGATCTTCTCTTTACAAATCAACTCGAAGTTGCAATGATTTCACCCCAATGAATGTAATAAAGCCATTAGGACGAAAGACGTTACTGAGTAGAAGAGATTATGAAAAAAAGCTATTATTAAGAAGAGAGGACAATAAAAGTACAAGAATTAAGGAGATAAAAAAATAACAATTGACATTGCATTTAAATTTTTGAAGATCAAAGTTGACTGGGAAGCGAGGTGCCAGAAGAGATTTCCGAAAGTGAAAACTGAGAGAGATGAAACTGTTAGCGTTTAACTTACTGTTGCATCTAGCCATCACAACTGTAGATTGACGAGACCTTGTCGCCAATCCAGTACTGCGCTTAAATTTAATCTAGGAACCATTGAGGAAAGTTAATCAGAACACTTACCATGAAAATATTTATAGAAAATGCACAAGGAAGGAAGATACGTTACAATGGTGGGAGAGTAACTGAAGACGATACGCCCGGTCAGGACCAATAACATTGCAGATTCTTCTTGGGGATTTTATCAAGAATCTCTAAATACATAGCAAGAACACCAGACTAGACAGCAATATTCAAAGAAATGACGAATAGTAGACTTATAAATATGTAAGATAGATTCCGGTGAGAAAACTTGTCTTGCTCGACATAGTGAACCATCTTGGTTGCAGACTTAACAATTGATTCAATATAGTCTTTCAACTTCATGTTAACATAAGAATAGTCCTTGAGTACCCCAAATAAGTCGAATTAAAAGAATATTGAATGAAACCAAAATCATTTTTGTTTAGAGTGAAACGATATTTAAATTAAAATGATATGTGAAAATGTTTATATTTCTTACTTAGTAATTTTTTATTTTAAATCATAATACAAGTTGTCTGAACGAATTTTATTAGTCTTGCTAATCTGACATTAAATATGCAATAAATCAGTGGTTCCCAACCTAGGTCCATATATATATCTTGGGGGTCCATATAACATTACTGGGGACCCACACACAAAAATAGCAAATTGGGGGTCCACGGTAATATTTTAGTGGTCCATAGAATAATATCTCTTCGGAAAGGCTGTTACAACTGAGAACTGGAATTTCTACTATTAAAATACTAAAAATAGATAAAAAAACAACTCTAAAACTTGCAAAAAACGAGATCAAGCGATGTAAGTTAGCCTGATATATTTTACTCATCAGATATATTTGAAGAAATAAAATTACTTAATAAACAGCTCCAAAGAGAAAAAAAAGTTTCATATTGTTATATAGGAATAAAGTGTTCCTGCCGACACTTGAGTTTGAACATAGATCGCCAGTGAGCAAACACAGGCGATCCCATTATTGAATTAAATAGACCACGTGACCATAGAGGAAACGCATATATAGGAAGTTGCATGACGTCAAATTGATCGTTATTCCTAGTCTATCCTCTATACTATTCGGATCTTAATTTCCAGTCTATTCTCTATTACTATTCGGACTGCTATTCTCTACACAATTCACTATATTATTTCTCTATTCAGATTACTATACAGGTTACTTGTTGAGCGAGTATTATCGACCAAGTACTATTAGTGCGAGTGATATTCGAAGGCATCTGACACTAGTATTGTTCAACGGCGTTACTATAGTTGTAACTGCGATTATAAAGTCTCTACTACAACAAGCATTACGAAAGTGACAACATGTATTCGTTGAAATCATAAAAGTGGCAACGAGTGTTCGTTGATACCACAGAGCATATATTGTAAAGATGCAACCACTGCTTTTCTAAGAAAACTACAGTTGTACAAAATTAATATTAAAGACGACATGCACTGGAACAGTATCCTTGCTTACCCTCGATGAGCAGGAATTTGTACAACGAGGACCTTGAATTGTATGGTGAACATTTAAAAAATTTGCACGAAGTTATGCAAGTTCGGTTTAGTGAACTACACTGTCATAATGGACACATGATGGATATACCAACGTTGGTGACAATTCCTTTTGAAGTTAATGCTACCGATGTAGACATTTCTTTGCAGGAGATCCATCATTGAATTACAGCGTTATGAAATATTGCAAGCAAGAAAAGAAAAAAATGATGGTAAGCATAATATATGAAAAACAAATGACACTGCTAAAAATATCCACAGCTCTGGGAAAAAGCACAGATCCACATTATTGCTTTTCGATCATCATACCTTGTTGAGTTGGGTTTTAATCGAGTGTCTCACTTATTATCAAAAGTCAGTAATAGACTCGACATTGCAAAAAGAGTTGATCTTCGACTGTCATTAATATCGATGGAACCGAATGAAAAACAAACAAAAAAACAAAAAAAAAAAAACTCGCAGATAAGCATCAACAACAGGGATCTTGTTTTTTAAGCAAATCACCCCAAGCAAGGCAGGAGTGCCACTAGCACTAGGGTTTATAGAGAGTGAGTTAAGAGTAAGAATAAAAAGGGGATATTTGGGAAAAGGATAAAGAGAAGGACAGGGATCAAGGTCAAGGCATTAGTAGATGTCGATTGACATTACATTTGAATATTTGAAGATTATAGCTACCAGGGAAGCAAGTGATAGGAAGGGTGTTCCACTACAGCTGTGCAAAATTAATATTAAAGACGCCATGCACTGAAACAGTACCCTTGTTTGCCCTCGATTAGCGGGGTTTTCTACAACGATGACCTTGAATTGTATGGTGAACTTTTGAAAGATTTGCTCGAAAATATACGAGATAAGAAGCTGTTAGAGTAGAAGAGATGGCTACATTTAGCCATTTCGACAGTGAAAGGGTGGGGCTGAGAAGCCAACCTAGTAAGACATTTAAATTCATGCAGTTGGGGTACCAGTGAAAGTAGATTGTCGGAGAAGTTGCCATGAAAGTACTTGTAGATGACAGAGGGAATCTACAGCATGTCATAGAGATAGCGACTGTAGACGGGATGCTAGATCAAGACCTATCATATTGCATATCCGTCTCTGGATTTTGTCGAGGACCTCGAGATGAACAGCGGGAGAACCAGACCATATATGGCAGCAGTATTTCATTCAAGGGCGAAGAAGTTGATTTACAGATTTGAAGGGTGGACTCAGGCGAGAAATTTTATAAGATCAATGGTTAAAATGACTTCAAGCCAATGAATCCTCTATGTCCTAAATAAAATATCATTGAAAAAATCTGCACTGTTTTTAATTTATTAATTACATATTTTAAAATGGTTTATGATGAGTTATTTTACGAGTGTACATAAATGTTTAGCAGAATTTAGTTGTTACATACAAATTTATTTTCATTAAATTAGTTTTACTTCAAAATAAAGCATATATATTTACTATTTCTATAATACAATTACTAAACTTATCTATTATTAAAATAAAATAAGCATTTTTTTTTCATCGAATGGTTATGGGAGTCCACCAAAAATTAGTAGTAAAAGTGGTCCATGGGTAAAAAAAATTGTTGAGAACCACTGCAATAAATAATAAAGAAATCATTCTTCAGCAGTATTTAATCATAAAGGATCTTAATCTACGATAAAGTTCCAAAGGTCAAACAGTCAAAGGATTAAACATAAAAAAATACATTATTAAAAATAGAATATTTATTCATGTAATAAAGTTGACGTAATTTGTAACGAGACTACAAAATGGCGACTGCGAAATGATGACTGTGAAGACTAAGCGTTCTCAAAGCAAATTTGTGGCTTTCACAACACAAAGAAAGAAAATCACTTGTAACGCGTCAGGAAAATAACTCACGAACGCCGTAGCCAAAACTGCCCGAATTTTCCTTCCCCGAGTCGAAAACACCAACTGCTTTTTTTCGTCACAGAATACACGCGACGCGCTGTCGCTTGGGTTGACGAGGTAAGTCGCTATAAGAGTTTTGCTGACTACTTTTTGGCAATCCCTCCCCGGCAGATCGCACACAAAACACGAACTTTTTTCCGGGGTATTTGATTATCTCGTTCACTACAGACTGCTAATCGTATATTTTCGTTTTAAGAATGACAACCAAGATGAGCTTCTTCTTCTTCTTCTTCTTCTTCTATAGGACACAGACGATCATGCCTCTAGACAACTTCCTATACCTTGTGTCTCTTAGTAGTTTTCTCTCTTTGCTAAGGCTCCCGTGCTACCATCCATTTAAACAAACTCATCAGATAAGTGGCTCGCCGCTTTCCTTTATCGCCATAAATATATACCGTAAGGTTTAAGTTTTCCGAGCCTGCCCCACTCATTATGTGTCCAAGGAATTTCAGCTGTCTTTTGTTGATTCGGAGATGAAGTGTTCTTTCTGTTACGATTTTCTTTACGACTTCTTTGTTGCTTACTCATTCTGGCAATGGAATTTTCAGTATCTTGTGTAGAACCACGTTTCTGATACCTCTAGCTTTCCTCGTCCGTGAGAATGCTGTCTAGCATTCATTACCATATAAAATGGACAACACACATACAATCTAACGATTTTTTTCCTGTTTTTCAGCACCTTGCTTAGCTTTCGGAATGCTTATTCCACTAATCCAATGCGTGTTCGGATCTCGGATTTGAAATGAACGAATAAATAAAAAGAAATGTGGCGACAAAGATGAGTACGAATAATGTAAATAATGTACATAATACCTCATCTCAGAAATATAGACAGCTACTGAAAGGCCGAAACGTTTTAATAAATATGGCAACAAAGATGAGGACAATAGTCCGAATAATGTAAATAGGTCATCTCAGAAATATAGACAATACTGAAAGGCCGAAACTTTGTTAATAAATATGGCGACAAAGATGAGGACAATAGTCCGAATAATAATAAATAGTGTACATAATACCTCATCTCAAATATAGACAGATACTGAAAGGCCGAAACGTTGTGATAAATATGGCGACATGGATGAGTACAGTAGTCCGAATAATGTCAATAGTGTACATCTCAGAAATATAGACCAGATAAGACAACGTTGCTAAATATGGCTGATGAGTAGAGTAGTCTGAATAATGTCAATAGTGTACATAACCTCATCTCGAAATATTTTGTGATAAATATGGCAGTAGTCTGAATAATGTCAATGAGGACATAATACCTCATCTCAGAAATATAGACAATACTGAAAGGCCGAAAACGTTGTGATAAATATGGCGAATATGATGTAAATAATGTCAATAGTGTACATAATACCTCATCTCAGAAATATAGACAGATACTGAAAGGCCGAAACGTTGTGATAAATATGGCGACATGGATGAGTACAATAGTCTGAATAATGTCAATAGTGTACATAATACCTCATCTCAGAAATATAGACAGATACTGAAGGCCGAAACGTTGTGATAAATATGGCGACATGGATAAGTACAAGTCTGAATAATGTCAATGATTACCTCATCTCAGGCAGATGATGAAAGGCCGAAACGTTGTGATAAATCGACATGGATGAGTACCAGAATAATGTCAATTGTACATAATACCTCATCTCAGAAATATTCAACAGATACTGAAAGGCCGAAACGTTGTGATAAAAAATGGCGACATGGATTTACAGTAGTCTGAATAATGTCAATAATCATAATACCTTCTCAGAAATATAGACAGATACTGAAAGGCCGAAACGTTGTGATAAATATGGCGACATGGATGGTGTAGTCTGAATAATGTCAATCATCTCAGAAATATAGACCAGATACTGAAAGGCCGAAACGTTGTGATAAATATATATACATGGATGAGTACAGTTGAATAATGTCCATAATACCTCATCTCAAATATAGACCTGAAAGGCCGAAACGTTGTGATAAATATGGCGACATGGATGAGTAGAATTAATCTGAATAATGTCAATAGTGTTAATACCTCATCTCAGAAATATAGACAGATACTGAAAGGCCGAAACGTTGTTGATAAATATCGACATGGATGAGTACAGTAGTCTGAATAATGTCAATAGTGTACATAATACCTCATCTCAGAAATATAGACAGATACTGAAAGGCCGAAACGTTGTGATAAATATGGCGACATGGATGAGTACAGTAGTCTGAATAATGTCAATAGTGTACAAAATACCTCATCTCAGAAATATAGACAGATACTGAAAGGCCGAAACGTTGTGATAAATATGGCGACATGGATGAGTAGAGTAGTCTGAATAATGTCAATAGTGTACATAATACCTCATCTCAGAAATATAGACAGATACTGAAAGGCCGAAACGTTGTGATAAATATGGCGACATGGATGAGTACAGTAGTCTGAATAATGTCAATAGTGTACATAATACCTCATCTCAGAAATATCAGATACTGAAAGGCCGAAACGTTGTGATAAATATGGCGACATGGATGAGTACTCTCTGAATAATGTCAATAGTGTACTAATACCTCATCTCAGAAATATAGACAGATACTGAAAGGCCGAAACGTTTGTGGATGAGTACAGAAGTCTGAATAATGTCAATAGTGTACATAATACCTCATCTCAGAAATATAGACAGATACTGAAAGGCCGAAACGTTGTGATAAATATGGCGACATGGATGAGTAGAATCATCTGAATAATGTCAATAGTGTACATAATACCTCATCTCAGAAATATAGACAGATACTGAAAGGCCGAAACGTTGTGATAAATATGGCGACATGGATGAGTACAGTAGTCTGAATAATGTCAATAGTGTACATAATACCTCATCTCAGAAATATAGACAGATACTGAAAGGCCGAAACGTTGTGATAAATATGGCGACATGGATGAGTACAGTAGTCTGAATAATGTCAATAGTCATAATACCTCATCTCAGAAATATAGACAGATACTGAAAGGCCGAAACGTTGTGATAAATATGGCGACATGGATGAGTACAGTAGTCTGAATAATGTCAATAGTGTACATAATACCTCATCTCAGAAATATAGACAGGAAAGGCCGAAACGTTGTGATAAATATGGCGACATGGATGAGTACAGTAGTCTGAATAATGTCAATAGTGTACATAATACCTCATCTCAGAAATATAGACAGATACCAAATAAAATGATAAACAATTACTGATTGGCTTTTGATTCTTCCTCTTGTTCTTCATCTTTGTGCGGTGTCCTTCCAGGACGTTGGTTTTCATGGCTCTCCACAATTTCCAGTCCTTTGTTTTGTAGTTTTTCCTTGTGCTATTAGGCGTCGCGAGGAGACTCAATCGTCTGTCAGCGGCAAAGCGAGTGGCCTGAAGGAGAGATATCTTGTGGTCTCTGAAAAGTGTCTGCCACTGAGTCGCTCCAGCGTCTTCTTGGTCCTCCTCTCGCTCTCCAGCCAGTGTAGCTGAGGGTGTATGCTCATAGGGCTGGTTGATTGATAGGCATACGAGTGAGGTGTCCGACACGGTTGATCCTCTGTCGTTCGATGTGTTGTATGATTGGTATTGCTCCTAGCATGTCTCTTATTTCCTCATTCCTGATCTTGTCTTGCCTGGTTTTGATCACTGTTTTCCCCAGGCATTTCATCTCACAAGTAATTAGTTTCCTCCCAAGGGTTTTTGTTAGGGGCCATGTCTGGGGCCATGTCTAGTATGTCAGCGTTGGTAGGAAAATGGCGTTGATGAGACTTTGTAGCACTTAATAAATTTCGCCTGTTTGTTATCTCTCTTAAAACTTCTTCTGCAATCCATTTAATCAAGTTCGCTAAGTGCTGTAAATTTGGATGTACGGGGAAATGTAATGGATGACGATTCAGAATTGTTAATCGGAGAACCGAGTTCCAATTCAAGTCGAGTTCGTTATATTCACTTACGCGGGAAAGTAATGAATCCACTTCTTCTCTCCCCAGCTATGGGTTAATTAGTAAAATTTGTATCACCAAAAGCATTATTATCTCCAAAAACAATTCTGACAACCAAAAAAATCCCCAAGTTCTCCACCGCCTTAACCAGGTATTGAACTCACACTCTGTGGGTCCTGTCACTGGATCTAACTAACGCCTTTATCCAATGTGCTATGTGTTCTCAAGTGTGAGTTCAATAGCCGGCTAAGGTAGTGGAGAACTTTCAGAGGGAAATCAACCGGAGATAACTGATAACTGACATCCATTAAAACGTGTCACGTGGAACTAGAACAGTCTACCCCAGTGAGCGAAATTAAAGGGTTCAGTTCGACATTCCAACCGCCTGAAGAAGGCCAGAGTGTACAACGGCCGAAACATTGTAATAAATATGGCGACAAAGATGAGGACAATAGTCCGAATAATGTAAATAGTGTACATAATACTTCATCTCAGAAATATAGACAGATAAAAAATATTTTCTGGCTTTAAATAACCTGCAAAAAGTTGATAAGCCGTAGAACCAAGATCAATCTAGTCAAGCTTGCTAGTTAGGTTATACGTTGTTTTCCTTTGTCCCTCTTGACGTCAATCTGTCTTGTGTGTATCATATTTTCCAAGCCCTCAATTATGAAACCTAGAAATTTCAACCGTCTATTTCTTATTCTAAGTATAAATATTCTTTTTTTTTTTACCATTTTCTTTAAAACATCTTCGTTGCTCCCCAGTTCGGTCAATGGTATTCTTAAAATCATTCTCTAGAAACATATTTCTATTTCTTCAAGTCTCTTCTTCATCTATGAAAAGATTGTCTCGCATTAAAATCATTTTCCCATGATTTTTTTTATAAGACTGCTATAGAGGTCGCTGTATCACTTCATCTGTTTTACCTGTTCATAAGATTGGATAGAAATATATCCGTACACCTCGATTCAAATACACTTTTGCATGCATATGCCCACCGACGCATAGAATATTCAAATATAAAAGTCTACGTTTGCAACTGATAATTGAATTCTTGTTTGTTTAACTCAGTGTGGAAGTTTTTATCACCATGCATTATTCGTGTGTTTAAAGTCACGAATCTGTATAACTGAGGGTGGTAGGCTTTATTTAAGCGTAGTTATTCATTCACTTTATCACACACCCATTTTCTTATACAGAAATAACGGACACGTAAGCATAGATGGGGAAAAAGGTGAAGTACTTTATATTCGCGCTAGATTTTCCTGTATAGATATATGTGTGCATATCCTATGAATATATTATACGACGTTATATTCCTATACCTGTGTTATTTTCATCTTTTCTGTACATTGATGGTAGAATTTTAGATGCGAAATAACAATAGTAAATACACAAGTAGTCATATCAGTTTAGAGACGCGTGGGTACATATAGCGATCTTATTATATGTTTTGTCAAACCTGTATGTCTCATGCTGTTGATAATAGTTGCATAAACATGTATACATCTTGAGATAGAGAACGTACAAAAGCGAGAATGATGGTAAAGAATATAGTTCAAGAATTACGCAGTGAAACCAGAAAAAAAAGTTTAAAAATATGAAAGAAAATCTTTTAATGCATTATGCATATGCTGTTCAACATCAATAAGAAAAAAAAAGCAAGACGGTTGGCGTAAGATAAAGAAATGATATAAAACAAGAAAAATATCAGTTTTCGAAATTTCTGAATAAATTTTAACTATTAACTTAATGAGTGAGTAAGATTATGGCGAGTTCTACGACAATATATAATATCCGTAGAAATTCCCCTACCGCGTGGGTAAATATTTGAGCTTAACAACTTTAACAAAATATTGAAATAACAATCATAAATATGAATGCTGGTCGTTAAAGAAGTAATAAAAAAGATTTGAAATTGACAACGCTTTCTATTTCACTAAAACAGATGTTAAACATTTCTATCTTTCTTTCTTTCTTTTCTCACTGAGACCAAGTGATGTCTTTCCCACACTTTACAAGAGATTAAAACGGAATAGTCCATTAATTATGAGGTATGGCAGGACGTAACGGTTGTGCGAACTAAAGATTTATCCACTGTGCCATGTGTCCTTGAGGATAGTGGATCTAACTAATGCCTTTATCCTCTGCGCCATGTGTCAAGGCATTGGTTAGATCCAGTGACAGGACCCAAAGAGTGTGAGTTCAATACCCGGTTTTAGGCAATGGAGAAATTTCAGAGGGGAATTAACAGGAAATAACTGAAAACTGACATCCATTAAAACATGGCACGTGGAACTAGAACAGTCTACCCCAGTGAGCGAAATAAAGGGTTCAGTTCAACATTCCAACCACCTGAAGAAGGCCGGAGCGTACACCGGCAGAAAAGTTGTAATAAATATGGCGACAAAGATGAGGACAATAGTCCGAATAATGTAAATAGTGTACACCTTAAATTTTCTTTAAAATTCATAACTCGAAAACAAATGATTTGCGGACATATGTTTATATAGAGATTTGTCTTTGTTTTGGTGTGAGGAACCTGCCCCCAATGTTTGTAAAAGTATTTTTGATATTTACTGTCTATATAAAAAAAAAAAGCTAAAGATAACGGAAGTATGATTACTAAAAAGAAAAAAACCACCACTCAATAATTTCAACTATCAACACGGCCACAATGCGCTGACCCTGTTTGGAAAATAAAACATTCCTATAACTTTAGATACATAAATAAAACAATCAATACATTCATTTAAAAGTAAAAATAAATTCATCCTTGATAATGACTAAAAATATTGCCGAAAATGTTCGGACATACAAAGCATTTTGGTAATTTCTATATAATTTATGTTCAGAAAAGAAGAAAATTATGAGACCACAAGAAAAATTAAATAAAAATCCTGTTAGTCTTCTTTAATGGAACTTATATATAAATGTATTCAGACAAACCTCTCATTTACGGATCACATGCAACGGACAAAATCTGCAGGCAAAACAAAAAAAATAGTTATGCAGGAAAAAATTCCAAATCGTCAGCGATTTATTTCAAAACTAGCAGCATGGTCCGGCGTTGCACGTGCTTGATTCAAAAATCGTACGACTCATACAGCAATCGCTATCACTTGACTTAAAATATTTTTTCCCTTCCTTGCCTTTAAAGGAGTGCCTTTTGCCATGTGGATGTTGCTACATGCCTTACTTCTTGCCTATCTCACACTGCGAATTTTTTTCTAAGCTCTATACTAAACATTAAATCTGTTGTGAAAAAAGAACTAAACAAAATGAACACAAAATGATCAGCTTTAAAAAAAGGACTTGTAACTGGAAAAACCGAATGAAAAAAGAATGTCTGCGGAATCAGAATCAACGTCGAGTTTAAGTAAGCGAATGAGCCAATTGGAGTAAACTGCCATGCAGATTTAAATTTTTCCCACTTGTGACGAATGCAGCTACCGACTTTTTTTTTTTGCATGCTAGCATGCTAGTTAACATTCGTGTCAGTCAGCTGTTGGCTCTCCCGCCGTCCAATAGAATCTTCCTGCCTATTCGTGGCAGCCAGATACAGACTCTCAATCTGGCCAGTACAAAATGGCCGCAAACTACATGAAAACTGCCGTAGAAGCATGAAAAAATCGATTATTTCCACTATCGATGGGAGTTGGGAAATGTAAAGTCGGTCTTGGCCTTTCCGCTAACTTGGAGTATGTGCATGTAAATTTTAGTGCAAATCCGTCGAAAATTGCGGCCGTGCATTCGTTACACACACACACACACACACACACACACACACACACACACACACACACACACACACACACACACATCCTGACTTTTATAGATCGACATTTGCAGGATTAGCAGAATGAGTCGTATTAGTTGTCAAAATGACCGCTTGGCGACGGTGGCTGGCCTTAAAATTGTAAACAAGGACGGGTGTACAGTATATAAAGTACGATACATTAGCGTGTGCATGAGAAATTAGCTGTGACAAATCTATTATTTTTGTTATTTTGATTAATATATTGATTAAGTATATATTTATTTATGCCATATACACATGTTTATAGTAGTTATATTGTGATCATAACTACTGGTATTTACTATAGTGATTTTATAACTCAAAAATAATCTCTTCCCATTTACGGACAATCGGATTTAACGGAATACTCATCCCCATATTAGTCTGTTGATGAGAGGTTTGTTTGCATATATATATATATATATATATATATATATATATATATATATATATTATTAAAAATGCAAATTATTAATAATAAAAAAGCAAACACTCAATAATATCAACTACGAACACGGCCACAATATGCTGACCTTTTTGGGGAAATAAAACATTCCTATAATTCTAGATACATACATAGAACAATCCACCAGTCAGTTATGTGCCATACGTGATACACGCTTAGGCGATCATGTATCTTTCGATACATGACTGAGGAGGCAGATTTTTTTTCCCGCAACTGGTTGGAATTTCTTTCTGTGGTAGACCAGTTGCCATCCAAGGTTACAGAACACGGCCCGTTCCGCTATTTACCCATAGCTGGGGGAGAAGAGGAGGATGCATACCTTTTCCAAGGGTATTAGCACGTAAGTGAATGTAATGGATTCGTACAATGCGTTAACCCCAAGGAAGGCAGTAAAGCCACTGAGATACAAGTGGTTGCTGGACGTGAAAGAATTAGAAAACAGAAACATTACTAAGGGGTAGAACAAAAGATGACTAACTAAGAGCACAGTAGATAACGATTAACTATATATATATATATATATATATATATATATATATATATATATATTTTTAAATTTACTAATTTAAAAATATGGTTCCATCGCTACACAGGAATTACCATGTTTCAAAAACAGAAACTAAAAACTTCAAATTCAATTACAGAATTAAATTAAATTAGGTTCCAAAATTCGCTTGAAAATGGAACCGAACTAAGGATTTTAATTTAATTCTATAATTAAATTTGAAAATTTTAGTTTCTGTTTTTGAAACATGGTAATTCCTGTGTAGCGATGGAATCATATTTTTAAATTAGTAAATTTATAATATTTATGCTCTCTAGATTTGCATTGAGCACTGTTTTGTAAAAATAAAAATATTGATAAGAACACCGGATTATAAATCTTACTGTTCTTTCTCATTATAACACACACACAGAGACACAGACAGACAGACAGACAGATACACACAAAATATATATATATATATATATATATATATATATATATATAACATTTTAGTCAAATTGTATCGACTACTCAATAATGTAACCGATAATTTCATGACTCTCGTTGGAGTCTTACGTTATTGCAAAGCAGTTATTGTAATGAACAAAGATTCAACGTAATGTAAATCATCTTTGACTTGGCAGGTGAAATGGTTTATATCGATTATCAAAGTATATATACGAGGTTACTGAACAATTCTCAGCTAGACCAAGAAGGAATTCAAATTAATGTTCTGATGTATGGTTATTTCTTTAGATTTGTGTAAGTCGGTCGAGCTTATTACTTTTCAGCATCCCTCATATTATGTTCCGTGCTCGTATAATACATTCTCCATTATTATAAAAGAACAGAATAAAAGAAACGCTAAAGTTATTGAATGAATTGCTTGAGAATAGTAACGATGAAAAAGAAATGTGTTATATTTATCGGCTGCACGTTCCTGAAACTGCCCCAATGTCCTGTTTGTCTAAAGCGCTTTCAGCTATACTTTTAACCATTATCAAGCATGATTTTATTTTTACTTTTAACTGGATGTACGGATTTTTTTGTATGTATCTAGAGTTATAGGAATGCAATATTTTTTAAACACGGTCAGCACATTGTGACCGTTTTCATAGTTGATGTTATTCAGTGTTGGCTTTTTCTTTTTTTATTAATAATGCTTCCATTATTTTAAAACTTTTTTTGTAAGTGGGTGAGGCTATTCCATTTCTACATAATTTATGTTCAGAAAGTGATAAAATTATAAAAACACAAGAAAAGTTAAATAAAAAATATAACCACAATAACTTGTCAGACGTTTTGGATGAAATTTATATATATATATATATATATATATATATATATATATATATATATATATATATATTATATATTTGTATATTTAGGCAGCAATCCTTCCTTTATGCATGTTTCATTAAAAACGACAGACAAAGTACTACGGTTGAGCTTTTTATTTAATTTTTTTGTGTTCTGACAAGACTTTCTTTTCTGGACAAAGTGTGTAAGAACTGTCCGAATGTTCTGTGTTTCCGAGCGCTTTCGGCTATACCTTTAGCCATTATCAAGGATGATTCAATTATCAGCTCAGTAGAGTGTGTGTGTTCTGTGTGTGTTCAGTGTGTGTGTTCTGTGTGTGTTCAGTGTGTGATAGTTTGTTTTTAGTTTCCGAATACGGTGAGCACATTGTGGCTTTGTTCATAGTTAATATTGTTAAGGGTTGGCTTTTTCTTTTTTTATTATTAGAGCTTCCATTATTTTTAGTCTTTTTTTGCAAGTGGATGCAGTTAATATATTTGTGTTTTCTACTAGTATGTTCCTAATAGTGTCGGGTAAATCTGAGTGTGTGTTTAAATGTGTTCTGATGGAACTGTGATCAGATAGGTGTAATGTAAAACTATGAACAAAGCCACAATGTGCTAACCGTATTCGGAAACTAAAAACATCACTACCACACACTGAACACACACAGAACACACACACTCTACTAAGCTGATAATTGAATCATCCTTGATAATGGCTAAAGGTATAGCCGAAAGCGCTCGAAACACAGAACATTCGGACAGTTCTTACACACTTTTGTCCAGAAAAGAAAGCTCTTGTCAGAACACAAGAAAAATTAAATAAAAAAGCTCAACCGTAGTACCTTGTCTGTCGTTTTTAATGAAACATGCATATATATATATATATATATATATATATATATATATATATATAATAAAAAAAGGCTTAAACACTAATATTCCATGGTCATAATTTAAATACGATCCAATTCATCAGACCTAGAAAATTCAAAAAGAAAACAGAAAAAAACAACTCAGGGAATAAAAAATAAAATTTAGAGAGAGTGTAAGTATGAGAGTGTGGGACGAATGTTAGAGCTAAAGAGAGAAAGAAGACGAAGACGAGAGAAGGTGGGGATTAAAATTTAACAGGCAGAAGTTTTAAAGAGGGGAGTCAAAGACGGTTTAAGTGAGAGAAATATGAATGTTGTCGGATGTCTAATACATTAAAGATGTAACCGGAAAAGATACATTTTGTGGTGACATACACACACAATAGACGATCTAATCTTAAAGATCAGAAGATGAGAAAGGGAGAGGAAAAGAAAAGAAAAAGGGTGGGGGAGAGGGATGTGGCGGGGGAAAACTAAAACTGAAGGGCATTTACTGAGAGGGCCGCTGTGTAATTAAGAAAATTTGACAAAATTAATATCGACTACAGGTTACAAATCAAATATAAACATATAAAAAATAAATATAACGATTATCTAATCTAGCAAGGACCTATATTTCTATGTTCAAAAACACATGCGTATACACACATACAGAATGACATATTTACATTTACACGTACATACATACATATAGGCGTGTACACATATACACGCACATATACCCATATATATATATATATATATATATATATATACATATACATATACATACATATATGTGTATACATATACATACAAAAACACACACACATACATACATATACACATATATCCATACACATCTACTCCTGCATATATATACATTTACACACATATATACATACGGAAATACACATACGTGCACATAAACATATATACATAAAACCTTACATCTCCATACAATTACGTACACCCATCTAAACAAATAAACAATGTATCCCTATATCTATCCGTCTAACTATACATACATACATACATATACACCCATATACAGATATATATGAATACATACATACCAAAACATACACACACACATATAAACACATCGACATACACATCTACCTACATATACATACATCCATATACGCATACAAATATATACATATATACGCATACATATGCATATATATATATACATACATACATACACATGCATATATACACTCTTACATATATCCACATATACACACACATGTACGCACATATACATATACATATAAATCAAAATGTAAAATTTAAAAAAGTAAAATTTAAAATTTAAAAAAGTAAAATTTAAGAATTTTGTCACAAAAAAAAAAATTTAAATACATAGCACATCACATAAACATACACAATGATATATATAAAGATAAACATAATAAACGTAATAGTCATTCAATTAAATGTCATGCCCGATGTTATTGAACCAAAATGGAACTGACATAAGTGACAACATGTTATAAAACGATGTTTATATTTTGAATCGTATGTTTATATTTGCGCTAAGGTTTCACTTAAGCGGATCGCCTTCCCTGACGATCCGCTTAGGTGAAACCTTGGTAGGTTTGTCTGCCTCTCTAGCTTTATATATATATATATATATATATATATATATATATATATATATATATACTGTCATCCACAGACAGATTGTTTCGCTGTATAGTTAGATAAATGAAAACGAGATATTATATTCATCTGTGACATAATTGTCCAGAATTCACTGACATAGAGGAGGATTGATATTTACATAACAGTTCAGTACTCAGTATCTGCCTATATTTCTGAGATGAGGTATTATGTACATTATTTACATTATCCTCATCGTTGTCGCCATATTTATTACAACGTTTCGGCCGTTGTACGCATCGGCCTTCTTCAGGTGGTTGGAATGTCTAACTGAACCCTTTATTTCGCTCACTGGGGTAGACTGTTCTAGTTCCACGTGCCATGTTTTAATGGATGTCAGTTTTCAGTTATCTCCTGTTAATTCCCCTCTGAAATTTCTCCAGTGCCTAAAACCGGGTATTGAACTCACACTCTTTGGATCCTGTCACTGGATCTAACTAACGCCTTTATCAACTGTGCCATGTGTCCTTTGTTTATTTTTTCTAACTCAGTTCTGTAATTTCTTGTCTTAATGTAGCCTTTTCCCTATAATGAAATATTCGGCATTAATAGATCGAGCCACCAGTTCTACCTTCGTGTGACCGTTATAAAATGTTTTTATTAAATCAATTTTTTCAGAAATATAGCTTTCTTAAGTCCACTCTTATCGCCCTTTCCAGTATTGATGTTGGTTTCCTTTCTAGCCTTTTGTTTGAAGTAGTGTGGAATATCAACATCGTCATTATTCATTATTTTTTCTTTGAATGGCATCTACTATCTATTTTAGTTGCTGCTGCTGTTGAAAGTCCTCAAATGTTTCTGTTATTTGACCCAGTCTTTTGTTTGTCATTTTTTAGCGCCAGTCCACAAGGTTTAAAAAAGTTTTTTTCTCGTTAAGAGATACATACTTCATTCCCCTGAGGCCATTTTTAAACATCGATCTGAGAAAACGTTTGTATGCAAGCTGACATTTTAAATTAGATTTTAGAAATTAGATTTCTGAACGAGTTTGGCGCCTTGTATAGCATCCATATGAAAGTCTCGATCTGACAGGTCAATTTAAGAACATCACTAGAGTTTTATCTTAATTTTTTGGTTTTGTAGCAACTTGCGGTATTCTGCAAAACTATTCCTAGTACAGTCTGTTATATGCTAAATTTGTTATAACGGATCCATACATCGTGTTTGAAATGTTTCGTATTTACTAATTCCGCATACTGATTTTTTATAATGGATTCAGTGCAAGTGACATAAGCTAACAAACTGAATTGTTGAAAGAATGACGAACGTTATATAATGTCAAGGGACTTTATAATTCTGTATAAAATACTAAACTGTTTATTCAGGCGTATAGAACGTTATATTAATCAAGTATAATACTGGATATTAATCCCCAATTATTCACTAATATCTTTATGAGTCATTATTCTTTTTGCCATGTATTTGAAAACCCAGAATGGCTGAGAGATACTATCTATCTATCTATCTATCTATCTATCTCAGTGTGTTTCTCTATCTATCTGTTTTTTTTTTTTTAGTTATGGTAACAAAATTGATACATTAATTTAAGCATACGACTAGATTAGCAAATGTCTTTTGCTGTTGAAATGGGTAGATATAACAGTATATTTTGGATTTATTAATAAAAAATTGTTTTGTACATTTTTGTATAATAAAATATAATATAATAAAACCTGAACCCACAAAGCAAAGTATAATTAATATTTTTAATATTGAAAGATATTATATGCAGCAACTCAGATTAATATATGCTCAATTTGCTAACAATTTTCTTATGAAAACATTGACTTCCAGAATAAAATCTGTAACAGATTTTATAGGCAATCTATTATTACAACTGGTACTATAGCTATTGACTCCAACTAATATACTTGGGTGCTTAATTCTATTACTTACACAAATGACCGGAAGTAACAAACTGTTACATACCGGAATATTTGCTTCAAGATGGTGTCATGCTGTTAAAAACTATTTACTGGAGAATTGCAAGCAAATTTATACGAAGTCAGTCAGTTATGTGCCATGCGTGATACACGCTGAGGCGATCATGACTGACGAGGCAGATTTTTCCCGCAGTAGGTTGCCATTTCTTTCTGCGGTAGACCAGTTGCCATCCAAGGCTATAGAACCCGGTCTGTCCTGCTATTTACCCATAGCTGGAGGGAGAAGAAAAGGGTATTTGCGCATAAGTTAATATCAGTCAGTTATGTGCCATGCGTGATGCACGCTTAGGCGATCATGACTGACGAGTCTGATTTTTTCCGCAGTAGGTTGCCATCCAAAGTTATAGAACCCGGTCTGTCCGGCTGGAGGGAGAAGAAGAAGATTCATACCTTTCCCAAGGGTATTAGCATGTAAGTGAACCGATTCGACTGGAATTCGAACTCGGCCCTCCGATTCCTCAATCCGAGCCGCTATCCATTACCCTACCATGCCTCCGCCATTTTGTGAGGCTACTAAATAAATCGATCGACTGTTTTATGACACTGCGGGTTAAAGAACCATGCGCCTCATAACATTCTGTGGTATATCAATCGTGATATGTCTTCAGTGTCATCTTCTTTTTCTTGTTTAGGACCTTAGTGATCATGGCTCTCCACAATTTCTTGTCCTTTGTAGCTCTTAGTAAATTTTGTCTTTGTGCTATCTCTCTTATACTTTGTCCTGCCAACCATTTACGCAAGCTATAGGATATGCGCTGCTTTCATCTATCCCTCTTGCCTTCACTATGTCCTGTGAGTGTCAAATTTTCCCAGCCCTCTTTCCTCATTATGTGTTCTAGAAAGTTCAACAGTTTCTTTCTGATGTTAGGTACAAGTGTCCTTTTTTTGTTTTAATTTTCTCTAAAACACATATTCAGTTCATAGTATTTTCAGCATGTTAATGATACTAAAACATGAGGCGTTACAGAAATTGAAAGGAAATGGGAAGACTTAATGAGAAAAAAGGACAATAATAATAAGAGACTTTCACAGGCGGGAAGTGCGAGAAACGAAACTATTAGAATAGAACTTACGGTTACATCTACCCATTTCAACAGTAAAAGACATTTGCTAATCTAAAAAAACAAAACAGATAAATAGAAAAAAAAACAGATAGATAGATAGATAGATAGATAGATAGATAGATGAACAGACTGAAATAGATAGATAGATAGATAGATAGATAGTATCTCTCGGCCATTTTGGGTTTTCAGATACATGGCAGAAAGAATAATGACTCATGAAGATATTAGTGAATAATTGGGGATTAATATTCCGTATTAATAATAATTGTTTATCAAAAGCCAGGAAATATTACTAAGCAAATCTCTGTATTTACCCGGAACTGCATTGTCGAACATTTAATTTATATTATCGTATGTATTTTTTTTTAAAATGACGCTCGATTTAAAATGAACTCGGTTGCTCGTATAGATTGGATGTTTGATTTTACCTCTATTCTCTTTTTTTCCCAGTGTTCATTTTGATTAAAGTACGTATGTTCGGGATTTAAGACGAACACTTGGAAATTATCCAACATATTTCATTGAATTTTTCCTTTTCTAAAATTATAGTTTATAATTATATTTTTGATATATGGAAAAAAGAAAGCACCTCTTTATACAAACATCATGAGGATGTGGGTTAAACAAATAACAGATACATATATATGGGTTAAACTGACATCGTCTTTTTTTCCATATATTACGGCCATTTTTGTTTAAAGTTCATATTTTCTTAATTTCAGATGAAATCTTGGAAATTTTCCAACATATTTCAGTGAAATCTTTACTTTCCAAAATTATAGTTTATAATTTATAATATATAGCTCGCCATCGCATTGAATATTGCTGCCACATCTGCTCTGGTGTTTCGGCTATGTATTTAGAGATTCTTCATAAAATACAAAGAAGAATCTGCAATATTATTGGTTTTGACCTAGTATGCTAGCTTTAAGAACATTTCCATCGTCGTAACTTAGATTCCCTGTGCCTTTCTCTAAATATTTTAATAATAATTGTTCTGAGGAACGTTTATCTACGGCACCTAGATTTTTTACTTTATGCGTAATACTAGAGCTGCGTTAAGGTCTCATCATTTTACAGTTGAAATGGCAAGATATAACCGTATGTTCTAATATTATTTTCTCGTTTTCGACCTAATATGCTTCGACTTTTCTTCAAAATGAATGTCAATCGTTATCTTCTGTTTCCTTAATTCCTGATCTTTTTAATGTTCTCTCTCACCTTAATAGTGCTTTTTGTTTTTTTCTCATATTCTCTCTCACTCAGTAACCCTTTGCGTCTTAGTGGCTTTATTGTCTTGCTTGAAGTGAAATGATTAAAAAATATATTTTCGATATGTGAAAATGTGTCAGTTTAAACTGACGTCAAGAGGATGTGGGTTTTGCCTTCAAGAAATCGAGCGATTCTACAAAAATATCTACGGATGATGAAACGGAAAATTATTCATATCATAAATGACAATTTTTATTTAAACTTTTACATTGCGAACTATCTTCGTTGCCATATTCACGACGTTTCGACCGAGCGCTCGCATTTGATCCCTTAGTATGCACTCAAGGAAACATTGCGTTGGTTGAATCCAGTGAATCAAAGTGTTGTGAGTTCAATACCTGGCTACAACTTGGGGAGTTGAGTTAAAGGGAGATAACTGATACTGGGGCATCAAAGAGGCAAGTCAACTGGAACTAAACCATCTACCCCGGTGGACGAAATAAAGGGTTCAGTTCAAACTTAATTATAAGAATATTCTAGTGCTTTTAACATCGAAATACACAACGAAGATGCACGAACAATTAAATAGTGTTAAATAATATCCTTTTTTAAAAATCACGAACAAAAGAAAAAAGTTAAAATTAAATCGAAGACAGAAGTTGAATATTCTTTTTCTTCTATGGACCTTATTTATGGACTCTCCATCTTGCTCAACGTGTTGTAGATTAGCACTCAGCATACTCCCTTCTCTTCCCTACTACTTTTACAATGGACTGCTCCCACTTATAAATATGACAAGTAGCCACATTAGAGGAGGATTTGAGTAGCATTTGATTTATTCAATTATTCCCTTCTAGGTATGAATATTTAATAAACCTCTTCTTTTTTGTTTCCTCTTCCTAATCTTCTGTTCCGTCGTTACTCTCTCTAACTACGGCCTTCATAATTCTTGGCTGTTTTGAACAAAGACAACATGACGGCAAATTAATGAATTGATAAATTGAAAAGTAAAACTAATCAACTAGGTTTTATTAGTATTATTAAGTGAAAGAGCGAGTTAATCGTCTTACACGGCAGTGAATGCTGGACAATCTCCTCACAGATGTGAAAGATTGATTTATTAAGATACCAGGTCAGAGTCGTGAATATTGCACATTTTTTTTGGATTTATTTATCTCTAAATATATAGCTGAAGCACCAGACCAGATGTGACAGTAATATTTAATGTAAGACGGCTTCGAGAAAAAATTTAAACGCATAGAAGTTTACATTACAAAATAAAAATAGATATTGTGATGGGAAATAAAAATTTTCATTATTTACTTTCCCCCTTTATTTTCCCCCCTTTTAAGATATGTTGTAGAATAGGGATCAGCGTACTTTTTGTTCTTCCCTACTACTGAGAGAATGGACTGCTCCTAATTATAAATTTGACAAGTAGCTACATTAGATGAGGGTTTGAGTAGAATTTGATTTACTCAAGTTATTTCCTTCCATAAATGAATATTTATAAACCGCTTCTTCTTTGTTTCATCTACATCGTCTTCTGTTCTGTTGATACTCTCTCTAACTACGGCCTTCTAATTCACGGCTATTTTTTTTTAATAAAAACAACATTACAACAAAAGCTTATCAGGAAGCTGACCAGATGCCTCCTCCTGTTTGTTTTACCTTCGATCTGCCTTGTGAGTGCCAAATTTCACGCGACGCCCTTCCTCCTTATATTTTCAAGACATTTCTGATTCTGATACTAAGTGTCCGTTATGTTTCAATTGTCCTATAGACTTTTTCGTTGCTTACACCTTCCGTCCATATTATTCTCAGCATTCTTTAGCAGAACCATGTTTCCGTTGCCTCAAGTCTTCGTCCACGAGGAAATTGTTCTACATTCACTGCTATATAGGAGGATTTATATTACATAGCACTTCAACACTCTTTTCATTGTTTAAAAGCGAAATGTTCTTATTTCTTAATACTTTGCTTAGATTTGTAACGCATCTTTTGCTATTCTAATACAACTTCGGATTTCAGTGTCACATTTTCCGTACTCTGTTAAAACACTTATTTACTTGTTTGATTATAAGATATTTACTAACTTTTGGCATTGTCTTCGATAATATAATCGATGGAGCTTTCGTTTCGGTTGAAAACAGAGGAGAGCCTTCAACATAAAAAAATTGCATTTCTTTAATAACATTGACAGCTATAACACACTACCAAAACTTTTTCTTTTCATGGATACCTTACCAAACTATATCGCACTGCTTATGGCACACCCTATATAAATATATATTTCAGTATATATTTAAGTCTTAAATGGATGGCATTGACAATTGAAATTTCAATGGCGATCATCGGATATCATCAATTGATGATTTAAACATTCCCCAATGATACGGCCATTATTCATTCAGGATTCGACTCTAAATGATTTATTGGCAACTCCAGAATTCACGATGTTACAATTTACTCGGATTGACGAGGTTACGTTCGTTCCTGGAGTATTTGCTTTCAATAAAGCTAGAAAAACGCGCCAAAAACAGTGTTATCTCTGCATGAAAATTTCTCGAAGAGAAAAGCGACGAAAATACTGACAACTTAATTCTGTATTATTCATGGAGTACCATACTGTTAGATTTTTATTTGGTTTCTAACAATATTACGAGCAATACTATTTTGACAAAATTTTTATTACTGGTAATATTTTTCCAAAAAAGTATTGCTTGTAATATTTTTTTCAAGAATGTATTGCTGGTAATATTTTTTCCTAAAATGTATTACTGGTAATATTTTTTTCCAAGAATGTATTGCTGATAATAATGTATGGCTGGTAATATTTTTTCTTCAAAAATGTATTGATGGTAATAATTTTTTACAAAAAAGTATTGCTTGTATTAAAACCTATTTTTATACTTTCATAAGGCTTTGACCCCAGTTTGGGGGTTAACTATTTGTCTATAGCAAGGACCCTAACAGGTGCTACCATCCCGGTTCAGGGTGGACCTGGGAACACCAGCAATTAAGAGGTGATTCCATGCTCCTCAAAACCTGATCAAAGGCTTGCTGTTGGACGTAGTTTATCGTCTTACCCAGGACGCGGGTGTAGTTTATCGTCTTACCCAGGACGCCCATACTGTTAGAAACTTAGGAATGTAACTTATGGTTTATTTCCCTTTATTTTATTTTGATTTAAATGAGTTAAAATTCCTTTTTTATAGTTTTTTTTTTATATAAGTAAAGGGAAATTAACCATCAGAACTACTCTTTGAAAAAAATTAAGTTCTTTTTTATTCATTTGGAGTAACCCGTTTGTATAACATTTTCCCAGTGTTTGGGGGTTAAAACTGGATAATTGTAAATGTAGGTATTATTTAACACAAAGACTTGAAATAAAAAGCGTTTCTTTTGATACCCGAGATGTTTATTTCAAATAAAACCTTCATTTTGAAGAATGAAGAAGTTTTAACTGGAAATTGATAAACTCGTTTCTTTTAATAACTTGGTGTAGTGCAAATATTTCACGTAGATGAACAAACTTGGCAAGCTGAACCTGAATATTGGAAGCCAGCCCATTGTCAAGATATTCGATCCTGGCTTGGAGCTATTTACTGCCGACAGAAGGTGAATGAATAAAAATCATTAGAATAATGGTCGACCAAAGACGAACTGCTAGAACAAGGCTGCTACCTTTTTATGAAACAATTTTAGTTTGATTGTATGTGAGTGTTTGCTTCTTTTCATTGTTTTTGTAATCGCTTCACCCCAAGCAAGGCAATAAAGATACTAGGATGCAAGTGGTTACTGAGTGTTAGAGAATATGAGAAAAACTACTATTAAGGAGAGAGGACAATAAAAGAACAAGAATTAAGAAGAAAGAAGATAAAGATTGATATTACATTTAAATTTTTGAAGATCAAATTTGACTGAGAATAAAGAAGCCGGAAGCGAGTTCCAGAAGAAAAAAGTGCAATAGAAGAAACTGTTAGCATAGAACTTACGGTTGCATCTCGCCATTTCAAGTGTAAAATGATGAAACCTTGCCACGAACATAGTAGTGCGTTTAAATTCATAAAGTCTAGATGCCACAGATGAGAGTTCATCAGAGTAATTGCCATATGCTTTTGTTTTTCTTCAAAATGTCCAAAATAATACAAAATATTGGATGGGGAGGTATTACTCAATTATAAATATCCATTTTTACAAGAACCCTCACGTAAAGTGACGTATATTTGATAATAAAAATGAAAGTTTATTTGACACCTTTTTAAATGGAGGGTTTCTCTGTATTAAAAAACTGCAGTATATCTACCAACTGCCCCAGGCCGAATTTAATGTGGGGTATCCGAGCCCGTCGGCTCGGTCAAAAATTCCCTGTAGACCACGTATAAAACAGGGTGGGGTAGCTGATTTCCAAGACGAGACACTGCACTTCGACATAGCCTCGTCTGGGGATCCGCTCTACACGGAGGCAGAGAGCTTGACCACCACAGCTGGAGACAAATCTCCAACTACAAGATATCTACTAAGCGCCACACACGGTCAGATGTGACACAAGGCCGAATTTAATGTGGGGTATTCGAGTTGGTAGGCTCGGACAAAAATTCCACGTAGACCCAGTATAAAACGGGGTCGAGTAGCTGCTTCCCGAGTCGAGACTCTGCCCTTCGACATGGCATCCTCTGGGGATCCTCTCAGCCCGGAGGCAGAGAGTTTGACCTGCACTGCTGGAGACGAATCTCTGACTGCAGACCAACATACAGTATTTACTTCTGTATTTATGTGAATGGGGACATACCCATTATCGTCCATAAGTATGCCACAACAAAATTTATATTCAAAAACGAAAAATATTAGCCATAATCTATATTTAGATAAATTTTATTAAATTTAAGTAATAATAATTTATATATATATATATATATATATATATATATATATATATATATATATATGACGTATATTTAGGCAGCAAGCATTCAACCAAACAAGCTTGTTTAAAAAGAACCAACAAGGTCTGTCTGTTTCATTTTTTGTCTTTATTTTTGAGATGAGGTATTATGTACACTATTTAGAAACGTTGTAATAAATATGGCGACAAAGATGAGGACAATAATTGGAATAATGTAAATAGTTTTTCATTTTTATGATATAAGGCGTTGAGTATTGTGCTCAAAGTTGAGGATAACCTGTTCGAAGTTCATAGTTTGTTATTGTTTTGTTCAAGTAATTTCGATCATCATTAGATAAATATTAGTGGATAATGCCAAAATACTCTCCAGCACCCATTACAAAGAAAGGCTAAACATTCTAGAAGTTATTATTATACAAAATAAACACAATACATTAAATAAAATATTAAGCTAATTTGCAGTATAAGCACCAAACCCCTGGTAATGAGATTGTACCATTCTGGTGTGAAATTGTTTGACTATTTCGAAAATGACATTAAAACTTTACGTTCGGTTACCGTTTACGATTTATCGTTAACTAGCAGTAGAGCTCGGCGTTGCCCGGGGATGTAACAGTAAGAGATAGATCAAATATCGACCATCAAAAAGACTGAAAAATAAAATTGACAAAGATTATTGTTTAAGGTTGACGGACACGCATGTCTTAAATAGTTTTTTTTTTACGAATTGGTCAAACCCAAACTCAAACAAAAACATTGTTTTCAATCGTTATGAGTCTACCGATTGAATAACATTTTATTATAAACAATTGTCTTGTAAATGGAATTTTTAAAGCATTCTGAATGTTAAAATAAAGAAAAAAAAGTGCAAGACAATAAGAAACACTACCTGCCCCCCCCCAAAAAAAAAGTGAAGTTTTGTTGAAATTGGTTGAAAAATGTAGGAAATCCGATCCCATATATAAACGAACACACACACACACACACACACACACACACACACACACAACCTGGGTTTTATAAGTATAACGCGATATGAGTTGTCCCCTTTCATTCTCGTGATAGCGATGCCTCTTAATCGTGTTTTCAAATTGATTTTGTGCAAAAACAATTGTGTTTTTTCAAATTTTGGAGCTGTCGGAACCACTGCAAGGTAATTTTACGTAGTCCTGTGAAGTTTTGTTGAAATCGGTTGAAAAATGTAGGAAATCCGATCCAATATATAAACGAACAGACACACACACACACAACCTGGGTTTTATAATAAGTATGATGTAAGTTCGATCTCTTTCGCATTGTTTATATACGTTTGATTCGAATAATAATGCACAGAAGCTTACTTAGTTAACGGCTTTTTACAGTTTCTCCTATCTTACTCATCTTGATTAAAGCACAATTTTCGCAAATTGTTATTTTACAATGCGCTTTTTTTCTTTTTTAGTAAATTGGTTTCAATTTGTTAAAGAAACAATTGAAAGCTTTTCTATATAAATATAATGATTGAACCCATTTTTTTCAAAAATATTCTCATGAAGCCTTAAATGAATAGTTTTTTTGTGGTAAATAGTCCTGTTTTCCAGTTAGAAACATTGTTTGTTTGTGGAACTGAAGCTTTATTAACTAATGAACTGTTTTTTTATTTATTAAATTGTAATAGAAACAATTGAAAGCTTTTCTAAATAAATATAATATCATGGTTACTTTTAAAATTTCGCTCATTCATTTTAAACTTCGCGCATTGCGTAGTAATCAACACAAGTGAATCTTCCGTGCATGACTTATCGAGGCAAACGTATGTAAACAAAGCCAGTAATTGTGGTCGTTCTGTCTACGCGACGAGAAAGAAGTCGAAATTACATTGTCCATAACTTCTAAACGGTAATCGAGTGTAAAGTTTTAATGTCATTTTAGAAATAATCAGGCAATTACACACCAGAATGGTAGATTCTCATTACCGGTGGTTTTGGGTGTTTATAGCACAAATTAAGCAAATATTATTCACCCCAGGATATGGTATTTTGAAAAATTAAACCGCTATCTTCGTGGCCACAGTTTAAACTGATGTCTACTTTTCATTCTCGGATATCAAAAATATAATGAGTGAACTGAAATGTGTTGGAAAATTTCCAAGTTTTCATTTGAAATCAAGAACTTTAAGCAAAATGGCTACAAAAGGTGTAAAAAAGGCGTCAGTTTCAACCAGATTCTCCTAACATCATTTTAAACCAGGGGTTCTCATCCGGGGTCCATATCGACCGGGGGGATGTTCATCTAACATTATTGGGGTCCACAGTAATATTTTAGTGGACCATAGAGCAATTTAACTACGAAACTGTTGTTAGAACTGAGAAGGGGAAATTCTACAGTCACCTACGTCATATTAAAATACAAAAAAAAAAAAAAAAATAGAAAAACAACTCTAAAACTAGCAGAAAACTAGATATTTAAGTTAGCATCCCTTTTATTCTACTGGATATTTTGATTGTAAAAGTTAAATAAAAACAAAGAAGGATATATAAAAGAAGGATTATATATATAAAGGAAAAATATATGAAGATTATAATTTATTATATAAATTAATTTAATATATTAATAATAATATTCATTTTAAATATTAGTAAAAAAAATATTAATATAAATTAATTAATATCGTAATAGACTCGACATTGTGAAAAGGGTGATCATTGACATCATTGACATCGATGGAGCCGAATGTAAAAAAATCACAAAGCATCAACCACAGAGATCTTATTGAATAAATCTGTACTCTTTTAAAATTCATTAATTATTCTCATATTTAAAACAGATTTATTATGACTTATTTTACTAGTGTACATAAATGCCACAAAGAATTTAGTTGTTAAATACAAGTTTATTTTCATTAAGTTAGTTTTACTTCAAAATAATGCATATAAATTTACTATTTCTATAATACAATTCCTAAAATTATCTATTAGTAAAAAAGAATATCAACATTTTTATGGAATGGTTATAGGGGGTGTCTATTAAAAAAATTAAGAGTAAAAGTGTTACATTGGTAAAAAAAGAAAAAAAAGGTTGAGAACCATTGGTTTAAACCAACGTTTCTCCCATCCCATATACCTAAGCTATAACTGTAAACTATAATTTGGAAAGGAATGATTTACGTGAAATATGTTGGAAGATTTTCAAGTTTTCATCTGAAATCAAGAAAATACGAACTTTGAAGAAAATGGCCGCAATGGATGGAAAAAAAAAACGAATGTGTCAGTATAAACTGACGCTATGAAAATATGGTTTAGTTTGGTTTATTTTGTTTTACGACACATCAGCCTCAATGGGTAATTTAATGTCGACAAGATTTTTAGGATAGATTCGCATGAATAGAATATGTATTCTCTGTAAGAAATCAGTTCGTAGATCAGGTTTCATTGACGTATTTCTGTAAAGAGTTTTTTTCGTGAGTCATATGTATTGTTGGCTATTTTTATACTTTCATAGCGTTTTGACCCCAGTTTGCTCTTTAGCTTTAGTTAACGTGTGCAACCATCCAGTGGGGTCAGGGTGGGCCAGGGAACAACTGCAATTAAGAGGTCGTTCCACGCTCCTCAAAACCATCCGATCTGAAGCTTTGCTGTCGGATGTAGTTGATCGTCATACTCAGGACGGTTTCAGAGATAACAATGATTTAAAGATACAACTCTTATTAATTAACCCATTTAAACACATCCTTGTCTCATAACTGTTTGTGTTTACTTATGCATAAATATATATGCTTTCAATGTACAAAAATCTCGCATACCTAACTCTCTCACCAGAGGATTTGATGCAAGTAAATGTATGGAACTAAGACAATGAAAGTTGTCAGAAAACCCACACGGAGGATTTGCTTATAGTTGATGATAGACCATCAACACAGAATCAGTGCAAAGACACGGTGGGCAAAATAGACTTCAGATTTTATTAGTCTCGGAGGTGACTAACCCCCCACGGAACAACCACCAACGACAGAGTACAGCGTCTTTCGACGGGCCATGTTGAAGACAGTAAAGTTTTGATACTGTCAGTGTTTCTTCTCAACTAGTGAGGGAAGGTGGCTTGGGAGCACCTGTGATTTTCTTGCTCAGGTCTGCTTAAACCCCCACACCCATATATTATATATATATATATATATATATATATATATATATATATATATATATATATACCCAAGTATATGATTGGTGTATATGGAATGAATTCCAATAACCACCAAACACTATTCTGAAAAGAGTGCTCAATACAAAGTAGAGCAGATATAATTATTTATTTAAAAAAAAAAAAAATTATAGAATATTTATGTTATAAATTTTTTTTTTTAAATAAATAATTATATATATATATATATATATATATATATATATATATATATATATATATAGATAGATAGATAGATAGATAGATAGATAGATAGATAGATAATATTAGTGGTCAATATATTTCTTTTTGAAATTGTAGGTCTGATGAATTGGATCGTGATTACGATTCCAATGTAATAAATTATAACCATGGGATATTAGTGTTTGAGCCTTTTTATTATATATAATAATATAATATATATATATATATATATATATATATATATATATATATATATATATATATATATATACTTAGACATATGCAAATATAACACGCACACACATATACTTAGATACCCATATACAAATATATTTACATTGTTTGGGATTTTACTTTTTTCCCATAGGTGGGGCCGTAACAGGTGCTACTATGCCGGTACAGGGTGGGCCAGGGAACAACAGCAATTAAGAGGCCGTTTCACGCTCCTCAAAGCCTCCCGATCAGATGCTTTGCTGCCGGATGTAGTTTATCGTCATCCCCAAGACGACCAGGAGCTTATGGCTGCAGTCATAAGCACTAATAATCAGTTCTGTGCAGAAACCTAAAGAGAATTCCGAGGCATGCAGAATATATTATAAATTTATTGGTTTCGAATATTGATTCTGTTATTTGATACATTCTGGTGCCATTCAGTTCTGCATGGAGATATAAAGTGAAATGTGCGGAGAAAGGAAGAGGAGGCGTATTGGAAGACAGAGAAAAAATGGAAAAAGAAAGAGAGGGGGAATGGAAGGGGAGAAGTGTGAGGCAAGAAAGGTTGACAATATATTCATTCGTTTTGACAAAATATAACTTTAAAATATTTAGCTGATCGAAGAGTCAACGCTTATTAACCCCTTCCCAGGTGCAGACGTGTATATATTTTGTCAACGAAAGTGTCCCTTTTCAGTCACGGACGAATAAACACGCCTACAACATACCGTTCAAAAACCAGCTACAAACGTGTTTATACGTTGTTCTTGATTCTTTTTAGGTCCTTCTGAGCTTGAAACGAGTTCATTGTTAAATCTGGTAGAGATGTTAGCCACCGCTCGGGTACTTTCAAGGGGTTTCATTGTCTTAGTTACTATATTAAAAAGAAATAAAAAAAACGTTTTTTCCCAAAAGAATTGGCGAGAAAGGGGTTAAATACCCGCTTATAGATACGCATGCGTATAAATAAGTTAGTGCGTGTGTGTAGTCTTGGGGTTATCGTAAACACTTTTGGAAACGGTAAAGGAAACAATAAAGTTTTGTATACGACAAAAATTCATATTTTAATCAAGTGTACGCTCTCCATGACACACACAGAGAGTCATATATATATATATATATATATATATATATATATATATATATATATATATATATATTCATGTTCTGTCCGGAACGTATTTAGTTATTTTTTAGTTTGATGTAACAAAGCAGCCAATCATAGAAGTCCTTACTGCGTAGAAATAGACAGGGTTTCTCCTGTACTGTTACTCAGTCGGTTGTAAGACACAAAAGGCCTTGTGAATAAAACAGTTTGTAAACGATATCTTCTTCGTGTCATTTCAGGATGTTCGAAATCATAACTCTCTACAAAATCTTATCCCTTATAGCTTTCAATAATGATTTTCATTTCTGCTATAGCTCCCATATCTTGTTTCGCACCCAGCCTGTCACCTTTGTTTTATGATATGTTCTGTGGGCGTCAAATTTTCTAAAACGTCCTTCTTTATGTGTTCAAAAAATTTTAACTGACTCTTTTCGATCCAGTGTATTTTCTTTTCCATTTTGCTCCATCACAAGGTCTGTCAATAGAATTCTCAGAATCCTTCTGAAAAGTCACATTCCACTTGCCTCCAGTTTTTTCTTTATCTGTCGGGAGATTGCCCAGTATTCACTGCCATTCAAAAAAAGAGATATATATTATATTCTAATATTCTATTCTAAAAATGAGATATTGTTTTCTATTCTAATATTCTATTCTAAAAAAGAGATATTGTATTCTATTCTAATATTCTATTCTAAAAAAGAGATATTGTATTCTATTCTAATATTCTATTCTAATATTCTATTCTAATATTCTATTCTAAAAAAAGAAATATTGTATTCTATTCTAATATTCTATTCTAAAAAAAGAGATATTGTATTCTATTGTAATATTCTATTCTAAAAAAGAGATAATGTATTCTATTCTAATACGCGTTCGAACTTCGGTGTCACACTTTTAATCCTCTGTTGAAACACTTCACATACACCTTTGTGCAAATTAATTGAAACAAAACGAATTAATTACTTTTTTCCAATGAAACATGAATCAGTGCACATGTTAGTACTTCGTATGTCCATTCTACAATGTCGTTCCTTGCAGATTGACCACAGATTCTCCATTGGATTTAAATAAGGAGAATTTTCGAGCCTGTCTATAGTACCTTGATTTGTCACTGGTAAGGCATGCCAGTGTGTTCGTGCAGCGTTACAATTTTCGTGGGTTTTCTTGGAGTAACATCCATCGCAGACAAATGGCCGTAGCTCCGTCGAAATAATAGTGTCTGGGAGTGATGAAAATCTGATGCAATCACGGATGACGTAATATTTTTCGAGGTCAAACAAATTTCATCATACACCCCGTAAATAGATTCATATTACTGCATACCACTGCAAATGACCCAATCTGAGGAAAAATAGATATCGGTTACACCGTGTCACTCCAGTGGGTCTAAAACTGACAGTATGCTGAAAGAATCGAAACTAAAGCGGTTGTTTCAATTAATTTGCGCAAGAGTGTATATTTAAACCTCTCTATTTGTTTGATTTTCGCATCCCCAATTTGTAAATCGCATCTTCGGCTATTCTTTTGTCGACAACCATATATTCCTGGGGGTGGTTAATCTGCTGATCGTGAGCCACAAGCGGCTCTTTAACCTTTAATATGCGGTTCGTTGGCTGAGTTTCTTTTCATCACAGTCAAAATAAAAGATAGATAAGAACAATTTCAAGCTTTATAAATATTTATTGGGTATTAATTGAGACTCCATTGGATTAAAACATAAATTTAATATCCATGGTTAGTAAAAATATTTAGGAACTTAAATCCTAATTTTAATGCTAGATCTGAGTGAGGTATTGTCCTTTGGTGCTGAGTGAAGAAATGGTGGGAGGCAGGAGGATTAAAGAAATTTCTGGTCAGCAAGGGTTACCGAGGAATGTCAAAATACTGAGGTCATGAGTAAGGGGATTAAGGAGACCACACCCACGTCAGGTACATATATAGATTTTTGTTACTGAAATGCAAATTAGCACATTTTTCTTAGAAGTTCCCGTAGTTTATTGCCGTATTAAATACGCTCAATATAATTTAAAAAAATCAAGATTTTGAAAACATTTGGTATATACCGGATGAAACAGCAAAATTGTCCAACTCGTGTAACAGCAAAATTGTCCAATTGTTAGATTAAGTTCTGAACCATTGTATTTTAGAAACGATTAAAGATCTCTTACTGAAATTCTCCGAGGTTTTTATTAGACACTACGTTGAGCAATAAGAATGTATAATTACTCCCCAAACTTAACAAAAGTGTCGTGATAAAATCGATCATAAAAGAAAACTGACATGTACATAATTGATTATAGCTAAGGGTCGGAAGCTCATCCAAGATTGAAATAAAGTTCAAATATATGTATATTATTCCAAGATCATTTTCCAACTTATTCAAGATGATCTTCGCCCTCTCTAAACTTCTAACTTTCTGTCCTGAAGTAACAAGGTGCCTTAAAGTTTTCACGTAGAATTTCATTTCCAAGTTTTTTTCACTGCTCTTTGGACTGTCATATCTGAAACTCCCCTATCTCGTGCCAAACGTCTTATGAATTGAATTGGATCTTTTCTAATTGATATCTTTAGCTCTAAGTTGAAATGATGATCCCTCTTCCTGTTGTGACCTCCTGATTCAGTTTTCCTCTCTACTGTTCCCTCTTTTTAAAACTTATTCACCGTTCTCTTGATGGTTCTCGAAGATTTTGAAGATGGAAGCCAGTGTATGAATTTTGGTGCCATTACTGAAGGCTTGAATGATCATTTTTCTTTCACCATTGCTCAGTTGGGATGAAAGTCGGTCTGACACAAAACAATTTTAGCTTTCTTTCTAGCTGAATAACTCAAAGTGTATTTCAGGGATTCTTACAACAAATGGTGCCAAGATGGCTTACCGTCTTATTTGACAATCTGGGAAAAAGAAACAATTTTTTTAACAGCCAATCTAAGAGGATAACTCTAAATTCAAAACTGTGGAAACGACAAAAGAAAATCACTCCACTATGATTACTTAGAAGTCATGGCAATTCACAAATAATAAAGGAAAAAAATCTGTCCGGAAGAAACATGGCATTATAAATGTTTATATTAGAAGGACGACACTAAATTCAAAACTGTGGAGAAAGCAACAGAAAAACATTGTACTATCTTTACCAAAAAGACATGGTAATTTATAGATAATGAAGAAAAGGAAAGCCATGATCACCTGTATTCTGAAAGGAGAAGGTATTAAAATGTTTATATTAGGTAGACAGCTCTGGATTCAAGACCATGGAAAAAACAACAGGAAACTAGTCCACTATCTTTCTGGAGAAGTCATGGCAATTCCCAGATAATAAAGAAAAGGAATGTGTGGAGAGCCATGATCGCCTATGTGCTAAAGGGACACAGCATTTAAAATATTTATATTAGGAGGACAACTCTGAATTCGAAACTATGGAGAAAATAACTGGAAATCACTGACCTTTCTTAACTTGGGATTCATGTCAGTTCATCGATAACAATGAAAAGGAATCTGTGGAGAGCCATGATCCATTATATTCTGAAGGATTCTGGCATAAAGATAAATAAAGCGGACAGCTCAAATTCCTATCATTTGCTTTTGAGATGTACACACTTCTGTAAATTAACTGAAACAACCGCTTTAGTTTCCTTTCTTTCAGCATACTCAATTTCTATTTTTCTTCAGATTAGGTCATTTGCAGTGGTGTGCAGTAATATGAATCTATTTTTGAGGTGTAGAATGAAAATTGTTTGGCCTTAAAAGTATCATCGGTGATTGCATCAGATTTTCGTCACGCCTAGACACTATTGTCTCGACTATCGATTAGTTGTCCTACAGCCATTGTCCGCGATCGACGTTACTCCAAAAAATCGTACGAAAATTGTAACGCTCACACTGGTAGGCCTTACTAGTAAGCAAATCAAAGTACTATAGACTGGACCGGAAACTCTCCTGATTTAAATCAAATTGAGAATCGGTGGTGAATCTGCAAGGAGAGACTTTGTGGAATGGACATATGTAGTACAAACATGTGCACTAAGGCATGTTTCATTGGAAAAATACGAAAAAAGAGTAAATAACAACAGAATTAACTCGTTTTGTTTCAATTAATTTGCACAAGTGTGCACAACTGAATCGACGGAAATTACCGTTAGCCGCAGTTAACGAGTTAATCTTATAGCGTTCGACCGATTTTAAAAATGGTTTCTATTCGTTCTGCTCATGGCAAACACAGAATGCCAAAGTTAAAATTTCGATACTTTGGAGAGAAACGATTTCATATTTTTAGAATCAGAAGATCAAAATTAGATTCTGTTTCTTGGTGTCGATGGACAGAAAATCCAAGACAGTTAATACAATTTAGACACACACACACATACGTACAGGCATACACATATGTAACTGCATTGTTTAAAAGTTATTCTAGCTAGAGGGAAACAGTGCTCATTATAGAGGAGAAAGCGTTTGTTTCTGATGATTGCTGGATATGTGAATCTGCCAGTCTTCATGCAGTGTTAATTTCTATGTTCCCTTTCTCTCTAAATATAATATATATATATATATATATATATATATATATACATATATATATATGACATTTTTATTAAAAAAATATTTTAGATAGCTACATAAAAATTTCTGTTGATTTGGAGATTTGTGTTGTTGAAACATGAAACTGGAGCGATGTTAAACGACTTGTGAGTGAAAGATTAATTTAATTAAATTAAGGAGACACATTAGTGTCGTTGAAACATGATTGTAATCGTGTAGCGATTTTTAACTTTTTTTTGTTTTACTATCCTAAAATAAATAATATTTAGCTCTACTCTGTATTGAGCCCTCTTTTAAATTAAATATTACGTACAGTGGAATTTATTCTCATTTTATCTGGATATATATATATATATATATATATATATATATATATATATATATATGTCATGACCTATACTTTTAAGGTTTACGGGTTAAAGTGCTCATTATCGGTGGTAGAGTGTACGTAAATATAAAATATAAAAGTGGATATTGATGTCAACACCCAGCGGCGACAGTTTGTTTTATTTTTGAACGCAATCGTCAAGCCATATATATTATGTTTTTGATCGACTATTATTAGTAAAATAAATTACTCCAAGACAATAAATAAGGAGTGTAGTTCGTCCGAGCACTTTCCATGGAAGTAGCAATAGAGCAGTGAGAGTCTTGCCACATCCCACCTTTGAGGGAGTGAGGTCGGAGGGTGAAAAGATTGATTAATCTATAATGATATGGAAAATATTTGGAAAAAAATTATTATTGGTCGTACTACCTATTTTACAGCTCCACCATACATATATGTCGAATGCATACACATAATAATCTAATACATACATATAATAATCTAATACATACATATAATATATGTCTAATGCATACATATATACATCTAATACATGCATATAATAAATTTAGTACATGCATATAATGCATCTAATACATACATATAATACATCTAATACATACATATAATATATGTCTAAACCATACATATAATATATGTCTAATACATACATATTATACATCTAATACATACATATATGTCTAAAATCATATATCATATCACATACATATCATACATACATATATGTCTAAACCATACATATAATATATGTCTAATACATACATATAATACATCTAATGCATACATATAATATAAGTCTAATACATATATATATATACATCTAATACATACATATAATATATGTCTAATACATACGTATAATACATCTAATACATACATATAATATATGTCTAATATATACATATACTACATCTAATACATAGATATAATATATGTCTAATACATAGATATAATATATTTAATACATACATATATGTCTAATAACGTATATACGTCTAATATCGTCGACATCATTTATCGATTTTTCATTTCAGAACAAAGGCCTTCACCAAATTGTCTATGATAATCATGATTGTCCTATTATCTGTAGTGTTTTACCTCCATATTATATCTCCCCACCGCTAAGTTACCAGTTGTGTAACAATCAAGCAACTTTTTGCTCCATCTGTTATCCTTTTGTCTCGCTATGTTGGCCCTTTTCTCTCTTATAGCTATTACTGTCATTATGCTTTCTATTGGTATTTGTACATTTCAAATTTTATTTTAAAGCAACTTTTATTAATTTCTATATTTTACAGGCAAGTATAGCAAGTATTATATACTCATTATAAACTTTGCGTTTTAATTATATTCCTAAGGTGTTTTTCATTATATGATTATTTTTATTATTTTTTTTAGCTAATTGTTATGCGCCATTTTATTTCATTTTCATGATCTTTCTTTAACGTAATTACCAGCACTAAACAGATGTATTCCTGAACCTTTTCTAGTTCTTCGGCCTCAATTCTCATGATCCTTTACAGAATGTAAGAAGAGACTATTCCTTTTGCTGGATTTCTGTTCATTTTTTTAACTTGAGATATCACCTATCCAGGTTACTTAGTACGAGGAAGACCCAAAAGTAACGGAAATTGTGTCATAATTTTTATTCATTATTGTTGCATGTTTATATTCTTATCACCTTCAAAGTATTCTCCATTTGAAGCAATGCACCGGTCCAGACATGTTTTCCACTGTTCAAAGCAATCATGGAACCTTTTGTGAAGTCATGTTTTTTAATGACTGCGTCGTTTTCTTCTTAACCTCTTCCGCATCTTCAAAACTTTTTCCTTTCAGGACTTTCTTCATTCAGAGGAACAAAAAAAAAAAAGTCGCAGGGGGCGAGATCGAGTGAATAGGGAGGGTGAGGAAATGCCATTCTTGGTCAGAAACTGTCTCACACTCAAGGCGGTGTACATTGTCGCGATGCAACCACCACCCTCCACTTTGCCACATGTCAGGGCGTTTTCGTCTCACCTTGTCTCGCAAACGCTTCATGACTTCCAAGTAAAAACCCTGGTTAACAGTTTGACCAGTAGAAACAAATTCTTTGTGGAGAATTCCTTTCATATCAAAGAAACAAATCAACATTGTCTTGACATTGGACTTCACTTAACGCGCTTTTTGGGGCTCGTGGTGACGTTGGATGCTTCCACTGATTTGATTGCTGCTTCGTTTCCGGGTCGTAGCCATAGTACCAGATTTCGTTACTAGTGATGACCTTCGAAAAAAGGTCTGGATCAACTTCCAACTGTTCTTTCAGTTTAGGACAGGCATCCTTTCAGCCATGGTAAAAATAGACGAAAAGGTGTGAAGCACTTCTAAACAAATGTGAATCACGGAGCTGTACGTCTTCCCACGATGACACCAGTTAACACACTGATGCCTTAGGGTTGCCTCAAGTGGCATCTAAAGGTGGAAGCCTGAACTACTACGGGCTTGTCACACAGAAAACGATTCCGGTTACTTTTGGGTCCCCCCACATATTTCTTGGAATTTATCCGATGTTCAGGAATGTCGTCTGCAAGTTCTAAATCATTCTAACGTTCTCCCTCGCCCAGTTCCTTTCCGAGAAGATAATTCCAAAGCATGCACTGTATATAAAGAAGGCGAAATAATATCATCTAGCCTCATTCCTTTTCAAATCATTTTATCTGTCTCTTTCTGGAGCCGATATATATATGTCGGAGTTAGCTTCTCCTAATTGTTCACTAGGGGTGGCTTCTATGAATTCTGGGAGACTTCTTGCCTCGTTCTCTTTTTCATTTCTTCATTTCAGCGAACACATCTACAATATAAGCTCTCGTAGAAGATAGCGTCTTCCTATTTGTAGGAGACGCCATGAACATTAAACATGCATACACGTACGTACGAACTGTCACCAATATACAAACACTTTACGTTCACACACAAACACAAATGTTAATGTCTTTGTCCATTGTAAAGTTCGTTGTTTAATATATATGCTTGTTGATATATCGGTCTTGTTTGTTTTCTTTACATCTCCAGTTGGACTCAACTTGAGTTCGCATTGTAGTTGGACCTTCTAGCAGGAATAAAGAGCACGTGTCCCTAATTCAACAACACTCAAACCCACACGGTCCACTATTATATATATATATACATACATACATATATATATATATATATATATATATATATATATATATATCACAGATACAGTTCTTATGCATTCTTTTTGTCGCGTAAAATAAAAAAATTAATCTCGACACTTTAAAAAATGGACCAAGATATATATGTCTAAGTAAGTGCGTATGTGTGCGTGGATGAGTGCGTATGTGTCTATGTGTAAATGCGTGCTGGTGTGTGTGCAACTACGTGTGTATGTGTGGAAGAAAGAGACGAAAGATAGACTAAGAAAGAAAGATTGAAAGAACGAATGGACCGGAGAAAGCAAGAAAGAAAGAGAGAAATAAAATGAAGACTAAAAGAAACGAAAAAGGAGAAAGAAAGAAAGAAAGAAAGAAAGAAAGAAAGAAAGAAAGAAAGAAAGAAAAGACTGAAAGTAAAAAAAAAGATAGATTGAAATAAAGGAAGGTAGTAAGAAAGAAAAAGATAGAAAATAGACTAAAAGAAAGAAAGTAAATGAAGATAGACTGAAAGAAAAAGGTTTGAAAGAAACAATAAAAGAAACCGATATAGAAAAAGAAATAAATAATGAAAGATATATTGACTGAAAGATAAGAAAGAAGAATGAAAGAAAGAAAGAAAGTGATAAATAAAATGAAAAAATAGATAAATTATGAGATTAATAAAGGAAATAAATGGAAAACTAGAAAAAGAGAAAGAAAACAGACTGAAAGTAAAAAAGTAAGATAGATAGATAGAAACAAACAGATAGATAGATAGATAGATAGATAGATAGATAGATAGATGCAGAAGATAAATTAAAAGTAAGAAAGAAAGAAACTGAAGATAGACTCAAAGCATAAACGATTGAAAGAAAGATTGAATGAAAGAAAGAAGGAAAGGAAATTGATTGAAAGTAAAAAGCAAGCCAGTAAGATAGATTGAAACAATGAAAGATGGACTAAAATTAAAAAAGAAAAATGAAGATACCTAAAGAAAGAAAGGAAAGAAAGAAAGATTGAAAGAAAGAATGAATTGAAGAAAGATAGAAACGTAAAGAAAAGAATAATTAAAGGAAGATTAGCTGAAGGAAAAGAAAGAAGGTAACAAATAAAAAAGAACAAAGAAAAGAAAAGAAATGGTAAAGAAAAGAAAGAATGTAAAAAAGAAAGAAAAGGAAAACAGGCCTAAAGAAAGACGTACAAAATGACCAAAAATAAAAAAAATGGACTGAGAACAGAGAGGAAACAGACCCCGAAAATAAAGAAAAATAGACAGATGACTTTAAATGATTAATGAACAATGTACACTTCCCTTCGAATTTACAATTGCCCTTGTTCTATACTAAGAAAAGAAAATGGTTTCCAATGCACCATTACTGAGATTATTGTGGCATTTCGATTTCTGTGTTTTGCTGAAATTATTGATCACATTTTACTTTTCATTCTCCAATTTCTCTCTGCAACCTGTTGATCTAACTACATCTACCATTTAGCATGTTTTGTGTGAGCGTGTATTGATACACAGCAGAGAGCACGTAAATTGCTATTGATTCGACACTTAAATTTCTTGCTGATTGTTCACAATTACGGTCTTTTCGGGGTTATACTCACTGGGATTCACATAAAGAAACAAAAATAGTTGCATAGACACAAGTTTTAAGAGCTCTTTCCTTTCCATTCCAGTTTTTAGCTTTACAAGAGTCAGACCAGACGAAAAGAAAAATGAAATATAACTGAGCTGAAGCTATTCAATCCTTACTTTCCAGCATCGATAACGTTCAAAATCGTTTAACAGTCTTGTAGGAGGGGCGAGACATATTCTCCACTCTGCAGCCTCTTTCCCCATAGACGAAACGTTGCAAGCCTAGCACTCAGCTATCGCTACCTCCATGGCAACTGTTCCAATGAGCTCCATGTTTTTTTAATGCAACCAGTTCAGACATTTAAAGCTATGTCTATGGATTCGAATCATCCCCATTTTTTCGTGTTCTGCCATTTTGTGTCACAGAACACTACACTTTTAACTTTTTTTTTCAAGCATTTCACCCCAACCAAGGCAGGAGTGCCACTAGAACGCAAAGGTTACAGATAGTGAGAGCAAGAGTAAAGATGGGTGTTTGAGGAAAGGATAAAGAGAAAGACGGGTGTCAAGATCAAGGCATCAGAAGATGTTGATTGACATTACATTTGAATATTTGAAGAGTATAGCTATCAGGGAAGCAAGTAAGAGGAAGGGAGTTTCACTGTTGGGAAGTGTGGAAACTGTTGGAGTAGAAGGGACGTTTCGTTTAACCGTTTCGACAGTGAAAGAGTAGGATCGCCTAATATTAACATTAGAGATGAGGAGAACAGTTACTACACTTTGTACTTATACCCCACTCCACCTCGCCACGATGGCGGAATATGTCAAAAGGCGGTTTCAAATGGAGAGCCCCAGCGCGTGCATATGGGCCAAGGCCAAAATAAATGACCAGTCCCCGCATCCAACGTTATGCTGGAATTGATATTCCACCACCCCAACTCTTTGGTGCACTGAGAGAGGTGCTGAAATCCCCGGAACCAGGCACCCCTCACTTATTTGAAGACAGAAGAACAATTGAGAGATAAAATGTAGTTTATTCGCCCGAAAGCATTTAATACATTTTGATTCCCGACTGATGGCCGGCTGTGGGTGGGTATAGGAAAATGTAACTCGATTAGCTTTGTGTGCTCCTTGAATCAATGCCGAATGTTTCCTTATAAGGAAATTGTTAATATTATCATTACCATTTTAACACTAATGTTGAGTGGTCCTCAATTTTGGAAAATTCTAATATTAAAAACAAATTTGAAACGTTCTTCAAAATTATGCTTAAGTTTGTGTTTTGTCTTTATACGGGCTTCTGTTGTTATCAACACTTATCATCCATTTTAGTGTGTTGGCTACTTCTATAATTAATGTATAATGTCTCTACAAGAATATTTTATATGAATTAATGTTGGTGAAATTGTATATACACAAAAGACCGATTGATTTGCAATACAAGATAACATTTATTTAACAAAAATAACAAAAAGAAATTTAAAAGAAATGTCCTTACTATGAAATACATGGAATACCCAACGAAAATTTTTCATGTATTTGCGTGTGACTTGCCTGTGTATGGATGCTTTTGAGCGAAGCGTCCAGGGCCCATTTTCCTTCTGTATGAAAAGTTGATGTCAAACACTTCAAAAGAAGGGAAAACAGTAAAAAAACGTTACCAAAGGGTTCGTCTGTTTATATACTCTCAGGGCTGCTGCTTTAAGGCACTACGACATATTTACCTCTTTTAATCTTTCTATCCAGTATATATGCTCGATTTAAAAATATGGCTTATGCTCTAAATAAATTGCGTCACCAGTTGTTATGAATGCCTTTCCCGAACATCCAAATTATCTGTTATTGAATTCCCTATTTGGAAATTGAATGGTATGACATTCACATTGTGATTGTCTATGGGTGCCAGTAGTGTACTGGTACTGAAAGAGAAAACGTCGCACAGATTTTGAGTTTCCCACGTACCCTTTCGCAAATTTCTTACGTACCCATTCGTACGTTACTCACGTACCCTTTCGTACGTTTCTTACGTATACTTTCGCACCTTTCTCACGTACCCTTTCACGGGTTTCTTACGTACCCTTTCGAACGTTTCTCACGCACCCTTTCGCACGTTTCTTATATAACCTTTTGTACGTTTCTTACGTACTTTTTCACACGTTTCTCACGTACCCTTTCGCAAGTTTCTTACGTACCCTTTCGTACGTTTCTTACATACTCTTTGTTGCACATATTCTAGGGAAAGAGTATGGATTAGATTCTTCTTCACTCCCCGCCAGCTAGAGCTTAATACCGGAGTAGACTGTACCCTCTAGCCTTGGTTGGCAACCAGTCGAGAGGTGCTAACTTATAAAAATATTCCCAGCTGCTGTTTTATTAAAACGCCGATGATGTGAGCATGGTGGGGAATTGATTATTCGAGCGAGTTCGAACGAAGTCTAGAACCCTTGATTCCCTTACCTTTGATAATCTTTTCTTTGTCACTCACCTTCTTGTATTTCTTTTTCGCTCTTGTATCTAGTAAATGTCTTTATTTGGCAAGAAATAATACATTTTAAAAAAGAAAATCAGAGAAAAAATGTCTGTTTATGATCAGGTTATCAGAAAGAATTCACACCAAATTACATCAGGCAAATAGTATTAAAAACAACTGTAAGTAAAATGCGGAGGATAAATAGAACAGGACCAAAGGTCATTGAAACACTTGAACTTGTCATAAAAACGTCTGAATGCATTCTGCCAGCGTAATTCTAGACGCCATCAGCGTGCAAATAATCACAGAAGCTTTGATCAATTAATTCTTTTCTAACAGAGCATAATAGTTATTGAGCACTTGAAAGCGTTAACAACTAATCATACTGGCCCTAACAACTATAATGACAACAGATATAATGGCCAATACAAGAAAGAGAGAGTGACAGAGAAGAAGAAGAAGAAGAAGAAGAAGAAAGTAGGAGAGAGAAACAGAAAGAGCGAGAAAGAGAAATAGGAGAAAAGAGAAAATGCGAAATACGAAGAGAAAAAGAAAGTGAAAGTAAAAGTGAAAGTAAGAGAAATGCGGGAAAAAGAGAAAGAAAAAGTCGAGATAAAGAGAAAGAAAAAGTCGAGATAAAGAGGAAGAAAAAGAGTAAAAGTTAGGAAGAAGAGAGAAATACAAAAAGAGAGAAAGGGAAACAGGGAAAAAGAAAGATGTAGAGAATTAGAAATAAAGAAAGAAAGAGAAAATTAAATCGAAAGTAAGGAAGTGAAATAGGTGAAGAACGAGAAAGAAAAAGAAGGTGAGAGAAAGAGAAAGAAAAGGACAGATAAAGAAATTAGAGAAAGAAAGTGAAAGTAAGGGAAATATGAGGGAGAAAAAGAAAGAAAAAGAAGGCAAGAAAGAGAGAAATATAGAGAAAGACAAATAGAGAGAAATAGGAGAGATAAAGCGAAAGAAAAAGAAAGAAAGAGAAATTAGAAGAGAGAGAGAGAGAGAGAGAGAAGGAAGAGAAAGAAAGGGAAAGATAAAGAAAGAGGGAAAGTAATGGAGGGACAGAGAAATAAAGAGAAACGGAAAAGAAAAAAGAATGATAAATAGAGAGAAAAATAGGAAACGAAAAAGAAGAGAAAGAGAGAGCGATAGAAAAGAGAGATAAAATGTATAAGAAGGACAATGTAGAAAGAAAGAGAAAGAGAAAGAAAGAAAGAAAGAGAGAAAGGGTGAGTCAGGAAGAAATCTTAATTACGTGTCATTTCGTAAATAATAACCAATTGTGTCTCTCCTATCTCCGTGACGTATCAGCAAACAAATACACCTAATTATGAAGGACAGACAGACGACATACTGTAGGTTACATATTCACGCAGTCGCCAGCACACGATCGAAATACGCACACTCGAAAGACACACACTCAGAAGACGGACACTCGAAGGACGCAAACTCAAAAGACCTACACTCAGAAGACGTACAGTCGGAAGATACACAGTCGGAAGACGGACACTCAGAAAACATACACTCGGAAGACGGACACTCGAAAGACGCACACACGAAAGACGCAAACTCAAAAGACATACACTCAGAAGAGGGACAATCGGAAAACGGACACTCAGAAAACACACACTCGGAAGACGGACACTCGGAAGACGCACATTCAGAAGACGGACTCTCCGAAGACGGACACACAAAAGACAGACAATCCGAATCCGGTCACTCGAAAGACGTACATTCAGAAGAAGGACACTCGGAGGACGAACACTCGAAAGACGCACACATGGAAGGTTCTATTCCTGTTGCAGGGTACATATTTTCTTATTTTCTCGGAGATTTCTCGGACAATCAGGTCGGTAAATGTTGTTAATACTGCTTATTAGAAACAGGCCATTCACTTAAATAATTCTATCTATAAAAATAACGTACAAACAAAAAATATATTAAAGTAATTGTTGGACTTAGTGCATTTCATAATATATATATATATATATATATATATATATATATATATATATATATATATCAGGTGATTATATGAGTGCTACGTGTGTATTGGTAACTCAATACTAATTGCCGCATTGTTGGGCTATCTGCGAATAAAAATAAACGCCCCCCCGACATCATTAACCTCTTTAATATCACCAGCAAACTCTTCGAATCTGGTAATCAACAAAAACACTTTCTGAGCGATAACCATTAAGGATTTCGCCCGGCTAGATCCAAAATTGATGTCTTAAATGCCATTACTCACAGATTCAGCGAGCACTTAGAAAATAAATTCATCACGAGGATCATCGCCTTCGATATATAAAAAGCCTTTGACAAGGTGTGGCATAGCGGGCTGATATATAGACCCTCTAGCTTGAAGAGCTTTCTCAATTTTCAAAGCCTTCCTCCTGTTGAATGAGATCAATGGCGATGTTCCTCAGGGTTGACTTCTCAGTCCTACACTCGTTCTAGTAAATATCTTTGTTTAGTGAATGATACAACAATTTATAGGCGCACCTCAAAAGATGAACCTAGCAACTGATCTCTCCGCTGACCTAACCCTTTTGGTTCAATGGGGGTCAAAGACTGGCTTATGAAATTCAATTCGGCCAAAATCAAACTCGTAACATTCCACCATTATCGAGCAGACCCCAAATATTCACGTACCATGATGGATGCGTCTTCCCTAAAGGAGGTTTCTTGTTTTGAACGTCTACAGGGAATCAAGCTCTTCTCTGATCTCAAGTTGAACTGATATATCTGGTTTATTAATAAGTATATTGGGTAAATGGTTAGTTCATTTTAACGCCCCAATAAGTATTCGGCACCTCCAGCTATACTCTATGTTTTTTTTTGTTTTTTTTTTAAAGCCAGATCAGAGCGGATCAAAAATGGAATATTGCTGGCATATCTTGGCTGGAGCTATCCAGCTCTCACTTGACAGTTTTGATAGATTTCAAAGGTATTTACGGATGAGTCTTTATTTTCCACCCCACAACTCCTTTCCTCCAGACGAAACGTCATTAACCTCTCGTTATTCTATCGCTATTTCCATGGCAAGAGTTGGGTCGACCAGTCCTGGCCTTTGCAACTGGGACCTAGATTGAACCGTCAAATGGCAGATGAATCATTTCATGGGAACAACGTCCATCTTGTGCAGGCAAGAAGGTTGTTGTTCAGCTTTTCGATGATCCCACTTGGAGTGTAGTGTTAAACAATAGTTTAGCCGACTATTATCTTTTAGAGAATTGTATTTTTACTCTGACTTCCTCATGTTGACCTTTGGGGTCAGATACAGGAAAACAAAGAAAGTCGATTATGATTGGCTAAAACTACCGTGGGAATGATAGATATAGAAAGAGATTTCAAGGAGATGATTTTTACACGTCGAATAATGTAGACGTGTGGAATTCGTGTCTGGAAATTGCTCCCCAGTGGGGTGGGTTAGCAACCCAACTGGTTAGTGGGAAATGTACACGTCAATTTGTTGAATAAAATACTTACCATAATTCCCCATGTATAATATGCCTTCAATCAATAATACGCACCGCTAAAATTGTGTTGAAAGTGTGGGAAAATGCTTCTACTCACGCATAATCCGCACCCCTTGTTTGGTAATCAAATCCTATAAATTGTACCCGTCCAATTTCATTACGGCCGGGTTTCCTACTCTTAATTAAAGAAATGGTTTTAAACATAGAATAATATTATTCTAATTTAATTTTATGATAATTATTATTTTATTTTACGGCAATTTTTAAAGATTTTTTTGTAGCTGTGCATAATATGCACCCCTGATTTTTCATATTATTTTTTAGAAAGAAATGCGTATTATACATGGGTAATTACGGTAAGTTAAAATTCCTTTAGGAAGTTCTTTTTTAACTCCGAACTAAAACCAACCAGCTATAACCGGCTTTGAGAGCGAGAAGGCAACGTCAATATGAATGAATTGACGACGTCGCCCCAAGACCAACCCCCACCAAAGGGGTATAGAAAATTAGGACTCCTTAGCGTTCATTAATGTATACAACTAGAAGAACGAAAAAATTGTTGTAATACCAGCGAGTTGACAGCATCCACTGATGTTGACTGGTTCTTTTGGGGGACACCATTTTCTTTTTTAGAGTGTAATATTGAACTTATGCAGCGTCTTTCTAAACTTCAAAACAATTCATGCACAGGCATCGATTCATACCTGAAGTTTCTATATTTTGTACTCTTTTACGAGGTAGCAGCACGCACACACACACACACACACATACACACACACACACACACACACACACATATATATATATATTGAAAATATTTAGCTAATAATTTCCTGCTGTATATTTCTAATTTTCCTCCTGTAAATTCACACACACACACAATGTATATTTCAATGGCAGGCAGACACACACACACACACACACACACACACACACACACACACATATATATATATATATAAGTGTACCTGCATTAACTTTGAAATATATTCTAAACATTGAAAAGTAGGAAATTATTACCTAAATATATATATATATATATATATATATATATATATATATATATATATATATATATATATATATATTGGCCTGACGAACTATTGAATATATATATATATCAAGTCAACACTTAGAGGCGATATATATATATATATATATATATATATATATATATATATATATATAAGTGAACATTGAAGTCAACACTTAGAGGCGACAGATTGTTTCATGCATAAACTTATATATATATATATATATATATATATATATATATATATATATATATATATATAGATATAGATAGATAGATAGATAGAGAGAAAATAGTGAGAGATAGAGGGATAGAGATAAATGAAACCCTCGGACACGATGACTTGTGATTACGTGCTAGCAGAACCACCGGTAGCTCCCAAGGATTCCGTCTATTGAGTGTACTGTAGTCATAGCAGTACCTGATTATTTTAAGACATTTTTATGTTTAACATTCTTTTTATAGATACAAGTATTTAAGTAAATGCTCTGTTTATAATAAACAGTATTAAACAACATTTACCGGCCTGAATGTTCGAGAAACATAATACATGATTATATGTGGAATATATGATTTGAAATCACACACACACACACACACACACACCCACTTTCTGAAATTTACCACAGAGGTGTACGCTTTTACAACCCTACATGTCGCGTGTAGATTTCTCTCTTGAGCTTAAACAATAATCAACAAATTTGCAGCAAGAATCATTTCAGTTGACAAAGACATACATCGTTACTAAATTAAGTTCACTGAGTACAAAATTTGTGGCTTAAAGATCAATAACTTTTCTTGTATGTGCGTGTATATAATATTCGGGAATAAAGGAGAAAAGAGAGATGGCCAGAAAGAGAAATTTAAACGAGAAGGAACAGAACAATTGAAGTTGGAAGGGGAAGGACAATTTTATTCCTTCCTGTTTCTTTCTGATTGATTACGGTTCCACCATCTTTAAATCTGTCAATCCTTCATCTTAACCTTATTCACATTTCCCGCCAGAACCGTCACGTTATTTTTTAAAATGTTTCTTTTTCATTGTTAGTTTCTTCTCTTTCTTTTTCTATCTGCTTGCCTTTTCTTATTTCCTTTCTTCTTTCTCTTTCTTGTTTTCTTTCTTTCTTTTCACGACTCTTTTCACCGCTTGATTTCGCATTCCTATACAGCGTTCTTTCTTTATCGCACGTTGCTCACACTATTCTTGTTTTATTCTGGAACCCACTCAATAATCTGACGCCATTTTGAATTTAAAAAAAAAATCTTTTAGTTCTAGTTCTTGTGTTTCTCCCTTTTTATTTTTTTCATTATATCTCCACCCAGAATTTTCTGCAATCCTCTTTCTTAATTTTTGTATATTTTTACCCTCAATTATTGTTTTTTGTTTTTTTTTTCCCTCTTCTTTTGCCTTCAGCTTCTTCACCGATATTTTCTTGATCTTCATTACCTCCCCTTTTCTCTTGTTCGATTTTTCTTAGAAGTATTTTGTAATAATCTTTTCTCTTCTTGATTAATTTTCTAAAAATCTTTTAATTCTTCTTCTTTCCTTTTTTTATTCTCCTTCTTTTTACTCCTTTCTTTACATTTTATTTCTTTCTTTTCATCTTTTTCTCGTCTTCTTTTATATTCTTTTCGTTTTCCACTTGACTGCTTCTTTTTCCATTCGCATCTTACATTCCACTCAAGAATGCCTCCAAATCGACAATTTAAAACTCTCACCAGTTTTTATCGACAGCAGAATTACTTTTACTACAAGATGGCTGACACTCATATCTTTTTCAAATCAATTATTTCTTGGGTTCAATTGTTTCCCCTATATTTCGCTATCACCAGCCCAAATAATAAAAAGCGCAACAGTACAAATAGTAACAAAAGGGAGGGGATCTTATTTCTTTCGGGTGATACACAACACAATCGTTCAGACATTGAATAATCGATCCTTCTCATAGCTTTGGGATTATTTTAGTTTTGAGTGTCACGAAAAAGTTGATAATAAGAGAAAGAGCGAAACAAACACCAACTTTTTACCCAAGCAGTTTGGCCCGGAGAAACTGAATAAAGAATTACTGAGTATCCAAAGCTTTCTTTTCTTTTGGTTAAAACATCTATTTTATCAATTGTAGTTATAGGTTTGTATTTACTTAACCCTACAACTGAGTCAGGTTGTGACACAAAGGTCGGTTTTTAACGTGGGGACCCGAGTGTCTCCGCTGGTCTTAGCTGGTCATAGCCTGTCGAAGTTGGTCAAATCTGGTCTAAGCTACTCATAGCTGGTCTTAGCTGGTCATAGCTGGTCTAAGCTATGATACTACCAGCGCAGGGGCGGATCCCTGTGACCGGTAATTATCAGAATGTGTATGCCACTCGATACATAAAAATGCAAATGGCGCAGTCACTCGAATGCAAGGATGCCAATATACGAGGCCGGTTAGCTAATCCCCATTGAATACGCCTGCTCAGGCACAATTATGTTTGTTAAACACCCACAGACTCAATATATGGTTTATACTGCAACTATCCTGAACGGACCTTAGTTAAAGTTTCTGGGAGAGAGAGAGAGCGAGCGAGCGAGAGAGAGAGAGAGAGAGAGAGAGAGAGAGAGAGAGAGAGAGACCTTATCTAGCGTGATCAACATTCTGAAAAAGGGCATCACACTGAAACCCTCGGTCACGATGACTTGTGACTTTGTGTTATCAGAACCACAGACGGCTCCCAAAGGTTCCGTCTATCCAATTTCACTCACTGGTGGCGAGGAAACCATCATTTGAATACTACAGGATTACTTCCCTTGTCAGGTAGAACTCTCTTCTGAAAAGAAGAAAAAAGTATTACCCTCTATTACAATAACCATAAAAAAAACAGTGGGCGGGGGGAGTCTCTTTTTTTCTTTTCCCTTTTTTTCCCCCGGCGAAAAATGCAGCTGTTGCCCTTATATTTACGTTTCACCTTGTGTGGTTCCAACTCATAACAATCTCTGGTTGGTTGTTGGCGGTTAGGCGAAGCATAGGTTCTTCAGATCTTTCTCTACGCTCAGCTATAATGTTTAACAGGCTGCACGACTGTACGCGCTTTTCTCTTTGTGATGCGGTCACGATATCATCAAGTTTGTCCCGCACATTTTACATATTCTTTCCTGGAGTTCGAGAACAACCAAAGGCATTAAAACCTCTTCGGTCCAGGGAGGTGTAGTGGATTGGTAAATAAGACTGTACTTATGCATATGTTAATTAGAAGAATTATCAAGTGTATAACAAAGTAAGAGACAAGCGGAAGTTGATTACTGATCACGTGTTGTAGAACAACAATATGGCGTTGCTGATTTGATGTTTAAGTCGTTTGCATGAGATCAGAATTTGTTGAGATTTGTATCCGGTGTTTTGCAGCTCAGGCAAGGGCTAAAATATTTAAAGACAACCAGGCGAGGAAATGAAATAACTGACCTCTTTCTAGCTTCGGCAAGTTGTGAAGCTATAATGAAAATTTCTGTTATGGCATATACCCCAAACAATTGAAGAATTTGATTTTCAATGAAGTTGACTACTGATCACGTGTTGTAGAACAACTCAATACAACATTTCTTATTTACACAATTTACATATTTGTCTGTTTGTTAAGTTTACAATCAGTTTTGTCCATTTTATCCCAACTTCACAGCAAGACAATTACATATATATATATATATATATATATATATACTTTTTACATTTTTGCGCTATTGTTCACACAATAAAAGTCCTGTGAGCCACTCAATGTAGAGGGTTATTATTGAGCTTGTTTTATAGACGTGAAAGGAAGAGGTCAGAATTTTTTTTTTTACAATCGTGCTAGTCCTGTACAATCCACGATAGCCACTCAAGGTAGTGTTACAGAGTACGAGGCACAGTTTATGTGGATATGTGGAGACGAAAACGGTTAACTCTAGATTTGAACAGATTAAGATTGTAATGATCAAGAAAACATCCTCGTGGGAGTTGGTGTCATAGAACAGTGGTTCGTGGGAAGTTGCTACTCTGGTGGAAATTACATCTCATCAATGGAATACGAAAAGAATAGGGGTAGTTCACCACAATGTGTGTCGCATGGCGGGTATTAGTCGTGGAGGTTAGAATTGGTGGAACTAAGTGATGTAGTTCGTCTGAGCACTTTCCATGGAAATAGCGATAGAGCAGTGAGAGGCGTGCGACATTTTCGTCCGTGAGATGAGGATATGTAGGATATATAACGGTTGACCCTAGCCTTGAAAGGTTAAGATTGTAGTGGATGAAGAAACGTCCTGTTTGGAGTCTGTTTTACAAGGTAGTATCTCTTTTACTAATGGAATACGAGATAAATGAGGTTGGTTTACCTCTGTGTATATAGCATATCGGGTCAGCTGTAAAGGCCTGAAGTGGTGGAACTAAGGAATGTAGTTCATCTGAAAACTTTCCATGGAAATAGCAATAGAGCAGTAAGAGGCTTGTTCTTGTCTGTGATATGAGGATATGTAGGCTATATAAAAACTAAGGAATGCAACTCGCCCGAATATTTTCCATGGAAATTGCAATAGGCTTATAACTCTGGGTCTATCGGAATGGAGTTGTAGAGACGAAAATAATTCATCATCCACAAGGCCACGTAATTGCTTTTAACCTTTCTCAAGGCTGTGAAGATTGGATAGCTTCAGTCCCGACATAACAGGAATACGCGATTTTTCATCTTATCGCTCTTGTAAAGATGGAAGGTGGGGTCAGGTATATTCTGGAGCGGCAAAAGAAGTCAATCATTTTCCCAGCATCTTTAGTAATAGATTGTATACATTCAATTATCACGCTAAACGGTAAAGAGAATACTGATTTAATTATCTGTTTTTTACGGATTATCCCCCCATTGTGTGTTATTTAAAGTCGAAACATATTTTGGATTGTAAGAATTTTTTGCAACTGAATATTGCATTAACAATTATTTAGTGACAACAATGATTTTTCCTGATACACCTCCTACTATTTAATCTATAGCTAGGGGATAAAATGGATCCATACCTTTCTCAAAGTGAATGTAACAAACCCGACTGAAATTCGAACTCGGTTCATTGATTTCTCATTCCGATCCGCCATTCAGTACACCTGCGCTGAAATTAACTCTAATTTAACAAAGTAACATTTTGCTGAATAGAAAACACACCAGTCATAAAATTTAGTCACAACTACCAAGCAGCAACATTCATAGAAACAAATCCCCCCCCCACGCAGACCGCCTACACCCAGACAACAATCGCCCATGCACAGAAACAAGTATATACTAAACAAACTAAATATACTTACCTGGCTTATGTCAGAGGGTATCCCCCAGACGAGGCTCTGCCGAAGGGCAGAGTCTCATCTCGGGAAACAAACTTCGTTTTTACGTGGTCTCTAGGGAATTTTTGCCCGAGCCTACGGGCTCTGATATACCACTTTAAACTCGGCCTTGTGCCACATCTTGCTGCGTAAGACAGCGGGTAAATAATTATACTAAACAGACCGCCTACACCCAGACAACAATCGTCCACGCACAGAAAGAAGCAACCCACCACACAGACCGCTTACACCAGGTGTGTCAAGCTGGCGGCTCGCGGGCCGCATGCGACCGTTTACATGCATATTGACGGCGCTCACAAAGGTTTCTATAGCCGTGGCACATCGAGAATTTTGTCTATGTTGGTAATGTAAATTATTAAAATCAGTGAGATTTTTGTTTTCGAATGTCAGTAACTATTTTTAACTGGTTAATCATGAGATCATCCTAAATAAGAAAAGATGTAAAGCGAAAACGTTCGAAATTTTGTAATGTTTTGCCTTTAAAATGTCGAATCCTACTCCATCTCATAAAAAGAGAAAATTATCTGAAGAAGACGTGTGTTTCAAAAAAGTGGGAATTACAGTGTAGTAAAAACAGAACCAGTGAATAAACTTTATTGCACTTTACTGACTACTCATCTACTGACGGATAAAACAGTGCTTTTTATATCTCCTAAAAGTTAAGGGGAGGTAACTGACGATTTATCAGTACATTCTCCCCTACATATTTTATTCATAAGGGAGAAAATCTCTTAGGTGTCCAGGATCTTTACAGATTCTCTGTAAACACCTGTGTCGTTCTTGTATTGGACTATTAAGACTGGAAGTTGTTTTATTTTGAGCTCGCCTGTCAGTCGGGGAATGAATGTATCTCGCCCTTCTTGATAGACGAGGCCGCACTGAGTCTAAATGTGGATCTTCCAGATCTGATTCTGGATGTACCCGCATCTGGGGCATTGATCGCTCATCAGGATCGTCTCGAGTTGTCTAGGTCTCGGATGTTAATTCCTCTGAAATGTTTGATGGAGGCGCAATGGAAGCTGTGTCATCCTGGGATAGTGTGTCGGGAGTGATTCCGGCACGGTGATCTCCGGATTGAGTTTCAGTGTCGAAGAGATCAGATCTCTTTACTAAGGTGGTTTTAGGATCTGGTACATTTCCAGCAGCAGCCAGATCTCTGAGAGAGACGGTAGCCTGCCTTCCTTCCGTGTGTCGCACGAGTGTGTATGGTGGGTTTGCTTCTATGAGTTCCACCTCGTCTACCAGGGGGTATAGCGAATGTGGCATCCGATTAAATAGTGTCTCCACCTTCTTAACGCCTCAACTATGGCGTAGGTTTCTTTTTCACTCGCCATATGCCGTCGTTCAGATTGAGATAGAGTCCTTGAAAAGAAGTCTACAGGGCGGTCAGCTTGACTTAATGAAGCGGCAATTGCGCAGTCTGATGCAACAGTTTCAACTACCAGTGAGACAGAAGGATCTATAATTGTGATTACAGATTTTTCAATGTCTTGCTTGAGTTGTTTGAATGCTTCTATTACTGGGCAAGATAAGGTAAAATATCTTACTTGTATTCATGGAGAAAGAGGCAATCCATTGTGAATAGTGGGCGAAAATGCCCATAGTTCGTCGCAGCGGACGTATGTTATCTGGGATTGGCAATCTGTACAAAGGTTTTAATCGCTCTGGCTCCGGTGCCATTGATCTGTGGCTTATTGTATAGACAAAATATTGATTTTATGTTGCCAAAACGAGCATTTGTCATTATTTATTGTAAGGTTATATTTGCTTACGGCGTTCATGAACCGTCGAAGGTTTTCGTCGTGGTCCTTCTGATTGTGGCCACATATAGTTACATTATCTATATAAGCAAATTTACTTTCCAGTTTTTCATCCAATATGATTTTGTCTGCTGATTATTCTTTGAAAACTGGCTACTTCATTAGTTACCCCAAAATGAATCCTCCGAAACTGGTACAGCCGGTCAACTGCTTCAAATGCAGTGTAAGTCTGTCTTTTGGCTTAATGGCTACCAGATGATATGCACTTTTCGAATCTAACGTGCTGAAAATACTATATTTAGCTATTTCACATAGCATTTCGTCTATGTGTGGCAACGGAAAAGCGTCCAGAAGAGTGAGAAGAGTGAACCGGTTGATTGTCTGAGAGTAATCGATAACGATCCTTTTTTTCCTTTTCCTTTTTTTTTCTGGTTTTCTGTGTTTGTTATTAATATTTGGACCCTCAATGGTGACGTACTTGGCCCAATTATTCCTTCTTAAAGCATTCTTTTTATTTCGAACCCTATAAATTGTTTGTTGTCATGCAAATAACATCAGCTCTTAATAGCTATTGGCTTACAGTCCTTACAGGGGTACGGAATGTTGGATGCATTCAGTCCGCATATCTTTAAGACGGGTTTATCTCCGCCGATCGGGATTTCTATGCTAGAGCGTGGCTGAAAAAAAATCGTGGGCGAGTATTACCTCACAACAAAGGTCTTTTCATTATCGATAACTTAACAGCTTCAATAGAGATGCCGTTATAATGTAGGTCGGCCAAACAACATCCACTTACGTGTGATAACAAAGACGCGTTCGCCATTGTTACTCTCTTGGAGGAGGGAACATAGTGCCATTTGTGAAGTTTTACTAGACTGTCTCTGATATAGTTTTCCGAACTGCCAGTATTTAATAATGCGTTGGTGAGGACTCCGTTAATTTTAATTTTTATAACAGTTTTTGAAAGACAATCAGGGAACACGGCCAGTGTTGCAGAAAATGATAACGAGCTGACAGGACGGTTAGCTTTGTAAGAGATATTTTTAAACGAACGACATACCTTGGAAAAATTTCCTATTTTTCCACACTTGTGACAACGAGCTTCCTTGGCAGGACATGAAAATCGTGAGTGTAGATTTAGACAGCAGTACTAACATGTCCGTTTGGTTGATGCAGCAGTGACAGATTGTTCTGGGGTGTTTAAAGGTGGGACATCCTGGGCAGGAGTGTAAGTCGAATCATCATAGAGAGGAGGGATTGTAAGAACAGGTTGTTTTAAAGCGGCACACATTGTATCGGGTTAAAAATACGAACTTAACTGTTGTATAGCAAACTCGCAAGTATAAGCTTGTTCATAAGCAACTTTCAAGGTAAGGGTCTTATTTTCAAGAAGGCGTTGCCTTACCTGAACATTGCGTAGGCTATTTACGAAGGCATCTAGAATATGTTCCTCTTGTGCCTCCAAAGTGGTCATGGGACGAAAATTGAAATCCCTGCTTAACGCCCGAATGGTCTTTAGGAAATCATCCAATGTTTCGCCAGATTCCTGTCGCCGGGTAGCAAGTATATGCCGGGCAAATAGTTCATTTTGTGGTTTCACGTAGCTTCTGTGTAATCTTTCTATCACTTCTTCATAAATTTTACAGTCTAAAATGATATCGTTGATTGAATGAGACACAGAGTTAGTCAGAAGATTAATAAGACGATTAGTAGAGTTTCAACGAAGTTCGTAAAAGTTTCAAGCCAGTATGTCCGGAGTTTATCTGCTGCTTCGCTTTCTGGGTTATAGGTAAATCGTTCTGGCCGCATATAAAGTTCCAATGTAAGTGCAATAAATTGTATCAAAAACAGAACCAGTGAATAAACTTATACCGAAGCTTTATTGCATTTACTCGTCTACTGACGGATATTACAGGCGGCTTTTTATACCTTCTAAATTTTAAGGGGAGGTAACTGATGATTTATCAGTACACACAGTATTTTTGTACCACTGTTAATGGAAAGATAAACTGATTGATTTGCAACAACTTCATTGCGACGCCAAAAGAATATAATGTGAAAAGACATTATGAAGCAAAACCATCGATCTTATGATAACTATGAAGAAGATATGCATGTTTCAAAACTGAAGGAATTCAAGGTTATGGTAACACAGCGACAGAGTTGCTTTACAAAGATTCAGAAAAGCAACGTTAGTTCTGTTACTACAAGCTTTGAACTCTGTGATGTCTTTTAAAAACAACTGAAATTGTATGTCCAGAGAAGTCACAATTATTTCAAGACATTTCATTAAACAGGAACACCGTTGCTGAACGGATTGATGAAATGGCAGGTAATTTGAGTCGACAGTTGAAGACTTTATCATCAAGATTTGAAAATGTTTCTATTGCTCTGGATGGGACTGTTGACATAGCTGGAATAGCACAGCTCGCCATTTTCATCAGAGCTTGTGACAATGAATTTCAAATTTATGAAGAACTAATTGAACTGGTCCCAATGCATGATGCTACAACAAGCCAGGATATTTTTGAGAAAGTTGAACAGCTTCTCCGTGAATATGGCCTTGATTTGAGTAAACTTGTGTGTTTATCTACTGATGGTGCTGCCAATATGGTTGGGAGACATAATGTTGTTGCTGCCAAGTTAGGTACAAAAATAGAAAACATATATCCAGATTCAAAATTCAAGCATTTTTACTGCATAATTCATTAACAGAACTTATGTTCCACGATTTTAAAATTAGATCATGTGTTGAGTTTTGTCACAATAACAGTAAGCTATATCAAAGATCGTGCTCTGCATCACCATCAGTATAGCTAGTTATTGGAAGACGTGAATAATCAGTTCACAAATTTTTTTATTGTGACACGAAATTGTTACGTTTTTGGAGATGAAGGGTCAAAGAACAGATGAATTAAAAGATGAAAGCTCACTTCAAGATCTAGCTTTTCAGTGGATATTACTGACCAATTAAGTGATCTTAATTTGAAATTACAAGATAAAAATAAGCTCATCACTCAGTTATATGAGTATATCAAGTGATTCATTGCAAAATTAGCTTTATTGAAGTCCCAGTTGTCACATGAAAACTTGATTCATTTTCCTGTGTGCAAGGAGTTGAAAAAAACTGCCAATATTGAGTTTGTATTTATCTTTGCTCAGTACGACAATTACCTGGAATTGCTGTCAAAGGAATTTCAACAAAGATTTGGGGATTTTACATCTTATGAAGATCAGTTTGCATTATTATTCAACACCATTCACTTTTGATGTTGCTCAGGCAGAGGAAAGTCTACAGATGGAACTACTGGAAATGCAGACTGACTCAACACTCAGGGGAAAGTACCTAGAAGTAGGGGTATCCGAATTTTTTTCATACCTTCCTCAGACATTTAAGAACTTCAGAAAGTTTGCCACAAAGTTTATGGCGATGTTTGGTTCCACATATGTCTGTGAGCAGTTATTTTCGTTTATGAAGGCCACAAAAAACATCTCACAGAACCAGATTAACTGATGAACATTTGTCATCTTTCATCAACAGACAATGGTATTCCAACCTGATATATCGAGAATAGTTTGTCTAGAGCTATGTCAATCATCAAGACAACATAAAAAGGATTAAATTGTACTACCTTGTATTGTATGTATTTTGTATTTAAAGTTTAGTTACCACTAGCTGTGATTAATGTAAGACTGTAAACAGGTGTGGCCCTTAAGGCTGCAGATATTACCGATGCGGCCCTCCATATGTCCTGAGTTTGACATGCCTGGCCTACACCCAAACAACAATCGTCCACACACAGAAACAAGCACCCCACGCGGACCGCCTACATCCGGACAGCAATCGTCCACGCACAGAAAGTTCCAGTCTAGACAGCCAGCAATAAAAATGATACGTCTTCTTTAGAAAGCAGTTTTGAAGCAGCCAGTCAGAGACCGAATACATTGAATCGAACTCGGGCTGCTCAATGAAAGAACTTGTGAGTTCCACACTTATAAACCTTATATAAAGCAAATACACACATTCTACACTAGAAAACAAAAATGTCTTTCCTTTATTGTAATTTCTCTTGAATTGTTTTATAAAATGTTGTTTATTACAAAATATTTGTTTATTAGTGCTGCTGTTCCGACACTGAAAATATTTTATCAACATTTATTCCTTTTTAATCAATTCATCCCAAGCAAAGCGATAATGCCACTAAAACACAAAGGATTACTTGGAACCAGAAAACCAATCCGAAACAAAGAACAAGAGTTAAACCTCTACTCTTGTTCAAAAGACTGAGGAGGAGTATAAATCGAACGATAAACGAACCTATTTGACGAATTATTCTCACACCAGCCGTACGTCCATGGCAAAGAGAGAAAGGTAGTTTCCATTTCTTTTACGGCCATGGAAGCAGCGGCTACAAACATTTTTTTTCTTTTTTGAGGAGAGTTCTTCCTGATAATGGGAGTTGTTCTGCGATAATCATCTGATTGCATGCGTGGTGACTTCAGCACTACACAGCACTCCATCCTCGCTTTTCATCAACAACATTAATGCATATGAGTCTGATCAGAAAGTATCGGGACTGCTGCTATAAAAAGAAATCTACAAAACACAACAATTCGATATTTAAATTTAATCTCCTTCGAAGTAGGTTCCTTCTGATGCCACAGATTTTATCCAGTGCCGTTTCGATTGATGGAAGCATTCCTGAAACAACTTTTTGGTGGACAGCGCGCAGGTATTTCGTCTCAGATTTCCTCGACATTTTGAAATCTTGCTCCTTTCAAGTAGAATTTGATTTTTAAAGGGGAAAATGTCGCAAAGGGTGAGATCTGTGGAAAGTGGTAGTTGTCCGACCTGGGGAATGTAGTCCTTGGCCAAAAACTGCTGCACAAACCATGGCCACTGATGAAACTACAGTGGTCTGGTGAGACGACCACACTCTACACACTTTCCTTCCAAGTAGTTATAATTAACGCAACTGAGCGAGAAACTTGTGACTTAGTATACATGCGCAGCAGAATTCAAGGTCAATCTGTGCCAAGCGGCTTCACTCTGTATAGTTTAGCACTGTTACTATAGCAACAGTCCCGACTCTTTTTGATCTAACCACGTATGTGGAGCGTAATCGTATAAATGTAACTTTGGCAATATTTAGAATAAATTGTAAGAAAGAGAACGCTGAGATGATTGAGACTTTCTTGTATGTATTATATTGATAGCAAACACAGCCTCGGAGCAGGCTCGGGCATTGGAAAGTTCTCAGTTAAATCATATTTGAAAAATTCTTTCCGATTAATTAAATATACTTTCGTTAATAATATTTACATTAATAACGTCCATAGGTAAAAAAATAATCAATATTCTGTATTTGAATTAAAAATCATTATAGCCCGTGAATTTGCTGTATATGCGGACATGGAGAAATATAAATTGCGCATGCGTCTAATTGCATCAACGATATTGTAACGGATAGATCGAGTTCGAATATGAAACGTTATAGAGATATTTATTGAAATTTTATTCCTAGATTCATTAACAAATAAATTAGTATATGTATTTGTTTTTTTGTTTGTCTTTTTTGTAATTTATTTTGATTATTCCACGTTTTGTAGCTATCGAAAAATTTACAAAATAAAAAGGAAAAAGAAAAGTCCATCACTTGGTTCCATTGTTAAAAACATTGAAGTTCATTATTGCAGCTAAAACAATGACCAGTATAGATGACTTCTAAAGCTGAAGAATGGAAACTAATTTCTCTTTTATTACATTTCTTGTGTATTACCTTTTCTTAAATTCCGATCGAATAAACTCACACTCATGCACTTTCTGTCTGTCTGTCTGTCTGTCTGTCTCTCTCTCTCTCATACACACACACACACACAATATATATATATATATATATATATATATATATATATGTGTGTGTGTGTGTGTGTGTGTGTGTACTCAAGTATATATTTGTGTTTGCTTGTGTGTATATCTATACACACGGATATCGCTCTCTCTCTCTCTCTCCCTCTCTTTCTTTCTCTCAAGTCTCGTAGACTCAAATGAGGAATGTGTGGATACAACGCCCAAGACACGTTAACACACTATCTTTTTCTCTCTTTCTCTCACACATACACTCTATATGTATTTGTGTGTGCTTGTGTTTGCCTGTGTATATATGGATACATACGTACAGGGTGAGATGGATAAATTGTCGTCTAAATGACGCAAAAACGAAAATAACACTGTCATCTCATTTTAATATATACATTTACCAAAATTACACAATATCTTGACATACTAAAGAGTAAATTTATTCAATAAAATCGCCATTGACTTCAACCACGGCCTCAAGGCGATATCGGAATCTCCTGCAACTCTTTTGGACAGTCTCCTTGTTTAAGTTGTTGAATGCTGCCATAGTCCTTGTCTTTAGTTCATCTTTGGTCTTACAAGGAATTTTGTTGGTCTTTCGCTCAACTGCGCATCACACATAATAATCAAGGGGGCTGCAGTCTGGGGAGTTAGGTGGCCAAACGTAAGGGGTGATGTGGTCGCAGAAATTGTCTGACAACCATGATTGGTTTCTCTTGCTTGTGTTGCATGATGCGGAGTCCTGTTGCCTGACAAAGTCTTCCTGCAGACACCCTCTTGACCCAGGGCATCACTGCCTCCTCAAGGCACTTGACGTAGGGCTATATGTTGAGTCTGAGGCCCTGTGGGAACATCACTCCAAACAACTTCGTAATCACCATTAGACTCATCCAACTCTTTCCGAATCGTTTGCACTGTCCTCAGATTGGAGTTTCCGGCGAGATTACCAAGCTGTACCACATGCTGTTTCCAAATTTCAGGCGGATTGAATTGTGTCATGGAGCTCTTTTTCTTACTGATGGTGCCCAACAGAGCCGACTATACTGCGCATTCGACAAAATAAAAACGGACAAGGCGCATGCGCGAGATGAAAAATCTAAAATGGCGACAATTTACCCATCGCACTCTGTATATCCGCTATGTCTGTTTGTCTCTCTCTCTCTCATTTTCTCTGTTTCTCTCTCTCTCTCTCTCTCTCTTTCTCAAGTTCCTTAGAATAAACTGATGAATATGACGTTGCAATTCACAACATGCACACACACACATTTTTGTATTTGCGCGTGTATATATACGTACATCGCTCTTGCTCTCTTTTCTCTCTCTTTCTCTCAAGGCCCGTACAATCAACTGACTAATATGGGGATGCAACTCTCAACACACAGTCACGCGCGTGCGCACACACGCACATACACACACACACACGCACACACATATTCCCTCTCACCATCTCTCTCTCTCGTTTTCTCAATATATATGTATATACATATACATGTATACATACGTACATCGCTCTCTCTTTCTCTTTTCTTTCTCTTTCTTTCAATTCCCGTAGACTCAACTGAGAAATATGAGGCTACAACACTCGTACACCCACACCCTATCTTTCTCTCACACACAATATGTATGTGTTTGAGTTTGCTTGTGTGTATATACATACATACATACATCGGTCTCTCTCTCTCTCTCTTTCTCTTTCTCTTTCTTTCTCTCTCTTTCTTTCTCTCTCTTTCTCTCAAGTCCCCCAAACCCAGTTGAGGAATATTGGGCTACAACTGTCAACACGGTAGGCGTTGCTGATGCGGTTTTCGTAGCAAATAGGGTTTTACGAGGTGATGATTTGTCAGGTTCCTCATCTGATACAAACCAGGCTTTTAATTTTCATGATCAGACTCAAAACACACACACACACACACACACACACACACACACACACACACACACACACACACACACATACGATATATATATATTTGGTTGATGATTTTTGTCCCTGGAGTTCCTTTAGCATCGTCAGACAAATTTGTCTGACGAACTAAACGCTCAGGGTCAAACTACTATCAACTAAATATGTTAGCTCTATCTAATTATCGGTGATTTCAGACTCAAATAATATACACACACACACACACACACACACATTTACACACACACACACACACACACACACACACACACACACACACACACACACACACACACATATATATATATATATATATATATTAGTCTTAAGGTGTACTATATTTATGGAATAAAGGTTATCAGAGATAGCATTAAAAGTGAACGTAGTATTCTATTATGGTCTGTTTCATTTTATATGCAATCGTCAGGCCACATATGTTTATTTTCTTTATATATATACGGGTTAGTGGTGCAAATTATATTGCTTATTTTTATTTTTTTATTTTTTGGGTCAAATTATTTTTCGTTTTTTTTTTTTTTTTTTTTTATTTTATTTTTGTTTCTTATTTTATTTATTTATTAACGTAGTAAAAAATTTGTTTATATCACTTATTTAACAGTTTTGTTTTGGTTTGAGAATTTAATTAAAGCTATTTGTTCAATTTTGGGGTTGGTTGTTGTAGTTCATTCTAACTATTATTTTGGCGGGAACAGTTTTTAATTTGTGATCGGTTTGTCTATTTATTTACTTAGATGAATTTAGATCAATTTATTTTACTTGTATATTTTCTCTTTTCGGTTTTAAGCAACATAGTATTTATTTATTTTTTATTTCTATTTTTTATTAGTGTATTTATTTGTTTTTATTTTATTTTTTCCGTTTTCATTTTTTAGGTTACGTAGTAAAAATTTATTTTCATGCCTGCATTTTGAGATGAGCTCGGATCTTTTATTTAATAATTTATTTTGGTCGGGGAAAGTAATGATAGCTATTTTTTCCTCCAAGCAAAGTTTGCAAGTTTTTGATTGGTTGTTGTAGGCTGATGACTTTTTCCTTATCTTCCAAGATATTTTTGGCGTGATGTGCGTTTTGTTTTTAATTTTCCAGATATACTTAGAAAGCATTGTACTGTTCGCATATTTACTATTTGTGAGAGATGTTTTGTGTGTATAATTTCTTTGCTTCCAGGGTCCTTCAGTTACTCCTATGTATACTTTTTCTTCATTATCTGGTGATTTTATCGTGGCTTGGTATATTACGTTGTTTTGTAAACAATTTCCGTTTAAGGGACATTCGTTCTTTAAACCCACGTACAACTGCAGAATAAAGAACGAATGTGCAGGTAATAAATCCGTTGGTATATAATCCAAGTAGGTCCTAGCCTAGCAATGTCAGATATTGCGACGGTAAAACACAAAAAGCATCATGGAGGTTGCGAAGGCCCGTCTTTACGGAGAACTAGCCACTACAATGAGAGCATGTGGGTAATCTCATCTTCGCTTCAAGGACATCTGCAGAAGAGAGATTGGAACGACAGACATGAACATCGATAAGTGAGAAAATGTCGCCAACGATCGCTCGCGCTGGAGACACGATTTAGAACGAGGTCTGGAGCGAGGAGAAAAGAAACGGATGCTTGGCGATGGGGAGAAGCGTGCTCGAAGGAAAGAAAGCAACACAACAACATCGGAGGAGAACGACTTGATATGCATTCATTGCAAACGTGACTGTCACTCCTGTACGGGCTGGTACAGCTATAACTGATGCTTTGCCGCCATCAGAAGCTGTGACGCAACTTTTGGGGCGCAGATCCATAGTCTCTCGAGACCAACTGATGACACACACCTCTTGGCAAATTGATAGAAGAATTAATAAAGAAGAATAACATCATCAGACATAAAGTTTTAGACGAGTTTGGATGTGGGAGTGTTTACAGCCTGTGGAATTTGTTCTTCGGTTAAAATACCTTACAACAATAAATATTTAAACGAAATTCTCACAACCATTAAATCAGGGGTCGGTAACTTTTTAGAGAGAACGGGTGAGAAAGCTATGCATTGTCTCGGGGGAGGGTCATGATATTAAATGTGTTATAATAAATTGTCTCGACTTCGGACTGATCCCTCCAGAATGCTGGCTTTGTCTGGAGGTTTAAAGACAAAAAACAACGTTGACGTTATATAACAGGAGATAACTGACAATTGACATCCATTAAAACATGGCAAGTGGAACTAGAACAGTCTACCCTAGTGAGCGAAATAAAGGGTTTAGTTCGACACTCCAACCATCTGAAGAAGGCCGGAGCGTACAACGGCCGAAACGTTGTAATAAATATGGCGACAAAGATGAGGACAATAGTCCGAATAATGTAAATAGTGTACATAAGACCTCATCTCAGAAATATAGAGAGATATTCTGTCGTTCTTTCCAAACTTAATTTTATAGTTCTAATGTATATTTTCGAACGGTTCTTTATTTTAACCTACCATTAATTTCTTCTTTAATTAGCATTTTTCTTAATTTGTTAACCATTTCACTGCCGGGAATCACCATTTGCAACATTCATGCACCACTAAATCTTCAAGCACAATCGTCAGCTTGTCAAACAAATTCATTTTTTTAAAATATTTTAATTCGATTTTTCGAAAGAAAATCTTTTGTTCTTTTCTTTTTCAGCTACCACAACATAAAATGCAAATTTCTTACTACAAACGAAATAGAAATGACAAATTATTTAATGAAACAATTTCTGTTTATTTTTCGATAACTTCTTCACATCAGGTGAAATATTTGCCGATGACAGGAGCAAAAGATCATCCAGGTGGTCATCACCCAACCTTGTTCTTAAACGACTTTTATTATATTTCATCTTCGAAAAAGAAGGTTGTTCACAGGCGTATGTACTTCCAAATAATGATACCATCGCTTTAGTCAATAGGCTTTTGTATTTTCCTCTTAGAAAAAGATATTACTCAAAGAGGTCAGCAGAGGATTCGGAATTAAATTTTAATTTAAAAAATTCGTCGCATTGTAAGTGAAGTAATTTCAACCTATATTTTTCTGTCACTTGCTCCACAAATTAATTAAATATTTAGTGTCCAGGTATTAAGTTGGCGGGCAGGACAAAAAATCCTACGCGGGCTGGATCTAGACTGGGGGTTGCCGACCCCTGCACTAAATCTTAATATTGTTTTGGTCATTCTACAACTTTTCAATTCCCAAAAAATCTGTTTCTCCTGGCTGCTGACGGATGGATTCCACTCTCTTGTATCATCAACTTTGAATGAAACTCTCGGTGACCACTAATAGTTCGGATCTTAACCCTCTCCTCGCCAGCGACGAACAATTGGACAGCGAGGAAATCTTGGCTTACTCTCCTCCTGCTCTCAGTAAGCGTTGGCTTATACGAAGAATCAAGTATCACCCCTAATCTCGCAAGTGTTCACGTGGTTGTCATGAGTCTGAATTTTTGTCTCCTTACGAGACTATATTTCTCCTTACTAGGCTACATGCCAACAACCACCGAGTTCTCAGAAAGAAAAACAAAAAGAAGGAAACCCAGTAATATGATATGCCTCGGGTGGATGGTAATGAATGGTACTGAACCTATTCTTTGTTTTTAATTCTTTTTCCAACCAAGTTATGATAATACGTACCGATTTCAGAATTTTTGAATATATTAATTATTTTAGCCCGTTAAGATAATTATATTAGTCTATTTTTCTCAGCTGCGTTTAGCTTTCGCACATCCCATCTCGATAATACTTAACCCTTTGGATTACTCAGAACTCCCAGCTTGCTCCGATAAATGTTTGACACTCGAGGTTACCCAAGAGTGCATTCATAACGATGTAAATTCATAGTCTCGATTTTAAACTATTCTGGCGTTCTTTCCAAACTTAATTTTATAGCTCTAATGTATATTTTCGAACGGTTCTTTATTTTAACATCCCATTAATTCCTTCTTTAATTAGCATTTTTCTTAATCTGTTAGCCATTTCACCGCCGGAAATCACCATTTGCAACATTCATGCACCACTCCATCTTCAAACACAATCGTCAGCTTGTCAAACAAATTCATTTTTTAAATATTTTAATTCGACTTTTCGAAATAAAATCTTTTGTTCTTTCATTTTTGAAATATGAATATGAAAATACGACACAAGGCCAAAAAAAAAAAAAAAAGAAATGGGGAAAGACTGTCATCACTGGACAAATCACAAAAATACTTTTTTGAAGCAGCAAAACTTTGCATTTATCTACAGACACCATAAAACCACAATTTCTCCATGAAGTCATATAGCTACAATTTTTGGTGGTGGTGTTGGGGTGGGGGTTGAAAATAACTCCATTTAAAAATTTAAGCACAAATGAATATATCCAATGGATAAAATATTCTACCAGAGGGATCAAAATTTAGGATCATTCTCTATTCTTCTTTTTAATCATTTCACTCCAAGTAAGGCAATAAAGCAACTAAGAAGCAAGCGGGTTACTGAGTGTGAGAGAACAGGAGAAAAGAACATATAATGAAGGAAAGAGAACAATAAAAGAACAGGAATGAAGGACTCACAGATCTTTGAGTCAAGTCACTGGATTCGACCAAAGATCTTATCCAATAAGCCACGTGACCTTGAGGACATATTTGTATGAATTTTGGCGACTTATAAACCTAATCTTTCAGTAACGAATTTTTACCAGAACGAATGTTGCAATTTTGTCGCAATTATTGCTTTTCTCTCGCAGTCCTTATTACTGGTTCCCATATTGTATTCATTCCTATGCTTGACCGGCTTAGGAGATTTTTGTTGTCTAGCATATGTGCTGATTCCTTAAGTTTTCGTATTTTCCAGTGATGTTTGTTTTTTATTTTAACCTTATCCCACAGGGGACGCTGATTTCCCTTTTCCATATGTGGTCAGCTACGCGTGATTTTTCTCCCCCCCCCGTGTTACGCCTTTACGTTGTTCTTGCAGTCTTACAGGTTGCGGCCTGTTTCTCCTTTATATTTCTTACCACAGCTGCACGGAATGGCGTACACACAGCCCTTAGTCATGTTATCCTATATAGAAAGTGTCTTTCTCGAAAGAGGTGTCTGCGAAGTGTTTGAAGGTCTTCCTGATGTTATATGGAGCACAGATCTTTTGCATTTTCTCCGATAATCCCTTCACATAGGGTAGGCTGACCGAAGCTGTTTCCTGAGTGTTGTTATCCCCTTGTACCCTTCCATCCCAGTTTGTCGGAGGTGCTGCTATGTACCCAGGATAGTTTTTACATTGTAGGGTACTGCTTATACTGACAATTTCTTATTCATATTTCACTGGGACGTCAGTTATGATTTTTGATCGATGTTGTAAGTAGGGGACGATTCATTTCTTTACACTGTATGGGTGGTGGTATTTGAAGTTGAGGTATTGTCCGGTGAATGTTGACTTGTGGTATACAGATATCTTGAACCCATCCTATTTTCGAGATATTAGTACATACAGGAATGTGATTTTGTTGTTTTCTCTCTGCATCGTGAACTGTATTGATGCTGTAATTGAGTTCACATGGTCAAGTAGTAGCTGGACCTATTCCTGGTGTGGCCAGAGTATGAAGGTGTTATCTACGTATCTCAGCCATAGGATTGGTTTTGGTGATATGGATTCTAATGTCATTTTCTTCGAAGTGTTCCGTGTATATGTTTGCCATTGCTGGCGATAATGGTGATCCCATTGCTAAGCTTTCATCCTATCGATAGATGTCTGATCCCATTCAAAAGTGTGTGATTTTTTTGTGTACAGAAAGTCAAAATCTTCATCAGGTTGGGGAGTTGAGGTAAAGGGAGGTAACTGAGATATCCAGAAGAGGCATGGCAGGGGAACTAGAACAATCTATCCCGGTGGACGAAATAAAGGGTTCAGTTCGAAATTCCGCATGAAGAAGATGTGAGCGTACAACGGCCAAAACTTCGTGAATATAGCAATAATGATGAAGCCAACAATCCAGACAGTGTAAATAATTACAATAGCTCACCTGAGAAATATAGACAGATATTGAAGGGTGAATATGGCAATAAAGATGAGGACAACAAACATAATCACAATATCTCATCTCATAAATATAGACAAATAGGAGTGAAGAAGAGACGAGATAACGTTTGACATTGGATTTGAAAATCAAATTTGGCTGGAAAGCAAGAAGCCAGAAGAGAGTTCTGTTGTTCATGATGACGGTCGTCTTTGAGTATAGAATCCAGAGGTTAACAGTGAATATTTCGAAGACAGTAGGGAAGCGTTGTTCAGGTTAGCAGTGGATATCCCGGTAAAAGTAGCAGAGCGTAGTTCGTCCTTCTGTTTCTCTTCGCCTGACAAGCTTGAACTGGACATTCGGGTAGAGTAGACAAAATGGCCGCCTTTATACACGACGGATTGAATGTTCTACGTCTTCTGGTTGGTTAACCTTCTATTGGTGAACTATAAAGTGAGTCAAGTCATTTGGGCTAACTCACTAGTACATACATATAAACAAAAACTGCAACAAGTTCCACAAGCGAGAAGTGCTGGAGACGAAACTGTTTCTCCGAGTCATTTCAACTGCAAAATGATGAAACCTTGTTGCCAATCTGGTATTGTGCTTAAAGTCATAAAGTCTACGTATGACAGAGGAAAGTTCACCGGAACAATTACTATGAAAATATTTGTAGAAAAAGCACAGGCAAAATACTTTACGGCGGTATAAAAACGAATGATGCTGAGATGCCAGGTCATGAGCAATAACATTGCAGATTATTCCTTATATTTTATCAGGAATGTCTAGTTACATAGCAGAAGTGTGGACAAATGGTAGACTTATAACTGTGTAAAATAGAGTCTGACAAGAAAAAATTGTCTTACACGACACAGTGAAACAAATTTCCTAGCAGCAGACCTAGCAATCGATTTAATATAATCTTTCCACTTCATGTTAGCGGAAACGTTAACCTGTTTCGCCTTCATATTGTGTATCATACTAAATATTTTAATTATGATTTCAAGAAAATTCCTGTCAAGAATGTAATGCTAGGAACATAGTTTATAAGTGTAGATAGTTACTTTTATCTAAATAAGGTCGGAGCGTACAACGGCCCAAGCGGTGTAATAAATATGGCGACAAAAAGGAGGACAATAGTCCGAATAATGTAAATAGTGTACATAATACCTCATCTCAGAAATATAGACAGATACTAATTTTATTTGGTTGGAGAATCCTCGGTAACTGTCTGCTGTGTATGAGAATTGGTATGCCATGAAATAGAATTCGGCGGTTCGCTTTATTAAGATATAAAATGATTTCAAATAAGCATAAGAAAAGAAGAAGTCACTTTTACACCTCGGTACCTCTAGCTTCAGAAAGAAATCAATGAATAACAAAAAGCATTTAAGATAGAGAAATATAAAATAATCCTAATCAAGAAGCATGCAGAAGCAGCAAGGTTATTGTTGTAAACTAGGGAAGGTTACTGAATAGAATAATCACATGAAGGTTGGTAGTGAACGATAATACTTAGGACAAGAACAACACATATAAGATTCGTCAGTGGCACGTAGAATAGTCAACTGCCACAAGTGAGTCAAGTGAATTCCACAATGAATCTCCAGCTGCAGGATATCTACCAACAACCCCAGCAGTCAGATGTAGCACAAGGCCGAATTTAATGTGGGATATCCGAGCCCGTAGGCTCGGCCAAACATTCTCTGTATAAAACGAGGTCGGGTAGCTGTTTCCCGAGACAAGACTACGCCCTTCCACATAGCTTCGTCTGGGGGCCCTCTCTGCCCGGTGGCAGGGAGTTTGACCAGTACAGCTGGAGACGAATCTCCAACTGCAGGATATCTACCATCCTCCCCATGAAGTCAGATGTGAATTTAATGAGGGTAAACGAGATCGTAGGCTCGGTCAAAAATTACTCGTAGACCCCGTATAAAACTGGGTCGGGTAGCTGTTTCTCGAGACGAGACTCTGTCCTTCGACATAGCCTCGTCAGGGGATCCTTTCTGCCCAGAGGCAAAGAATTGAAGACTAACATACAGTATTTACTACCATATTCATGTGAGTAGTGACATACCCATTATCGTCCGCAGGCATGGTACAACAGAAATGAATTAGTCGTATTTCTGGTATTACAATAAAGTGTGTGTGGTGTAATGAATAACGGCTCAGAGATCCGAGTTCGAATTTTAGCCGGGTTCGTTACATTCACTTACGCGCAAATACTCCTAGGAAAGTGTTGAAGCTTGAATAAGCATGGAATAATAATAATACAACACAAAATGTACGTAACAAAATGTATTGAAACAATGAAAAAAGGTACACAATATTTACAGGTAGTTTTGGTATATTCTTGGGAAGACTGTTCCTGCAGAATGGGTTGACTAAGTCGCAGTCGGGCAGAGTCTCTGGATTCGATCTCTTAATCTTCCCTCGTCTTCCGGTACCAACCCATATTTATATGGTCGGTACTCCACTTATGTAAATTAGGTGTATCATACACAACAGAAAGGTATAAACTCATCTCTTTGCTCACGCAACTATAGATTGCCTAGAAGGGCATACTGTGTCCTCTATCCTTTATTGGCAATACCCCGAGGAAAGGTATAAACCCATCTCTTTTCCCACTCATTATTGGGTTGAATAGAAGAACATAGTGTGTCCTATAGCATTGGTCGGCAATACTCCTAGGAAAGGTATAAATCCATCTCTTTTCTTTCTCGGCTATGGATTGTATATCAGGACAGACTCTGTCCTATTCCATCGGATGTCAACCAGTCCACTGTTGAAAGAAACGGCAACCTATTGCGGAAAATGTACCGACGTGACACTCCAGAAAGTACCTGACATGCTATATCTTTACAAGAGTAAACGAAAAACAAAAATATTGCTGCTAATATCTGGGCTGGTGTTACCCAATATTCACTTTCCAGCCTTGACAAAAAAAAAAGCTTTTACACGGCCTTCTGGGTGATGAATTATTTAAAACCCATATTCCTTTTTCTATGTCGCAAGCTAATGTTCTAACGAGCTACATTCTTTAGTTTCACCATTTCAGACATTCACTGCAAAGACCCGCCATTGCCACATACACATAGTCGAATCCACGCCATTTCTCTCGTTTTCCATTGGTCATAAAGAAGTTCCACTGAAGGAGCTTCTTTCCAAGAATTGTTATTTTTTTGAAACAGACATCCCGTGATGATAATGCTTCTACGATCACTACGATCTTAATCTGCTCAAGTGTTGAATAAACTGTTATCTGTCCTACATATTTTCGTAATCTGCGTACCCTACTTTAGCGACAATACAAAATCATTCAGTAACCATCTATATCTTCCGTTATTATTTATCTCTCTAATATTTATCTTTAGCAACAGCAATAAAAAATATTTTCATATATTTAATTATAATTTTATACTTTCATTCTTTCCTTAATTATTGATTCGTTTCTATGATTGTCATTAAAACAATAATAAATCCAAATGGTGCATTTGATAACCAGTTGTTCACTCCGACATCCAGTATAAAATATATGTGGTCGTTCCTTGTCATGGTATAGGGCTTCTGTACCCCAGTGATCCCAAGAGCAAAGAATGGAGTTCCAACTCTTGTAGGGCCACTCATGGCGGTAAGTTCAAGAAGAGACCAGACAGAATGTGATCAACCCTCGAAGAAAGACCCCAGTAGGTAAAGATTTAAACGATGTCAAGCACCAAACCGGCGGAAGAGGGAAGTCAGACTGGCTTAACCAAGGAAGACCTTGACAGACCAATCATCTGGCAGCTTGATGAAACTAGATTTGTCAGATCTTTTGAGCCGCGAAGGAGCCGCTTCTGGTCAAGTGTGTGGGGTTTTCTATAGCGCAGAGCTGTCCACCACAATCAAATTCACACGCCTCATCAAACCCAGTTTGATTCACACCCGTCTCCGCCACAGCCACCAGGGAGGAGAAAGGGAATTGGGAGAGAGGATGACGATTCCGATCAACGAATGCGAGCTGGTGTCGACGACGATATTGAATGGCTCTTAGGTCTTTTGTTTGGTGAAAAAAAAAAAAAAATAAAAAAGACCTGAAGTGTTATCGATAATCTTGGAGAGTTTTTCACCTGTTCATCGGCACATAATTTATTCAGTAATAATACAAACTTTCTATTCTTACAGATGTAAAATCCGAATAAATAAAATTTCCGGTAATGTTTTGCGTTTATCAGTAAGGACAGTTGCGAGACAACCCACAGTTTCTTGCTTCTTCTAATCAAACCTCGAAGAGACTGTCTGTTCCTATAAAACCGACATTTGACGGAAGACCAAGTTTACAGGCATTTGTATTGACTCTCTACTATCGTCCGTAATCCCGAAGTGTTTTAGACGTCAGTCTTCGAGCAAGAATTCAAACTGTCCAGCCAAGTGGGTACGATAGGTCGGGAAGTCAGCCCACGAAGTAACCGATAAATAAGTGACCATATGTCATCAGAGAAAATACGTTCTGAAATGTATATAACTGCCAAATTTATCAGTATCTCTTGGAGACTTTGTTACCGTCGGGAAAGTTAGTGTTTTCGATTGTCAAAAGAAGAGAAATCACTTTCAACTGAGATTGACGTCTCCGAGACAACGAGCTGATTTCCTGTTTGAAGTGACTTTTAAAGCTTCGCTTTATACGTTTTCTATTCGCTTCCATCTTTATTTGTAAAATTTGTTTAGCTTAAAAACCAGAGTGTCGACTTCGCAACTGAAACATTGAAAATATCTCACAAAAGTGAAAAGGAACATGAAATTAAGTAAAAAGTTCAAGAATTCTCAGAGAAAATAAACTATAAACTATAAAATGGTGCTTGCGAGATTCATTGGTCTGATTTTCATTAATATTTTTGCACATATACGAGAGAATCTTGTTCGAACTCATACAACAAAAGTAAATGCATATTTTCTTTTTTATGTTAGAAATTAGAGATATATAAAGTTTTAAGATAAATTCTGAAAGAGATTGATATATTAGGTTGGCCAGAAAGTCCTGACTCACTTAGGAAGCGGAAAGAAAAGAACAAAATTTCATGGAGCAACACCAATATTTATTCTTCAAAGTAAAGTTCCATCATTCTCGACGATCTTCTGTCAGCGATCAGCCAGCATCCGAATCTGTCCCAGATACCCGTCCGCTGGCTTTGAATAAAAAAAATCTGTAGACAAGCTTCCTTCACTTCATGAAAAGTGTTGGATCGTTGGTCGCGGAGGAAGTGTGCCATTGAGCGGAATATGCCTTAGTCACTTAGAACAGCATCGGGACTTAATGGTGGATGTGGAAGAATCTCAACACCGTCCATCTGTTTGAACTTCTCCTTAGTCAACCTGGCATGGTGTGGCCTCGCATTATTTTGCTGAAACAAAGCCCGAAGTCGATTCACCAAAGCAGGATTCTTCTTTAGTTTGTCGTAAACCGTGTCTACCTGCTGGCAATGCAGTTTTGCTTTGATGGCGTGACCGTGTAAAACAATGTTGAAATGCAATACTCCTTGGAAATTCCAACCGACAGAAATCAAGATTTGATGTTTTCTTTCCGCTTTCTAAGTGAGTCAGGACTGTCTGGTTAACCCAGTAAAATTAACAAAGAGTACACTTTAATCAGTAGAAAGGAGTAACATATTTTTGTGCAATTATAATAATATATTATTAGCACACAATTAAAAGCTTTATTCTAAAATCGGACATTATTTTCCGAACAATCTAATAATTGTGAGATCAACATGAGAGTAAGTTTAACAGAACGAGTACACATCTTCTGTTTCAAAGATCTAATATGTAAAGCTAAAACCAATGGCTCTTGTAGGTGAATTTCTAGAAAAGAGAAAAAGATTAGTAGGCTGAAGGCTCGAAAATCATTCTGCTTCCTGCTATCAGAAAGAAAGTAGATAAATTCATTTAATGGTTTTTCTGAGTACGCCCGTCGGCTATCTAAGGCACATTTGTTCAACAGCCACGTAGCTCACACTGCGACGATGTTGAGCGGACGTTAGTTACTGTGAGTGTGTGTGCGTGTGTGTGTGTGTGTGTGAGAGAGAGAGAGAGAGAGAGAGAGAAAGAGTGTGTAAATAATTGCTCATGTTTAGCATATTTTTATGTTTAATATTTTTTTTATGTATTTACTATTATATATTTTTAAATGGTTTATTCTTTAAGAATATATATCTTTATATTTGATAATTATATTTTATTTCTCGTAATATTGCTTCTATAATATTTAGGTGTCTGTCTGATTTTTAAAAAATTTATATTTAATATTATTTCATTTGTTTACTAACTTGACTATAATAATTATTTCGTTTTTATTTTACTACTAGTTAATACGCATTAATTTTTATTTTTAAATTTTAGATGTTGTTTTTACTCTTCTTTATATGTTTTTTTTTACTATAAATTAAATCTTTCCTAATTTTGTATTTTTATTTCTTTTAAATTATTTTAATATAAAATTAAAATAATAGTTCTTTTTAACTGAAAATCAAAACTATATATGTTTTTTTAATATTAAAATAAAATTAAATTAATATACATTTTTTATTCTTTTAATATAATTATCATAATAATATATTTTATAATATATTTTATGTCTTTTGAATTAAAATCTTCTGTAATTTTTATTTGCATTTCATTTTTTTTCGAGATAGATATTTTAAAATATAAGTCAAAGATATTTTACCTGGAATCTGTATCCTAATAGCCCCCCTCCAACGATATGAAACTGTGTTTATGCACTGTCTAGACGGTTAGCTGTGTCCTCTTTTATTTTTCTTCTTTCTTCTTGTCTTTTTTATTTCCGGTGTTTAAATTTCTTACCTTTTCTTTCCTTTTTTTCTATTTTTTCCTCTTTTCTACTTCCTCTTTGTTTAAATTTTTTAACTTCCAGTCTATATTATTTTTTATTTCTCCGTGTTGAAAATCACTTCAAGATAAATTTTCTTCTTGTGGAGCGAAATGGCCATCCATATGAGGTAATTTTGAATTCCTCTCTTTGTAAGTTATTTAAATATGCTCTGTTATAATAAATACAATGAGCTCTCTTTGCGGATCAGTTTTAATATTTTATATTATTAGGATTCACTTGGGTTATATACCAACGGATTTTACCTATATATATATATATATATATATATATATATATATATATATATATATTTATATATATTTGGGTGTGTGTGTCTGTTTTTAAATTTTAATTTCAGGTCAGCGAAACGCATCTGAAAATAATTCATATTTATCTGTAACTCACTCATTTAAACCATTATTTAACTCCTCTCTTTAAAACTTTTCTCTGTTAAATTTTACTCCCCACCTTCACTTTTAGGCCTTCCTGTTCTTCTTTCTTCTGTTACACCCTCTCTCTAGAGCAGTGGTTCTCAACCTTTTTTTACCCATGGACCCCTTTCCCCTTCTTTTTATCTTGGTGGACCCCTTCATAGCTATTGGACATAAGAAAAATTTTCTATTCTTCACTAATATAAATTTTAAGGTTTTAATTATCAAAGAAATAGTATACGATTAAGCTTTATTTTTAAATGAAAACTAATTTAATACAAATAAAATATTCTACTATAATTATAATAATAATTATTATTACTATTTTAATTAACACAACAATTGAGTTTTGCCTGTGGGACCCCGGAAATATTACATGGACCCCTAGGGTCCATGTAGACCCCGGTTGAGAACCACTGCTCTAGAGCTTTCATACATTTCCCTCTCACACTTTTTTCCCACTCCCACACATACACTCTCAGTAAAATTTTGTTTTTTATACCCGGAGTTATATTTTCCGATTTCTTTTTGAATTTGCAGATCTGATGAATTGGATCGTCATTGCGATTCAAATGTAATAAATTATAACCATCGAATATTAGTGTTTGAGCCTTTTACATTTTATTTATATATATATATATATATATATATATATATATATATATATATATATATATATGTGTGTGTGTGTGTGTGTGTGTGTGTGGAGTGCGTGTGTGTGTCAAAATAAAATGAGAATATATTCCACTGTACGTAACATTTAATTTAAAAGAGGGCTCAATACAGAGTAGAGCTAAATATTATTTATTTTAGGATAGTAAAACAAAAACATGTTAAAAATCGCTACACGATTACAATCATGTTTCAACGACACTAATGTGTCTCCTTAATTTAATTAAATTAATCTTTCGCTCGCCAGTGGTTTGATATCGCCCCAGGAGACACATTTGTGTTGTGGAAACATGATTGTAATCGTGTAGCGATTTTTAAATATATATATATATATATATATATATATATATATACTTCTTAGACGTCACACCCAACCTGAACAAAAACACATACAAACCATGCAAAAAAGATAATGATTCCCCAAGTTACGTACACACATCATCCAACCACCCACCTTTAATCATCGAGCAAATACCCATACCTATCTGCCGCGGGCTATCTGAAAAATCATCAAATATAGACATTTTCAATAACAAGAAAACGCTATATGACGACGCACTAAAAATATGAATAACAACTATAATACGCACCTTCACAACTGAAGCACAAAAACAGAAAAAGAAACATTATTTGTTTTAGCCCACCATACAACAAAACCGTCAAAACTTAACAGAGAAACAATTCTCAGCTACAAACTTCTTAGCAAAAATATTCAACAAAAATAACGTAAAAATTAGTTACAGCTGCACAAAAATATAACACAAATAATAAAAAGCCGCATTAAAAAAGTAGCAACCTGCAATAACGCAATCAAGGAACCTCAATGCAACTGCAGAAATAAAACATGTCCACTTCAAGGGAAATGCTAACAAACGAATATTATATATAAAGCCAAGGTAAGTGCAAACAACGGCACAATGTAATACATCGGTGCCACTGAGGGACTATTCAAGAAAAGAAAACACAACCGCTACCTCTCATTCTCCGACAGAAAGTACTCAAGCAGCACTACAGTATCCACATACATATGACAACTAAAAGACAGAAATATTACATCAAGAATAAGCTGGAAATATTGAAAAATGCATCTGCCTACAACAATATAGCAAAGAATTACCTACTTTGCCTACAGGAAAAGGTAGCAATAATTTCCCACACCCAAGAAAAGAGATTACTAAACATAAAAACAGAAATAATAAATCCTTAATGCAGACATAAAAACAAATTCCTATTATCATAATTTACACCAAATGGATAAAATAAAAATACCAGCCAACACTGCTCCATAAACTACCATTGACCTTATGAACACGAAAAGAGAATCCACTGACACCATAACACTATCAATTATTTTGTAATTCAAACTACGATCATAATAATTATAATTATTGTCATTACCATTCCACCACCATTACTACAATCACTTCTACCATTTTAACATAACTATTTGCTACTACAATTGTTATTATCTCCCCCACCATTACAACCGCACCACAATTACCATTGCCGCATTAGTCCATAATTACTACCGCTCCACAATTAGTATTACCGCATCATACTTCCTTCCCGACCCAGCAAAATTAATACCACCGCATAAATACCAATAGGTATTATAAATCGGAGTTTCTGTCATATACATAAGCGCAATCGCCAAAAACAAGCAACTAACCGGCTTCAAAATAATAACAAAACAGCAAAAAAATTAAAATAATAATAATATTTTTACCTACTATAGACTTACACTGAGACCATCTTAAAATAAAAACAAAACGAAAACAGACGGATAGAAGGAGCGTGAACGCGCGTGCAGATGTATATATGTGTGTGTGAGAAAACATTATTCTGCGACCAAAATAGACGAACGGCCTGTGCGTTGACACCGCGACTTGGAAAGAAGTTCACTACACAATCCAACATTGAATACAGCGACCATTTGTGTACGTATGCACACAACAACACAGGGATGCGCATATACGCCCAGTCCCACACTGTTCATATATGTTTATGTTTGTGTGAGCTGCAATGCAGCCGTGTTCGTAGCTAATGTTATTGATTGTTGGCTTTCCTTTTTTATTATTAAGGCTTCCATTATTTTAAATCTTTTTTACATGTGGATGAAGCTACTATATTTGTATTTTCTACTAGTTCACATACACACAAACATATATGTGTGTGTGTTAATGTATGTATTATTTTTACGATTATCACAATTTCCATTTTTTAATCATTTCGCCAAAAGGAAGCCAATAAAGCCACTAAGATGTTGAGTGTAAAATAATACGAGAAAATGAAAACAATATTAAACAGAGAGAAGAATAATAGGACAAGAATTAAAAAGAGATAACGATTGACATTGCTTTTAAATTTTGAATATCAAACTAGAGTGGGAAGCCAGAAGATAGAAATAAGTTGTACAAGCGAGAAGTGTGAGAGAAGAAACTGTTAGCAAAGAACTGTTAGCTAACTGTAAATTGATGAGACCTTACCGCCAATCTAGTACTGCATTTAAATTGATAAAGTCAAGGTACCATAAAGGAAAGTAATATTTATTTTTGTTCAATACAAAAAATATGGCACAAGGCCAAAAGGTGGAATGGGGAAGGATGGACTTTTGTCTTATAATTAAACTTAGCTAGCCACAATCACTGACCCAATCATATCACGGACATCAAAACAACACATTCTCATTTAACTTTCTGACTACTGTCACCACAATACCTCAGAGTCTCTATATGTAAAATAGAGGAAAGATCTTCAACAGAATTATAGAAAAAGCACAAGGAAGCTACTTTATGGCGGTGGGAAAGTGACTGAAGACGAGATGTCAGATCAGGATCAATAACATTGCTGATTCTTGTTGTATTTTATTAAGAATATCTAAATGCATAGCAGAAGCACCAGAGCAGATGTGGCAGCAATATCCAAAGCATGCTTATTTAGATAGTAAAAATTATAATTATTATATAAAATTATATTATACAATTATAATTAAATAGTAAAAATTATTTAAACAAGAACTACGTACGAGATGCGATGCCATTCTCTTATAGGATATTATTTTCACGTGCAATGCTTCATGTAAGTTTTGATTTTGGAAATTTCCTCCATCGTGTCAAAAACGGTAACACTTCTGCGGATTGACACATGAACAAGGCAGGCAGCAATCGACAGAAATCGTACAAGAGCAATTAAAGAAAGTAAAACAAAACGAGAAAAGCGGATTAAAGCAGATTAAGGAGAAGATGGTGGGTGTTAAGCTTTTAAAGGAGACTAATGCATAGCGCATGACAAGTGTGGGTATACAACAGAGGGATAGAGAGAAGGAGAGAGGATGAGAGAGGAAGAGAGAGAGTAGTCGTGCGAAGTTTGGATGAAGGATGACATGCAGGTGGGGTAAACAGCTAAATTGAACGGGGGGGGGTGCATGAATCACCGCTCCCATGCATGACTTTGCTCCGAGTTAAAAAAAGACAAGAGAAGACAAAAAAAAAAGAGAAAAGAAAAGAAACGTTAACAATAAAAAACGAAACAAATACAAAAGAAGAAAAAAAAAATTATCTTTCAACGAAATAATGACAAAAGCAACAAAAATGGGAAAAGATCCACCGAGAAAGAACGTTGAAACAAAAAGAGCAAAGAAACAAAATAATACAATTACAGGAAAATAAAACGAAATAACAATATATCAAGTTCAATCACGAATAATTTCCCTTTTTATTTGTCAATTTTATTCTTCAAAAAATAAAGGCCAATTGAATTTTATTCAATTATCGATTCACCATTTTTTGCAACGACCCGTTACAACTTACCAGCGGCTCCTCAATACCCTTTAAGTAAAATTCTACAGGTTTCGATGTGAAAAAAGATTCCGACAAACTCTTAAATCCTGGTTTTAATTAGATAAAGTGTTCTTCAGGAAAGATTTCCAGTGTTCGAAAAACGTAATAATGGGTTGGTGCAAGGTCAGGTAAATATGGTGGGTTGGGTAAAATATGCAGGGTGGTCCGAAAGTATTGTCACCTTTACATAATATAATTTTCTATTTCAGATAGCTGACACGAATTCCTACAGTTTGGAAGAGAGCTAAGGTGACATGACTTTCGGAAAACCCTATAGATTTGTTTTTTTATGATTTATCGACCTTTTGAAAGTTATTTAAAACCAAAAAAATATTTTAGAGAGTAAGAATGATTTATTGATGAACGTCAAACTCATTAACCCATAGCTGTGGGAGAAGAGGTAGTTTCATACTTTTTCCAATGGTATTTGCGCATAAGTGTCTTGTCAGTGATAAATTCTACAAGAACTCTTTCCTCATTGGCATTTGTTTGAAAAGTTCCTCAAATTATATGTTTCAGAATTGATTCCATACTTTTTTCAATGACTGTAAGCGCTCTTTTTTATTATTGTTTTCTTTCACTTTTCTGTCAAGTTCATCCCATGTTAATTCTGGCAGGCTTTAAACTTTTCAACTGAAGTGTACAATCCGGGCATTGAAAGAATAGTTGATTCCTTTTAACTGACTTCTCCTGCCATGATCTATCTTCACAAGAGCCAGAACAGACCAAAAATTGCTGCCACATCTGGGCCGGAGATTTCCAATCCTCACTTTCCAAGCACAACCGAGTTAAGAAGTGATTGTACGGTAATTATTATTTTATTTTTGTAGGTGATCATTATTTTATTTTTTGTGTGTGATTAGTAATTTATATTAGTGAGAGATTGTTATTTTATTTTTGTGTGTGATTATTATTTTATTTGTTGTTGATTATTATTTTATTTTTTGTGGGTGATTATTATTTTATTTTTGAGGTTGATTATTATTTCATTTTAGTTGGAGATTATTTTATTTTCGTGGTCATTACTCATTTAGTTTTTTGTAGGTGATTATTACTTTATTTTTGTAGGTGATTATTCTTTCACTTGTTCTGGGTAATTATTATTTTATTTTTTGTGGGTTATTATTATTTTATTTGTTCTGGTTGATTATTATTTTATTTTTGTAAGTGATTATTATTTTATTTTTGTGTGTGATTATTTATTGTGTGTGATTATTATTTTGTTTTTGTGTGTGATTATTATTTTATTTGTTGTTGTTGATTATTATGTTATTTTTGTGGGTGGTTATTATTTTATTTTTCGTGGGTGATTATTATTTTCTTTTTGTGGGTGATTATTATATTCTTTTTTGTATGAATATTATTTTTTGTGGGTGATTATTAATTTATTTTGTGATTAATTATTATTTTACCTTTTTGCGGTGATTATTATTTTTTTTTGTGGGTGATTATTATTTTCTTTTTGCGGGTGATTATTATTTTCTTTGTTGTTGTAAAAGTGTAAATGGAGGAAGTTTTCACACAAAATGTATCACTGTGAATAACCTTGTTATTGGCGACTGCAGATGAAAATGTATCTGGTTATGCCAGGCACGAGATAACTCGTAGTCGGCAATAATTAAAACTGCCAACCACGAGTTATCTCGTGGTTGGCACTCAATGCGTTCAACAACAGCCACCATCGATTAATGTTTCATTGAAGATCAGCGTATGTCATTAATTAAGGATTTCAATGACAGATAACTCTAGGATTCACGAGGTTACGTCATTTCCTGGACTATTTGCAATTAAAGTTGGAAGAACAAGCCAAAGACAGTGCTGCGTCGGAATGCTGACATCTGGAAGAGAATAAAACACCAAGAAATGATGATAACTTGTTGCAAAGAATGTACAACTCCACTGCGCATCGAATACTTCTAGGAAAATAAAAATTTTAAAATATATTAAATCTTGAGGCTATCAATTGATTTATTCCATATTATTAGATTTTATAACCTAACGTTGCTGAGAATAGCGTGGACTGAACTTTAGAGCAACAAGGAAGTTTTTATGTTGACAGTGTTGTTTGTAATAAATATATCCTGTATTGCTTCAGTAAGTACCGTAATCAATCAGAGGAGCATTTAATGCAGGCAAATATATACGTTTCTTTCACGTTGTTAAGCGAAGAAAGGACACTGTAATGTGAATTCGTCTCCGTTATGAGAAGAAAGAATTCTGGTTGTAATCCTTAAATTGATCCTTCATTGGAGTTTAGCGGATGCCATCAATTGATGATTTAGACATTTTTTTAACGATACGAGTATCAGTAATTTATGATTTGAGTTTAAGTAGCAGGCAACTCTAGGATTCATGAGATTACGTAATTTCCTGGATTATCTGCCTGCAAATAAAGTTGGAAGAACAAGCCGAAGACAGTGCTGCGTCAGCATACTGACATCTGGAAGAGAATAAAAGGCAAGAAATGATGATAACATGTTGCAAAGATTTCACAACTCCACTGTGCATAGAATACTTCAAGGAGTCTCATACTATTAAAGAATTATTAAATTTAAGTATATCCTTAAATTTAATAATTCTTTAATAGTATGAGACTCATTCATTTTATTTCGCTTGTTTTTTTTTCTATAATATAAAATAATAAAAATGTCATTTTTTATATTTTTTTAGAAAATTAATTTTCTCCGTTCTAACCGTTCGGCGTCTACGTTTAAGGGTTAATTTACCTTTCCGGCATCTCGTATATCCCTTTTTGGGATCAAACACTATTTTCTACTCATTTCTAATCATGGAAGGCCACGGCATTCAATATTGGACTTGCACTATTGGTGGTGGGGTGTGGGAAGATATCACAGTCTCATTCAAGACAAGTTAATATGAAAGTCTTTTTTTGCCCATATCTGATTCCCTAAGAAATGATTGTGCTCTATAAAAATGTCATTTCACGTCACGGTTTGCCAAAAGTTTGCAATAAACAAGAGACGGTATTTCGATAAAACCGCTTTGTGAAGAGAGTGAGAGAGACAGACAAAGAGAGAGTGAGAGAGAAAAAGAGAGAGAGAGAGAAAGAGAGAAGAAATAAAGTGAAGGTGAAAGTGAATGGAGGGACAAAGACTATGGTAATATAGAAGAGGAAAAAATATAGCCTTTTTGAAAACTTGTCTAAGTGAATCCCAAAGATGACTGTCCACTATAGTCTTTATACCATCGAAATCGATGTCACTGAAATCTTATTAGTATTAACTGTCATTTCAGATTTTGTCCATTCATGTCCTTCCATATAAGTATAGAGGAGAAATTTCGCAAGGTCGTCTTCCAAACTGTCACGCACGTATTAGTTGATTTCATCTCATAAACACTTCTGTATTTCGACCTCCTTCTGATACTCCTGTTATATATTTAGAGATTCTTGATAAAATCCAAAGAAGAATCAACAATGTTATTGGTCATTACGTGGCATCTCGGCTTCAGTCACTTTCCAATCGCTGTAATGTAGCTTCTCTGTGTCTTTTCTATAAATATTTTCATGGTAATTGTTCTGATAAACTTTCCTCTATGGTATCTACATATTATGAATTTAATCGCAGTACTAGATTGGCAACAAGGTCTCATCATTTTACAGTTGAAATGGATAGATACAACAGTAAGTTCTTTACTAACAGTTTTTTCTCTCGCACTTCTCACGCTTCCGATTTCTTGCTTCCCAGCCAACTTTGATCTTCCAAAATTTAAATGCAATGTCAATCGTCACTTAATACTATTTTTCTTTTTCTTATAATGCTTCACACCCGGTAACACCCGTTGTGTATTATTGGCTTTATTGCGTTGCTTAGGGTGAAATGGTTAAAAATAATAATTTTTTCCTTTTCAAATATGAGAACTATCATTTTCTGGAAGAGATCTCCGAGAGTATCCTTCCCCGATCACTATAATTTTAACCTCTTCAAGTCGTTATATATCCTGCATATCCTCATAATATGCACAATAACCCTTTACTTTGAGTGGATCTTGGGATTTATATAGGGTGTACAATAATATATAGAAAAGCAAACATGGAAAAACAAACAAATGCAGAAATAACAATATTTATTATTTAGCTAAGAGAATGATATCCGATTTGCTCTCTTCTCGAATCCAATTAAAATTCCTCCTTTGTATTTCTTCAGGGCGTGAGCTATCGTGACTCTTCGAAATTTCCAATCCGTTGTCATACTAAGTAATTTTTTTTTTTTTACTAACACTCCCCATTCCTCCGTCCTGGGTATGACGATAAACGATATGCGCGTCCTAAGACGAGAAACTACATCCGACAGCAAGGACTTTGATCAGGAGGTTTTGAGGAACGTGGAACCACCTCTTAATTGCTGGTGTTCTCAGGTCCACTCTGACCCGGGGTGGTAGTACCTGTTAGGGTCCCAGCTGTGGGTAAAAAGATAATCCCAAACTGGGGTCAAAACACCATGAACGTGTAAAAATAGGGTCTAATGCCAGCAATACATTTTGTAAAAATTATTACCAGCCATGAATGTTTGAGGAAAAAATTATTACCAGCAATATATTATTTTAAAAAAATTACCAGCAATACATTTTTGAAAAAAAATATTAGCAGCAATAAAATATTGTCGGGATTAAATAACCCATTGAGGTTGATATGCCGTAAAACAAACCAAACAAAAGAAACAAAACCAATATATACTGAGATAGATAGATAGATAGATAGATAGATAGATAGATAGATAGATATGAAGAGACCAAGAGAGACCGATGGACATGAAGAGACTAAGATAGATAGATAGATAAAAAAAATTTCCACCAATACATTTTTGAAAAAATTACCAGCAGTACATTTTTTAAAAAAATTATACCAGCAATAAAAATCTTGTCAGCATTTAATAACCCATTGAAGTGTTGATATACCGTAAACCAAACCAAAGCAAACTCCCCGTTCCTGTTCTACCAGTCATTTATGCAAGCTTATCAGTTAGGTTACTCACTACTTCCCTCTGTCTCTCTTGCCTTCAATGTCCCGAGAGTCCCAAATTTTCCAAGCCTCATTGTCTCACCAAAATTTTAATTGTCCCTTGTTTGTTCAAAATACAAGTTAGTTTTTATTTACAAGTTTTAGTTCTCATTTAACTTCCTCGTTGCTCTTATGTTCCGTTCATGTTATTCTCAGGATTGATTGATTTGTTTTTTACGGCTTATCAACCGTTTGCAGATTATTTAAAGCCAGAAAATATTTTTAATACTGAAGACAAAATAAGCAAAATTAACTCCTCACAGATGAAGAAGAGACTTGAGGCAACAGAAATGTGATTCTACAAAAGGATGCTGAGAATAATATGGACTGACCCCGTGAGAAAATGAAAACAAAATGGACACTTATATTTACCACCAGAAAAAAGACATGTTGAAATTTCTATGGCACATGATGAGGAAAGAGGGCTTGGGAAATTGAAGATAAGAGAAACGGAAGAAAACAATTCATAACCTACCTACCAAGTTCAGGTAAATGGATGGTAAAGGTGAAATAACAAAAACAAAATTTATAGAGCTACAAATACAGTGAATTGTGGAAAGCCATGATGGCTTACATCCTGAAGGGATACGGAACATAACAAGTGGTCGAAAATGAGAAAAAAGGATTACTAACTGTAAGAAAACAGAATGCATGGTTGTCAGCAAAAGAGGCAGTTCAAGTCGCAAGCTATGTACAAGGTAACCAAAAAAGTTCTGTCCGTTTTTTGATTAGTCATTGAATGAAGTTGAAATATATACGAAATGCTTGTAGCAATTCTTTTCAAATTCGGAAAGCCGGAAGTAAGAACATCAGACGTTATAAAAAAAACAAAACACGCGCACCGTGCCCGGCCATCAGTTATAAGCCGGACAGCTGTGAGAAGGATGGAAGTGTCTAGAGATCTCGTTCGGGGCTGTTTGCTTTACGACTCCAAAGTGGGCTTATCAGCAGCTGCATCAAGTCGCCGCATATGTCAAGCGTTTGGGGATAGTGCTGTGAATGAACATGCAAGGCGTCGGTTTCGAAAATTCAAGTCGAGAGATTTGTCTCTCCATGATGAGCCTCGCAGTGGACGACCACAGGTCTTGAATGACGGAGTCCTGAAGGCGGCCATTGAAGAGGACAGTAGTCTAACGTGTGGTGAACTTGCAAGACAGTTCAACGTTTTCGATGAAATGGTTAGACTTCACCTGCACCGCCTAGGTAAGACGTACAAACTGAGCAAGTGGGTTCCACAAACGCTGTTGGAGGTCCACAAGGGACAACGAGTGGCAGCCTGCGTATCGCTGCTTTCTCGCCACCGTACCGCATCTTTATTCAATCGAGTGCTTACCAGTGATGAAAAGTGGGTTCTGTATGAAACTCCCAAGCGTTCCAGACATTGGTTGTCTCCTTTGGATGCTGTCCCTCACAGCGCAAGACCGCCTATGCACCCACGCAAGATTATGCTTTGTGTCTGGTGGACAGGTCGTCAAGTGGTTCATTATGAACTGCTACCAACGGGCCAAATGGTCACTGGAGACCTATACTCGCAGCAATTTAAACGTGTACAACAGGTATTGCACCAGAAGGAGCCAGCACTGGTGAATCGCAAAGGTGTGCTTTTTCTCCATGACAACGCCAGGCCGCATGTCGCGCGAGTGGTCAGGGATACCATACAGCAAATTGGGTGGTAGACTTTGTGCCATCCACCTTATTCACCTGACCTTGCGCCATCCGATTACCACCTCTTCCACTCCATGGATAATCATCTTCGTGGGAAATCCTTCATTAATGAAGCAGACTTGCGCAAAGCCCTCACGGACTTCTTTGCGTCAAAATCCCCCGAGTTCTACCGCAAGGGCATTGAACAGCTGGAGACACGTTGGCAGAAGGTGCTGGATGCCGATGGCGATTACTTCGAAGACTAAATATAAGTTATAAAAACTTTGAAGCGTTTTCTTTTTTTCCTTTAAAACGGACAGAACTTTTTGGGTTACCTTGTAGAAGGGATGTCAAAATCAAACATGTACAGATTAAAAAAAGAGTACTGAAATGTTATGTAATATCAGTCATCCCATATGGTAGTAAATGCTAGACAATCTACCCACAGATGAAGAAGAGACTTGAAGCATGAAAAACAAAGAAACGAGTACTGAACTGTTATGTAATATCAGTCCCTCCTATATAGCAGTGAATGCTGGACAATCTCCTTACAGATGAAGACAAGACTTGAGAAATGTGGTTCTATAGAAGGATGGTGGAGAATACCATTGACAGAACGTGAGCAAAGACGAAGTTTCAAGATGTAATGGAAACAAAAAGGACGCTTAACATCAGGAATAGACAAATGAAATTTATAGAGCACATAATAAGGAAAGACGGTTTGGAAATTTTGATACCCACAAAACAGATTGAAGGCAAGAGAGATAGAGGAAAACAGCGCATAGCATTCCGAGTGAACTTGAATGAATGGATGGCGGAAAAACGATAATTTAAAACACGTAAGTAGCATTTTTAAATAATCTCAATTCTAATTAGAAAATCTTTTAAAAAATTATAAAATGCTTCAGGTGCGTTTTTAATCAATTTAATATACCTCCTTGCCCCCCCTTCTCTCTCGTTTGTTCTCTTAACACTCCCACATCACTCGCACAGCTCCCTCGACCCTCTTCCCACACCTTCTCGGTCATCTCAACCTTTCTATCACTTGTCTCTCACACCCACATCCTTCTTCTCTCTCTCTCTCTGGCCCTCTTTCCAACGCTCTCTTTTTCCTCTTCACAACCTCTCTCTATCACCACTTTTCTCTCTCTTAAAACCTCTCTCCCACGTCTTCATTCTCACCTCCAGAGTCTGTCTCTCACTCGCTCTTACATCTCTTTCTCGACAGTCTCTCACTCCATTTTATTCCCTTACACCCGCTCTACCAGACTCTCTCTCTCACACCTCCTCAAACTCTCTCTCTCTCACAATTCTTAATCTCTCTCTCTCTCTCTCGTACCTCCTAAACCTCTCTCTATCTCTCTTTCTCATTCGCTTTTCCTTTTTTCACCCCTCTCTATCTCTGGTATCATCATTCAGTATCATTAAAACTACTCTCAAGCAATAAATTTATCAGTTTTTAACGTGTGGAGGGGAAGTGTGAGCGAGTGAAATTTCCTATGAAGATAAGGAAAGCCAAATTAAAGCAAAAAGATGTCTGCAATATAAAACTGAAATACGACGCTTTGCAGAATTTAATATAGATCCGCTAGTAAAAATTATCGTTTAATAACGTTTTCATAAATCTTGTTTGTAAGATGATTGGCTCAAGTTCAATCCGTGGAAAATGTTATTTTGGGTTTCTTCATAGAACTCTCGTCATGATTAAATTGATTTCTTCATGTAATTTATATTCATACAATGAATATATGAATTTGGAAGGTAATGGTCATTAGATAACAGCGAATCATTGCTAAAATTGTCTTTGAGATTGTCTCCGTTATTTAAAATAATGATAGATGGAATCATGTATCTGATTTTCTATTCGGACAAGCATGGTCAGCTTGGTAGTTTTTTTTTTTTTTTTTTTTTTTACAATAATATTCACTCTGTAAAAAGCCCAAGAGCTGTGACTCTTACCACTTACTATATAACACTCTACCTCAACTGTCTCTTGGGCCTTATACAGAGTGAACATTATTGTAATCAACTACCAAGATGATCATGCTTGTCCGAATAGAAAGGTAGATACATGATTCCATCTGTCGGGATCGAGGGTTATAGAGGCACTGTTTATGGGAAAGATAACGTTTAATCCTAGATTTGAATAGGTTATGATTGTAAAAATCGGGGAAGCATACCCGTGGGAGTTGGTTCCACAAAGTAGCGGTTTTTAGGAAGAAACAGATTGAGTGGAACTTACACCTTACCAATGGAATACTAAAGGAATGAGGGTGGTTCGCTACAAGGGCGGGTCCTGGCCCTGAAGGTTAGAAATCGTGGATCTGAGGAATGTAGTTCACCTGAATACTTTCCATGGGTTTGGTTTGGGTTTATTTTGTTTTACGACATATAAATAACGCGATTAGTTATGAAATGCCGACAAGATTTTTAGGGTAGGTTCGTATGAATAGAATATGTATTCTTTGTAAGAAATCAGTTTGTAGATCAGGTTTCAGTGATGTATTTTTGTAAAGAGAGTTTTGTCGAGAGTCAAATTTATTGCTGGTAAAAAAAAAGATTCCCAAAAATTTATTGCTGGTATTTTTTTTACTATAAAAATCTATTTTTATACGTTCATAGATTTTTTACCTCAGTTTGGGGGTTAACTATTTGCTCATAGCTGGGACCTTAACAGGTACTACCACGCCGGGTCATGGTGGACCTGGGAACACCAGCAATTAAGAGGTGGTTCCCCGCTCTTCAAAACCTCCCGATCAGAGGCCGTACTGCCGGATGTAATTTATCGTCATACCCAGGATGGACTTTGCATGGGTATAGCGATAGAATAGATAGAGCTTAACACTTTTCTTCTATGGGAATGTAGTTGTAGGGTGGGAAATAATTCATCACATCTATGGAAACTGGAAAGTGTAATCCGGATAGCTTCTACCCATATATGGAATTAGTAGTCCATTCTTAAGAATTATAAGATACGCGGTTGGCGCTGTATTGTGACGAGTTCGAAAAGAAAAGTACATAATCATAGTAGAAAATAAAAACGAAACGAAAATATTAAATAAAAGAAGACAATGTATGAGTGTTTTTGTTTTCGAAAATGTTTAGAGAGTTCCTTAATCGCAAGGTCATCCGCAGTGAATTTGAACCCTAGCTCTTACATTTCACCATTACATCTATTCTCACAGTGTGGCTACCATTGTCTACGGGTCTGCTCCCTATGGGACCATGTCGACAGTTCGTATCGCTCCCGAAGAGCTCGTGCTCATCGATCGTGCGTAAGCGTGTGACAATGTGTCGCCTCCGTATTCCGGGTTGCAGCGAATGGTGTTTCTATCGCTGCTAGCCACGAGGCGGCCATCTTTCCCATCAGGATCTGATCCGATTCTTTGAGTACCAGCTCAAGATAAAAATAGGAAATATAGGATAGTAAACGGTTAATCTCGGCAGTCTTCAGCGAGAGGTGGGTGACTGTGGCAAGCTTGATTCTTATGAACGATTCTAGCCTTGACTTTCTCATTTTAGGTCAACTTACGTCACCTCGGGGTGGTTTCCTGTGGAGTCCTCTCCTGGTTAGGTTTTTTGTACCTAGTTAACGTGAGTAGGTGCTGTTCCCGGCTGCATCTTTTGTTATGTTCCATGTCAAGATTCCCAGCCTCCCCAGCTTGTTTTTTGGTCCCTCCTCTTTTCATCTCGACCGGATCAGCCTTTTTTCCCCTCTCCTCATGGCCGTATTTATTTCATCCTTTCTTCCCTCTCTCTTAGCGAGAGAGCCTCTTGATTTTGTCTGAAAGGCAGAATACTGCGGAAAGAGGAAGACAGGTCCAATTAACATCAGTGTTGTTTCTTTTGTTTGTTTTACATTTTGGTTTGCTTTTTGCGGTCATCTCCGCCCCTCTCATCAATCGCAAAATTTGTGGAATTTTTATGTTATTGGGTGCGTTTTTGTAGACCCTTGGGTGTATGAGGTATTAAGGTGAATGTAGGATTGATTGATGACGGACAAGTTCTTTTGGGGAATGTGTTAAATTGTAACGAGTGAATGGGTCGGAAATCGGATTAGCTAGGTATAGGAGAGCAGTGACGATCACCCTCAGCTCAACTCCCCTTTTTAGCCTTGTACCACAATTTTGTATTTTTAAAAAATACATCTAGTGTGGGAAATATAATACAAAAGTGATAGAAACAAAAAAATAGTATCTAAATGAAATGGGCTAGATTATATATTAAAAAATTAAATTTAAAATTCCCAGCATTCCTCGTTCGAGCGCATGTGTAGTCGTGCCAACTTGACATCTCTCTCTCTCTCTCTATATATATATATATATATATATATATATATATATATATATATATAATATAATGACTCTCAGATCCTAAAAAGACGTTTCGTCCTTTAGGACTTCATCGCACTAAATTTGTCAGACGAAAGTTTTTCCATTCAATTTTGGCATACCTTTTTCTCAATTATTTTTATTGATATATAAAAATTTATATACGTTATATATATATATATATATATATATATATATATATATATATATATATATAACGCTCATAAATTAAAAAACGCCATTCTAGAAAAAAAATACCAGGAAACCAAATAGAAACAAATGGCTACAATTGACAGAACAGAAGAAAAGGTAAGGAGTGAGCGTAAAGTGAAAAAATTACGTAGAAAAGGTTTGTCAAAAATAATCACGACGCATAACACGTACGCACATCCGCGCAGATTGGCGCATGGACGTAGGCGCGCTCGCGCGTACGGACGTACACACGCAGAGACACACCACTAAAAAACCTTACACCAATGATAAGTGCATATAAAAAAAAGAAAACTCGGGAAATATAAGCATATGATACACACAGACGGGCAGACGGACGGGTCTGTCTGCAAAACTTTATAGTCGGAATGATGAAGGTAACATTAATCAGCGATATATATATATATATATATATATAAATATATATATATATATATATATATAGTAACCCGGATATAAGAGAGTTGTCGGGACCGGAGAAGAAGTATCTTATATCCGGGTTTCTCTTATATGCCGGTTTGGTCTATTTTATATACATTATCACAGGCTCTAATTTGGGACCAGAGAAAATCTCTCTTATATCCGGGTTTCTTTTATATCCGGGTCTCTTATATCCGGGTTACACTGCATATATATATATATATATATATATATATATATATATATATATAAATGACAGTGCGTCAAATGTCACACTTTTTTCCTAGAAGCCGTAGCCCAACGTATCATACCATTTTACAATCAGGCCGATCCCATGAGGAAATTACAAATATCCAGTGTTGGATCCGGACCTGCAATTCAGGAATTTTGAATTCCCAATTTTTTATTACTGTGATTGTTTTCGGAGGTTTTTTTACGTGATTTTTTACGACGAATTTTTTGTACGATAACAAATTTTTATGACTTGGCAATAAATTTGGGAATAATCGAAATTAATGGTGAAATGCAGCGAAAGTCACCCATGAAATAAAAATAATTTTCTATACGGAAAGTAAGGACCTATGTACATCAAAATGTCTTTATGTGCTGGCAGAAAAATTATCGTTGAACTTTTAAAAGGTAATCTTAAACACTAAGGCAATGCTTAAATGTAGCGATCAATTTTGAGTTCAGTAGTTTATTGTTGCCAAGCATCTACTCCTCCCTACCTATTGTGATGAAGGCTCAATCAAAATCCCTCTTGAGGAGCTAGCTAAAATATATGACATGACGGCTTTTAAGCTAGTAAACACACATAAGTTTCTAAATAATAAAAATCTATTAAACAATAGACATGAGTTAACGGTTTTTTGTCGACATCATCAAATTTTTGCATTGAATAATTAGCATAAAAACAAACAAACAATAAAATAATTTTTAAAATCCATAGCCCTAATAAATAGTTTAAATACCCTACAAAAAAAGATAACCCTTCATGAAGTCGTCAAAAAACAAATGTTACGGCAGTTTTTTTATATACACAAAGCCCTTTCAGAAAGAAATAAAATAAAAAATAAATCTCCATAGACACGTAAACCAAACTAGGCGAAATCATCTTCCGTTTTAAATTTAGACACCCCAACCTTACCCTGACTTACACTCAACACCCCTTCCTATTTAAACAATCGCTCTGGCTGTTACCATGGAAATTTTGATTTCAATAATGAATATGCTATTAAAACACGTAAATTTCAGAAATAAGTTATTCCAAAAAAAATTTCGCTTGAAGATGGCACAGTGCTTACTTTAATTCAATTTAATTCAAATAATTATATTGAAGTTTTCGGCTCTTGATTTGAAACATGAGACCTCTTAAGTAGCGTGTTGGAATCATATTTTTAAATAAATAATTATATATATATATATATATATATATATATATATATATATATATATATACAGTGTCACGAAAAAAGTTTACAACACATTACAAAAATATTTTTTAGGTATTTTAAATACAGTTAGATTAATGAAACTCTTACTGCTCGTAGAACAGATATTTAGAGAGTCAGTTAAACAATTCTGATTTTTTCAAAAACTTCAAAAAAATATTCCATAAGAAAAACCGATTTTTAGTAACTCAAAAGCTTATTACACATTTTATTTATTTAAAACACTTTTTTTTTTAAATAAAAGTTTTCAAATTTTATTAGAATGTTCCAAATTAGAATGGGTTTGATTTTTAGAACGTTCCAGATTAATTTTATGATTACTTTTAGGAAGGATTAAAAGTATTCATTCTTTTTCTGTTAACCATCCTTTAAACATTGACAAAATGGGGAAAAGCAAAATAATTGATCAGACCTTCGTAAACGTATTGTTGACCTTCATACAAATGGAAGTAACGAATCAGTTAAATATGCCATTGAATTTAGTTGGTACGATAGTTCGTCTCTGGAAGACGTGTCATTCCATTCGCCCCCCCTACTAAAAAAAAAAAAAAGAAGAAAGCTCTGGTCGTCCTAGACACGTAACGGAACGTACGGCAAGATTATTGGCGAGAAAAGTTGGCAACGAGCCCCGAGTTACGCTTAAAGAACTTCAGGGAGGACTACAAGTAACTGGAGTAAAAGTGAATAATACGGATACAATTAGTCGTTCACTTCGTCGATATGACATCTTTTCGAGGAATCCAAGGGGAAAAAAACATTTCTTAAGCAAAAACACATTCTTGCTAGACTGGATTTTCCAAACGACCATTGTATCAAACCTGCAACATTTTGGGAAAATGTACTTTGGTCAGACGAAACGAAAATTGAACTTTTTCACAGAAATGCTGTGGTAAAGTTCTGGAGAAAGATGTGTACTGAATATTTGCCGAAGAATACTATCCCAACAGTAATACTTGTGGGTAGATCAATCGTAATCAATCGTAATCTGGGGTTGCTTTAGTGCTCAAGGTGTAGGGAACATTGAACTAATAGAAGGGAAGATGAATTGAGCATATTATAGGGATATTTTGGAAATAAATTAATGTCAGAGTGCACATTCGCAGGGCTTGAAACCAGATTGTGTCTTTCAAGAAGACAAAGACCCTAAACTCACTGAAAAGCATACAAAATCTTGTTAGGTTCAAATAAAATAGAGATTCTCAAATATCAATCTTCAGATCTCAAACCGATTGAAAATTTATGGAGAGAGCTGAAAATGAGAATTCAAAGAATGAACCTGAATGAAATAAAGGAATTTTATTGTGAAGAATGGGAAGATATTAGCCAAAAAACATGCAAGAAATACGTAGGAGACTACCCTAAATGCCTACATGCTGTAATTTGCAATAACGGTTACCCTACGAAATATTAATACATAATTTAATTAATGTATTATAAAATACTATTATTATTAAATATTGTTTTTTCTTCGTGCGATATTGAATCTATTTACATGCAACAAAAGTAAACATACATTAAAACTAACTCTTCTCTCCAACCCCATATTCTTAAATGCATATAAATACACGTCATTGCACATGACTGATGCACGTTACCGTTGCGCGTTGCTGAGATGATTTTCTACGCTTCGATCTATAAAGACATTTTATGAGTTCCTTAAAACACTTCTTATTTACTTTTCTTGCCTTTTTCTCTCACCCACTCTGCTCCGTGTGAGTCGAAAACTTGGATCCAGTCTTAATTTCAGATATATTATTTATATGTAGGTAATTCACATTTTGGAAAATGTGTTTGATATATTGAATAGACAACAGAGAAAGTCTGTTTTAAATAAAACTAGTTGAAAAGAACAATCTCTGCCTATATATATATATATATATATATATATATATATATATATATATATATATATATATATATATATATATTAATTGAGTCTAGAATAAGAAATCTCAACAGAATGCAGAAATCGCTGGACGTCCGTTTCGTCCTTTTCGTGATTCATCAGCAGTGTGTATTTACTACCGAGAACCGAATCCGGATTGTTACGTCATATCACTGAGTCAGCGGAAAGGAAACCAAACCGAAGTGTGTGTGCATATATATATATATATATATATATATATATATATATATATATATATATATATATATATATAATATATAAAAGGCTTAAACACTAATATTCCATGGTCATAATTTATTCCATTGGAATCGTAAATACGATCCAATTCATCAGACCTATAAATTCAAAAAAAAAACAGAAAAAACAACTCCGGGAATAAAACATAAAATTTAGAGAGAGTTTAAGTATGAGAGTGTGGGACGAATGTTAGAGCTAAAGAGAGGGGTAACAGACGAGAGAAGGTGGGGATTAAAATTTAACAGAGAGAAGTTTTAAAGAGGGGAGTCAAAGACGGTTTAAGTGAGAGAAATATGAATGTTGTCGGATGTCTAATACATTAAAGATGTAACCGGAAAGGATACATTTTGTGGTGACATACACACACAATAGACGATCTAATCTTAAAGAAGAGGGAGGGAGAGGAAAAGAAAAGAAAAAGGGGATGGGAGAGAGAGGTGGGGCAGGGGAAAACTAAAACTGGAGGTCATTTACTGAAAGGGCCGCTGTGTAATTAAGAAAATTTGACAAAATTAATATATATATATATTTGACAATATATATATATTTGACAAAATTAATATATATATATATATATATATATATATATATATATATATATATATAAATATAATATATATAAAAAGAACAGTAAGATATATAATCCTGTGTTCTTATTGATATATTTTTTGGTTTTTACAAAGCAGTGCTCAATGTAAATTTACAGAGCATAAATATTATAAATTAACTGATTTAAAATGTTTTTCCCTACACAGTAATAATCATGTTTCGAAAACTGAAGCTAAAAACTTCAAATTTAATTATACAATTAAATTAAAAACATTAGTCCCGTTTCATCTTCAAACGAATATTAGCTTGAAGATGAAACGGAAAAAAACATATTTTAAATCAGTTAATATAT